>BMAC01000052.1:2092310-2131937 GCA_014905375.1 Phtheirospermum japonicum
GCATAATAGATTAAGAAAAAAAACACTACGATTGTATACAAAAAGCATCGCAAATTTCGTCTATAAACTGCAAATTCAAAAATTTGAAATTAAACTCAATCTTCAACAAACCATAACTTTTTCAAATTTTATTCGTTTTGAATGAAATATATATATCAAATTAATCACATTCTCAAGATCTACAATTTAAGATACATATTGCATGTTTTAAAACGTAAAAAAAATATATATAATTAAATTAAAAAAACTGGACTGATTTTAGCACTACAGTACTGTGTAAAAAGCACAATGAACCTGGACATATAATTGCACTGTGCAATATTAGATCTAAGGCCAGGATTAGTCCCTAGGTTCACATATAATGACGGGGTTCTCATTTGAACCCAATCCTATATATATATATATATATATATATATATATATATATATATATATATATATATATATATATATATATATATATATATATATATTATGTGTATGGGTATGGGGCGGGGTGGGTACTAAGGTACCCATACCCGTACCCGCACCCAACAAATATTGTGAGTAATTACCCATACCCGTGCCCATACCCATTAAATGGATAATTCCCCTACCCATCAAGGGTAATTTTTGCGGGTACCCATCGGGTACATTACCCATTGTCATCCCTACTTATTATTCTTCTCTTCATTCTTAAATGTTCCAAAAAATGAATCGACATATGAACGTTGGTTTTTATTCCTGGTTATAATTTTTAGTCCATGAGCGATTTATGTGTATGATTGAATTAAGATGTCAAGTGGAGTTTTATAGGTTACAAAAATGAGTTGTGGTGATTGTTGAACCTTTCAAAAAGGCAAATGTTACTATTCTTCAGTATGTGTATTTTATTTTTTATTTCATAAATTATATGAAATAAACTTCCAACTTTTTTGGTTGATTTTTTTTTTCCAGTCTTCATCTGTGCATGTGGTTTTCTTGTTTTGACAAGAGTTTCTAAATTCTTGAAAATGCATGATTTTACTGTGTAATTTAAGGTTTATTCATAAATATCAAATAATTATTCATATGAAATTGACCTTTATTTTTAGAACTCATAATAGTTCGTAAATCAAATTTTAAAAATTTTCATTTTATATTTGTTCCCGTTATATTCCCCACCAGATTATAGTGCTTATTTTAATTCTTATCACATACTGATTTCTGGTTTCACAGGTTAACTACCTAATTTGAAGATGGAGCATATATTTATCAGATTTATTGATATTATTTATAAGATGAAAATGCATGATACATTTGAAAATTTTGGGATTATTTAAATGGGTCTCAAATTATATTCTAATATAATATTACAAATTTGGAGATATTCTATATTTTCAATTTGTTCTTTTTCAACTTATTTCAAATATGTGGAATTTTCTTTATTATTTGCAAAATATAATTTTATTTTGAATAAAATCTGTTATATATTTTATCAAATCTAACATGTCCTTATTTTTTTATTTTTTTGAATCTTTCAAATAATATAGTTTTAGAAAAAAGTCCGTATTCTTCTCTATTTGTTTTTGTTTTTCACAATAAACTATTTACTTTTTTGCAATATTTTTTTGGTATAGTATTAAAAAAATATTTTATTATACAACATATAAATACTCCATTCGGTTTGTGTCATCAATTTGTAGTAATTGTGAGTTTTATGTTGCAGTGTCAACAGTAAAAGTAGAAAATGATCGAAGAACCTCTATTATGACAGACGATAGATATTTAAATATAGTGAATAATGTAATTTATAAAAAAAAAAATTAAATTTTGTAGATTAAATAATATATTTTTAATTATTATTTATTTATTTTTTTAAATTTTATGTATTCTTAATACACTTAATATTGTGATATGTATATTTATACATATTTTATATATATTCGTGTGTCACACAGTTATTACGCTAATATGAGGTAAATATACACGAGTGTATACATAGATACAACTATTTGGTACATTATATATCAAATAAAAATAAACTACTTATGGAGTATAGAAGGTGGGTTTCATGTTATAATTTACCAATATAATCTATGTTATTTTTTTAATGGGCAAATTGGATGATAGACGTGTTGTGATTAATCGTACTCCAATACAATTTACCACAGCTAGATATTCAAGTTAAACTTGCGGAAATGCTCGAATAATATGAACCGCGCATACACTTGTTTGTAGCAAAAAAAAAATAACAGGACACACGATATTACGAGGTTCGACAACTAATGTCTACGTCCTCGGGCTCAACAACACACTCTTTTTATTACTTGGAGAAATGATTACAAKTTACACACACTTGAAACCCGAACAAGCTCGACTTTGTTCTAACTCACACTTTAGTAATAAACTCTATTGTGTTTGAATGATATTTGATCAACACTTTGATCACACTTTTATAGTTGCCAATTCATGGCATGTTCATTGAAAACATCTATAATCTCTTGACCCTTCATATTCACCGGAAGCCAAAGAAACACTTGTCTCCCCAACTTCATGTATCCAAAGAAGCTAAAGAGTCTTTCAACATTTTCTCAACAAGACGGTAGTGATGTTGGGGCTTCATCGGCGTCGGACTCAAAAAATCGTCCACTAAATTGTCATGGCTTCATTATTGTGCCAAATGTCAACATATTATAAAGAGGCACGTGTCATTCAGTTTGCCTTCTATTACTAGTAACTAGTAAAATAATATACGTACATTAGTGCTAATGTTCCGAGTGCACTTTTCCAAATGATATATTTATATTTTTTATTAAATGAGGAAACAAAAGTGGTTTGTTTATTTGTTACTCGGGTCTATATTTTATAACTAATATATTACATTAGAGAATTAATACATCATATTACATTCAATATATTATATTATAAAAATTAATATATTATAAATATCAAATCATAAATTTACGAAAAATTAATATTTTAAATACAAAATATAATATATCGTAATATAAAAATTAATATATTATATTAGTCTGTTAGATGATCCATTGCACAAATAATTATAAGCAATTATTCCTGAGATAATAGAATATTCTATGGAAACTACTTTGGTTGGATTTCAGTTTAAATTTCTTCTTGTGTTGGTTATACATTTCTTCCTAATGCTCCAAATATTTCATTCGAACTCAACCACAACCACTTTCAATCTAAATAAAAATCAAAAACCTAACAATCTCATCTACCTTTTAACTTTATTGTACGTTAGTGATAGATTTACATAGATGCACCAGAGCTTTATATTATATTATAGGGAAAGTTGTCGATATTTCTATTGCTAGATTATTTGTCTTAAACGTCTACAAAAGAAATTTCATCGCAAGCTAAATACCCTTTATCATCATCTATTTATACTCAAATCTCATTTGATTATTTAATTCTCAATTTATTTATGAAAACTTGTCAAATAAGTACAGAGCAAAAGACAACTTCGCCCATTGAATATACCTCTTTTTTCTTTGCCCATTAGGAATGATTCTCACACGTTTTTTTACCATTATCTTTTTAAACGGAGCAATTGTCAAATACTACATAGGAAAAAATATTTTTGTCAAATACAATAACTAATTATACAAAATGTCAAATAGTCTAACCATAAATATACAATTATAAGATTACCACTAATAATAATAATAATATAATAATAATAATAATATTAATAATAAACAATACACCACCACCTCCCGCCGACCATCCCCGTCGCCGCCGGAGAATTTTCCGGCGAGAATTTTTTTTTTTTGCCCAACAAATATAAAGTCAGAAATCTCACTATAAAGTAAGAAATTTTTAATAATTTTTTTTTTACTTTTTCACATAAAATATGAGATTTTCACTATAAAGTAAGATTTTTTTTAAACACAAAATTAAAAATATCTTTATTTTAGAAAATAAAGTAAGAAATTTCACTATAAAATAAAAACTTTTCCTACTTTTTCGAATATAAAATAACAAACTTTCTTACTTTAAAAGGATATAAAGTAAGAAACTTTATTAATTTTTTGAACATAAAGTATGAAATTTCACTATAAAATAATATATAATTTGTATTAAATAAGAAAATACATAATAATAATTTGCTATTAAGCAAGAATTTTTTTTTCTATTTTTTGTCAAAATAAAAGTGTGTAATAAGTAAAAAAAAAAAAGTAATAAGTAGAAAATAAATAACAACATTTGCACATCAAAGCAAGAAACTTTTGCAATCAAATAAAATACTTTTTGTCATCAAGTATGAATTTTTGGATATTAAATAAACAATCTGTTACATATAGTAAGAAATTCGGACATATAGTAAGAAATATTTCCGGTGACCGGAATTATTTTTTGGACATTAAGTAAAAAATATTTGGACATATAGTAAGAAATATTTGCACATATAGTAAGAAATACATACATATAGTAAAAAAAAATTGACTGCACTGACTTCATGGACATGTAGTAAGAAATTCGGAAGACATACAGTAAGAAATTCTTGGCAGGAAAAAGAAAAACGCCAAAAATAAATTCCGGCGGCGGTCGGAGGCTAACTTTATATTTGCTGGGAAAAAAATAATAATAATAAAAAAATAAAAAATATCTCGCCGGAAAATTTTTCGGCGGCAGATGGCGGCAGCAGGTGGCTCCATTTATTATTATTATTATTATTATTATTATTATTATTATTATTATTATTATTATTATTATTATTATTATTATTATTAGTTATTTTAAAGTAAGGGTATTGTATTACATTCATATCACAAATTTGGACTATTTGGCAAAAAGTAGGTACTATTTGACTTAAAATTGGATGCAGGACTAATTGACAAATGGACCTCCACCTGGGGTACTATTTGACAATTTCCCCTTTTTAAACTCATTCGACAATCTTAACCTTATTTTTTAGTAGCTCAATTTCACAAAATATATATTTTTCAAACTTCAATAATAAAGCTATCACAACCAATAATAAAATTAACATAACTAATAATAAGATTTTCACGAACAATAATCGCATTATATAACAGGATAACTATAACATTTTGCAATAATCGTATTTTTCAAATCTTACCACAAATAATAATAAGACTAACACATCAGTAATAATATTGTCACGTCCAATAATCCCGTGACAAGGGATTAAACTTATTTTTTGCAATACAACCATGTTGTAATGGTTGTCTATTTTTCTTTTATAAAACAATAATCGTAATATACATTTTGCAGCAGTTATGTTTTTAAAGATTGCACACGGGGACAAAATTATTGCATCCATTAATCTAAGTCATCAACTTTATTTTTAATGATTATCAATTCAAGTGAATTATTTATTGTAATATAAAAATTGTAGTACAGCAATCGTGGTTTCACAAATGCCCTAACCAATAATAAAATAATTAGTAATAAACTTATTAGTAATATCATTCTTTTCGCCGTTATAAAAGTGATGAGTGATTTAGTGGGGATAAAATGCCATTAATGTGTATTTATTGGTCATTCCCCATTGTTTATTACATCACACCTAATGTTGAAAGAAATAAAAACTTTTCTCAACCTGTCTTGACTCCAACTATCTTAGGTAGCGGACACTCTTACCACTTGAGTTAACTCACTTTATCTTATTTAGTTCTCACCTAATTATAAACTGGTTATTTTTTAAGTTTTGTGGGCCACGCATATTTTCAAGTTGCATAAAAAACATGAAACCGTCTAAACATTAGTCGCACCAAATCTAAGATCTAGTTTAAATACGCGGCAAAAAATATAAAAGAACAACATACATGAATTTGTCTATGATTTAAGACTCGCAGAGCGTGTCTTCAAATTGAAAATATTTACTATAAAATATAATGTTTTACAACCAACGTAATAATAAAAAAACTAATAATATAATAAACCTCCATTCACGAATAGATATAAACTAATCAACTTAACTCGCCCAAAACTAGTATGATAACTTCGTCTAGTCAATATGAAAATAAATATGTGCAAAAAGTACAACAAGAAAAATCATTTTCTTCAGATGTTGGTTGGAATGTTGATTAGCACATTCGTAACATTTGAAATTTATACAGAAAAAACAACCTTGAAACTCTTAAATTATCTCACCAGATTTCAAATGAACAAATTCAAACTTGAAAATGACATTTATGATTCTCGACGAATGAAAGGCAAGGGGATTGATCGAGAAAGATATCTTGTTCTTATCCACTCCACCGCGTCTGATGAACTGAAACTCGTTGCCTTCCTGCAAGCGAAGCGAATGGGCATTGGTACAAATGTCATATGAGATGTGAAAGTGATTTCCACCATGGATGCTTACTGGGTATCCTTGTACATGGTGAATAACCAAATTCCAATTGAAATGAGATATTTAGGATAAATCAATGCCCATAAGTTCTACCTCAGGAAAGACTTAATCTATTTACTTTTGACCTTAAGGGAATAGAAAAGATGCTTCAGAATCATTTTGGATGCTTACCGCTCCCCTAACCGAGACTTTTATACTTGGAGGAAAGAGATCAAAAGTACCTACTTTAAAATTCCATTTTTCGATTCAATTCAACCCTGACACTTTCTTTCTTTAAATCTTCAATTGAAAGCCTAAGCCAAGAAGGTACGAACGCAGTGATGGGCCCCTTTCAAAGATAGAGGGCCCCTTCTAGATGGAGCCATGTTAGGTCACTTTGATCGCGAAATGAATCAACAGAACCTTAGAACTTTCTTCATAACTTTATTTGATAGGGGCGGAAGACTCTATCAATAACAAGAATAAAAAGTTACAAATGGAGCCTGGATACTTCAGTTTTTTAGTCCAACTCAAATTCCTTCCCAATACCTCCCAAGGAAAATATCAAATTGGGTCCCAAATTGATGGGTTAGCGCGCCATTACATTTTCTTCGCTTGCTCTACAGTACGAGCCTCATACAGAGCCGCGCTCCATTAATATGATGTGACTTGATCTAAATCGTAGTTTAGATTCAAGTTGGTTCAGTGATCTGGAACCTTCATGCCGATGCTCACGAATTTGATAGCCATAACCTTGTTGTATATTGTTGTATCTTTGTCATGTGTGAATGTGTTTGAATTGTGAATGTTTGTGTTCCTTATATATATTTTGTAAGGCGGTTTCTTTTTCTACGAGTGGAGGGTTAGTAATCTTATATAAGGAACTAGATATCATCCTTGTTGGTGGGTTTTATAATTTTTATATTTTATTCTTATATTTTTAATTTTTCAGACTTTAAATAATTAATTAAAGTTTTTTATATTCTTTTTTATTTTAACTAATTTTATAAAAAGATTTAAATTTATTTTATATGATTTATTTTGTTGTTGTAAAAAATATTGATGTGGTAACTAAAATATGAATTGCACAATCTAATTATTATCAAATGACAAAGTAGACAATTACCAATTATAAAGATTGTTTAAAAATAAAAATCATGAGTACTTATTAATAGGTAGGTACAACTGAAATCTGCTCCTAAGCAATTTATAGTATGCGTAAAGATTGTGATAAAGATAAAAATAACATTCAAAAACTTATCACAAGCGCAAATAATGAGATGCTTACACATATTACCAACACTCGTCCATGGCTTCTATGAATCACTATTTGAAATCCCAGTAAATAAAACTTTGAGTCTTTTATTATTCATAAAACAAGAAGGAATTGAACCAAAGGATAGATTTCACACTATTTCAGAGGTAGCACTCTTCCAATGCGTGCGTGTGTATATGTGGGGGGAAAAAAATTCCCTCCTAATTTATCGCCTTTTTTTTCTTTTACATCTTAAAATATAAATTTATTTATAATGCATTTTGATATATAAAATTTTGACAAATTGCCTTCTACTATTAGTTTTCCGGCAAAAAAGTGGCTGGTTAAACTATTTATGCGACAAAAAAGTTTGTTTTGGAGTTTTGGAGGAATTATTGATGTCGATTTGAACTGGGATTTTGCTTGGGGACTCAAACAAATGAGAGAAATCCAAAGGAACTAACAACAGCCATAATGAAATAACAAAAGTTCATGAATAAATGTACAATTTTGTAACTAAGTTTAGGATCCAGAGAAGTTTTCGACGTCTGATTGGTGAAGAAATCTATACATATCACTAATACAAAATCCATCTTTCAAATTATCAAACACACTCTTTGACACAATATGTGAGATGAAGACTTACCACACTGTAAATGAAAGAAAAAGTGGATGATTCTTTTAAAATCTTTTCATGCCTTGATAGTTTACCTTCTCCTTCCCTCTTGTTCTTATGCATTCAGATAAATCACCTATGACTTGAAAAAGTGGATGATTCTTTTAAACTCTTTTTGAGTCTTTTAATTTTCTTCTTTTATACTCAATCTAGTTACCTCTTTCCAAGTTCGTTGTAGCATGAGGACCAGAAATTTTCATTCAATGAAATCATTTCAAGATTACTTTCAGACTTAGAATTTAGCAATAGGCTCAAAAGTTGTTGTCGATGTTGGAACACTTGAAGTAACACCCGGAATAACATCTCGAGTGACACATGCAACAAGCCTACATATCTCTATGTAGGCCATAATCATCAATCATATAATTTCTTGTGAATTGGTGAAGAAATCTATACATATCGCTAATCCGAAATCCGTCTTTCAAATTATCAATGAACAATGATAATTAAATCTAAAACCTAAGGGAGAGAAAATCATTTAGAGCTTGTGAGTAATTTGATCCCAAACCCTAGTTAGGGTTGGGAGAGGAGTGATTTTCTTCATTGGTGCATGATGTGGGATTTATATAGTTATTTGTAGGGGCAAAACCATCAAAAACTCCCAAAATACCCGAAGTCCCAGTGTCACAGTCGATCGACTAGGGTGCAGTCTATCGACTTCCAGTCGATCAACTGCCTTGCCAAAATGGGGGAAGTTATTGTACTGCAGTCGATTTTGGGGCTTTCAGTCGATCCTTGGGAGTCAGTTGATCGAGCAGCGTTTCAGTCGATCCGGGCTGCTTTCGGCTTGAATTTCTCATTTTTTGGTCCAAAACGTTTGCCGAGAAAATATAGTCCTTTAAGCCACCTACAAAATAAGAATTCGAACTTAAAAACCCAAAAATAGTACAAACATCTTCACACTTGGTACACTTTAAGCCTAGAAGTAAATAAACAAGAAAATGACCTAAGAACTAGAATAAATGACTCAAAACGACTAAAAAAAATGCTAAACTCTAACTAAAAATACTAGGAAAAACACAACAATTACATGCAAAACAAGTATTCGACTCATGGAACGAAATATGAATAGAACAATGAACAAAACACTTCATAAGTTTCTTACACTTCATTCCCCACAATTACACTAATGTCGAATGAAAGTCTAAACAACCTAACCAAAGCATCTAACCACGTCGCTTCGTCAAGGTTCCAACCAATATAAATACACACGACTCAAATCAAATACACAAGCAAGCATACGAAAGAGTTACTAAATAAGGACAAACCCCCTACACTTAAACCATACAATATCCACATTGAAAAATAAATCAATTCAAAGTACGGTAAAAAGAAAGAGAGAGACAAATGTCCCTATGGTCGTGCTTGTGATGATAAGTCGAGCATCAAAGAACTTCCAACAGGCTTTGAAGCCGAGAGGAGCCTGTAAGAAAAGAAAACAAAAACACACAAGAAAAATATAAAACTTTAGTGTTTTTTTTTATTTATTTTATTTAAAACTCAGCAGAAGGATTGTCGTCAAGGTCCATCTCCGGCTGGGACTCGGTCATATAAGAGGGGTTGGCTTTGGCGAAATGCTCTTCGAGTCGGGAGAGAAAAGCTTTGAGCTTTCGAAAGCTTAGACGATTGCTTTTGTGATTAGTATCGGTCTTTTCATCGATTAGTTGAAGCTTCTCTAACATCTTCGTCTGAAAGTTTCGATTCTCCTCATTAATTCCAATCGGGGTTGGGCCCAAATCGGTTTGTGGGGTCTCCTTCTCATTCTCCTCGGTGCATCGAGATGAGGATCCACCTTGCTCGATATTCTAATCTTGAGTCGCTGGGCCACGAGTCGAGATTCCAAGAGGCAGGAAACTTTTGTTGGACGGGTCGTACCCAAAGTGACGGTCAAGGCCGGTTATGAACAGAGCGAATGATAGGCGCGGATTTTTACTTCCTTGCTTCTTCTCTACGATGTTTTGGATTCCGATCAAAATCAGGGGGTAGAGTCGAGGTCGGCGACCGTTAAGCACGCACTAAAGCACAAAGAGTTCCGGCTTGGTTGCGTTAGTGGCCTCTCTCTTGCACAATACCACGTGGGCTAAGATTCTGAAAGCGACGTAGATGGCGTCGTTGCTAATCCTCATGCATTGGTATTGGGTGCAATTTCTGGGATTTCCCTTTGTCACTTTGGCCCAAAAGGAGGTGACGTCTAATTTGTCCTCTTGGGGAATCGGGTAGATGCCATTGCTCGGCAAACTAAAGACTTCTTGAAAGACGTGCTCACTTACCCAAACCTCGTTTTTGCCAAGTCAGCTTTTTGAATATCACCATCCTTACAACTAACAACATTTTCAAGAGAACATCTTATCCGCGTAGACGTTCAAGGTGGTAAAGAATTCGAGCATGAGTTCGCAAAAACCAGAGAGGTGAATCCGGGCAAACGTAGCGCATCTGAGTCCTTCGATGTACCAAATAATGTTGTCGTGATGCTCCGACCCTTGTTGGGCCTGCTCCTCAATGTCGTCGATGTCAATAACCCGATGGGACGTAAACTCCCAACCCTTAATCGATGTAAAAACTGTCCCCTCCTCATTTGAGTAAATTGGGAACGGAGCATTGTATTTTCCCAAGATATCCTTTCGTTTACCCACCCGAGACATGATGGACAAGTTTAGGGTCGAATGTGGTTTGAAAATAAAGGAATCTTGAAGCTTGTGTTCTTTGATTACATTTATCGAACACTTGGCGTGCGTGTTTCAAAAGTGAAGAGTTTTGAGAAAACTTGAACACAAAACATACCAATCCCAAACAACAATGAATAATGAAGCACAATGAGTCGGTTTAAGCGAATTACCTTGGAAATGGGACTCGAAATCAGAAAAGTAACCCCCTCCCCTTTTTGTTTAAGTTGGAGAAAGAGAGGAAAATTGAAAATAGTGATAGCAATTCTCCAAAACTAGGTGAATGTGGTTGGAGTGTCGCCGGAAAACAGAGGCAATTACCGTAAAATGAAGAAGGGTTTGTTGTTGGTTTGGAAGGAAAAAGAAGAGACCCCCCCCCCCCCCCCCCTTTTTTGTATGTTTGGGAGAAGTGAGAATGGAGAGGGAGGAAGGGTTTTTTTTTAATAGAGAAGTCACGGGTCGGGTCCATTTGACGGGCTGGGTCAAAATCCAGATTTTAAAGTCCACGATCGGGCCGGTTCTGGGTCGGCATTGATGGATCCATTGATCGATGAGAGGTCGATGGCCGGGATAGAGAGTTACGTTGACCAAGGCGTAGATCAACGGATTGTCAACGAGATGGATAAAGAGTTCCATCGATTTAGGCATTGATCGATGGAGTGTCGATAGGATGGACAGAGAGTTCCGTCGACCTAGGCGTCGATCGACAGCTTAATGATGGATTGGACAGAGAGCTTCGGTGACATGTCATTGGTGTGTTGGTCGATCGACGCCGGCACTAAAGTGGCGTCGATGCTCACCATCGATCGACGGTAATTTCTTTGCACCTAGTTTTCGCACACTTGATCATCGTTCTTCAAGCAGAAGTCCAGACCTGTGAGAAATCATCTTTCTTTCTCCACGCAACTCCCCAACTATACTGGCAACAAGGAAAACCACCAAAACAAAGCGAAACACACCAAAGACGAAAAACAAAGAAAGGTTAGAGTGGAAATACACATAAATTACAAAAAGGTACAAAATGCTTGGGTTGCCTCCAAATAAGCGCTTGTTTAACGTCACTAGCTTGACGAACTTGTATCGGCTAGACGGTGGGTGGGTCTTCAAGTGTTTCGGTCTCCTCAGCATGAGTCAATCTCGATCCTTGAAAACACGGTTTGACTCGATAATAGTTTACTTGAAAACGCTCTTGTGTCTTCTCGTGGACTAGTTTCACCATCCCGTAAGGTATCACATCTCCGACTAGAAATGGGCCACTCCATCGTGACTTGAGTTCCCCGGGAAACAAGCGGAGACGAGAGTTGTACAGTAAGACTTGCATGCCGGCTTTGAGGTTTTTAGTGACGTGCTTCTTATCGTGTTGAAGTTTCACTTTTTTATTATATATATCGGCATTCTCGTAAGTTTCATTCCGTATCTCGTTGAGCTCTTCAAGTTGTATCCCCACACATTGTCGACTTGCATCAAATTGAAATTAATAGCTCATATGGCCCAATATGCTCGTTGCTCCATCCTGACCGGAAGGTGACATGCCTTGCCATATACCATCCGATAGGGGCTAGTTCCTAAGATCATTTTGTATGCCGTCTTGTATGCCCGAAGAGTGTCTATAAGCTTAGCCGACCAATCTTTATAGCTCGGTTGAATGGTTTTCTCAAGAATGGCCTTGATTTGCTTGTTGCTCATCTCGACTTGGCCCGATGTGTGAGGATTATAAGTAGTGGCCACCTTATGCTTGATCCCATATCTTGTCATCAAATTTTCAAATGATATATTGCAGAAATGGGTGCCTCCGTCACTGATGATGGCTCTCGGGAACCCAAACCGACTTAAAATGTTTACTTGCACAAATTTCAGTACAACCTTGGCATCGCATTTCTTGTTGGGGATGGATTCAACCCATTTGGACATGTAATCAATGGCAACTAGGATGTACTCGTACCCAAAGGACGTCGGGAATGGTCCCATGAAATCAATGCCCCAAACGTCAAGAATTTCCACCACAATATTACTCGTCATTGGAATCTCATTCCTCTTCCCGATATTTCCCATTCGTTGACATTGGTCACAAGACTTGCAAAACTCATGAGCATCCTTGAATAGCATCGGCCAATAGAATCCCAAATGAAGGACTTTGAACGCGGTCTTTTGTCCTCCGAAATGGCCGCCACATTGTTGATCATGGCAAAAGGATAAGATACTCTTTTTCTCGTCCTCAGGGATGCATCTTTGAATAATGCCATCTTTCCCGAACCAGAAAAGAAACGGGTCCTCCCAAAAGTGATTCTTGCAAATTGAAAGAAATCTCTTCCGTTCTTGGAAGGATAATTCGGCTCTCAAATCAAAAGAAATCTCTTCCTTTCTTGGAAGGATAATTCATGCTCATACATATTTCCCTCTATATTCAAATGAAACAAATCTTCCGCCACTACTTTTTCAAAACCCTTTCTATCTCAAATTCCGACATCAAATTCTTGAAGCAAATGTATCCATCGGAACAAACGCGGCTTACTTTGAGCTTTGTTAAAAAGGTGACGGAGAGCCACGTGATCGCTATGGACAATGACTGTAGACCCGATTATGTACGACCAAAATTTCTCATGTGAAAACACCATGGCTAAAGTTCTTTCTCGATGGTGTTATAGTTTCTTTGAGACTCATTCAACATAAGACTCGAGTAATAAATGACACGGAGAAGACTATCCACTCGTTGACCCAAAACGTGCCCCACCGCATCGTTCGATGCATCACACATTATTTCAAAAGGGAGGGATTAATTTGGGTTAACGACCACCAGATTTGTAGTTAGTTTTTCTTTAAGTAGTTTGAACGCGTTTAAATATGACTCGTCAAACACAAAGGGCACATCAAGACCAATCAATTGACATAATGGGTGACTAATTTTTGAAAATTCTTTAATGAATCATCTATAAAATCCCGCATGCCCTAAAAAACTTCTAATGCCCTTTACGTTCATGGGAGGGGGTAGAATCTCAATGGCATCAACTCTTGCCTTATCAACCTCTAGACCCCTTTAATGGAAATCTCGGCAGGTCGATCAACTGGGGCTTTCGATGTGGGCATCGGTGCTGCATTAACGGGCCGCGTCGGTTGCGCGTGGATCGATGGTAGCTTTGCTTTCCTCATCCGGTTTTGTCTTTATGAAGCTGAAACAGACAGTAAAGCGAGATTAGAATGGCAACTTTCAAAACGAGAGGGAAAAAGTGTTGAACGGGATATAAACGACACGACCTACAAAAATACCAAAAGGAAAAAAATGAGAGAAAGCACGACCTAAAACCTGCTATAACACACAAAATAAAATGCAAAAACAAACGGAAAACACACATAAATATGTACAAATCAATAACATTCTTATAACAAAGGACAAAAGCGAGGAATTCGCAAACTCCTTACCACGATATCTAATAATATCAATGTTTATGGAGAACAAATTGTGAACAAAGTTGCACAATTTTTCGAAAGAGTCAAAAGTATCAGACTTTTCTTGCAAGAAATCAACCTATGCAAACTGTGAAAAAACCATCAACACATACGAAAAAAACACTTCTCACCTCCAACACTCGTAACTTCAGTAGGATGTGTAAATGTTTAAAACATTGTGTGGTGTGAAAGAGATGTAAGATTTGGTGGGATATCTTCGGTTGCTTACCTTTTAGGCATGGATTTCAAACAACAGTATTTTTAATACTCGATTTTGGCATACCTCTTACAGCTTCAAGTCTTACCAACTTGTAAATCATCTTATATTGCACAGGATCTAACTTAAGATTCCACAAGTCCATTTCGTCTAGTTGTACTTTACGAGAAATTTGTTTTCTCAGCAAATTGGTAGCAATTGGCCACCATCCTATTCCCTGCCAAAATGCAAACACTTGAATCATCAAGAACTTTACATATACTTTTATCAAATATCAAATGCTAGTTTTCATCATAAATATGACTTATTATAATCAAATTACCCATAATTCCTTCAACAGATAACACATTGTGAAGCTTTGGAAGACCCTCAATATTCAAAGTCTATCCTCTGATGATTTTTCCATGGGGTTGAACTTCTATAACTCACTTTTCCTTCTTTATAGGCCTCATAACACTTTAAATACTTACGAGATCTGTCATGTGATGGGAGTAACCACTATAAAAACAATACTAGGACCCTGTAATATTATAATTCAAAGAAGTAAAATCTACATTTCACTTAACATTAAATTCGAGGACCCCAAATAAATTTAATTTAAGAAAGGTGTTAGTGTCGGTGTTACCGGGACTGTTCGACACTTGAATTGGAACTTGACCAACATAGATTTTTACTCACAAGATTACCTTTAGGTTTATGACAATAAGGTGTAATATGGCCAGACATGAAACAATAATGGCAGGTATAATGGTGTTTTTTGTGTGTTGATTTTCAAAAAGTCTTAGTCGCGTCTTGTGTTGAAAATTCTGATTTTTCACAAGAATCTTTTGGTTTGACAAAAATAGGAGTTCTATATAGAATGCCGACCTTATTATCATATCCAACGAAGCTCGATTGAAAAATAAGAAGAGTAGCCCCTAGATACAATCTCATCAAGATTACCCTTCTCGGCATTCATCTTCTTCAAAGTTTGAAAAGAAGAGTCAAGTTCAAATTTTACAATACCAAGTTTTTGACCATTTCTCGTGAGAAGTACCTCTAAGCAAGAAATGATACATTTATACTAATCGTTCTCAAGATTTATTAGTTTGTTCTCCCGAGTAAGTATTCTATCCTTTTGAACCAGTTTGACACAATGTTGATACAACTCCTCATAAGCTTTTACCACATCATCATCCTTATCCTCATCATCTAATCCAGTCTCATGATATGTAGTAGCAATAACAGTTGAGTTAAAACAAAAAAATCATATTAAGTGTAGGTTATTGGAACATAGAAATATTGGAAATATTGATATACTGTACAAAGTTAAAAAAAAGGGATCATTAGTAAAACCAATTGTAGGATCTAGATCGATGTTAATTAATAGTTTTGCAGGCCACGGGTATTCCCAAGTTACGAGAAAATGCAAGAAAAAGTTTGAGTGTTTGTCAAGATGTTAGTAATATCATATCTAACATTTAGTTTAATACGCAGTGAAGATTATAGAAGAAAGACAAAGATAAATTTGTCTACGAGTTATAACTTATTAATAACTATAGTGCCATGATTAAGATCAAATAAATATTACAACTAAAGATATTATTTTTACAACTCAATGTAATACTGATAATAATTAGTAATATAATAAAAACTCCCTTCACGAGTAGATATAAACTAACCAGCTTAGCTCGCCCAGTATGATAACTTGTTTACACTCAATATGACAATATGAAAAGGAAAATGGGAAAAGACAAAAGGAAAAAATTTGTCTTTAGATGTCAGTCGGAATACTGATCAGCACGTTAGTAACATCTGAAGATTAGGTAGAAATAACAGCACCCTTCAAACTCTTAAATTATCTCTACGAGTTATCCCTCTTCAGAACAACTTGTTATTGCATATTGTTGTGCATTTCTCATGTATATATGTGTAAGGAATTATGAACATCTGTGCTCCATATATAGACTTCGTACGTCGGTTCCTTTTCCTACAAGATAAGGAAATAACTTTTTCTACAAGTCGAGGGTTAGGAAATCTTAAAATAAGAAAACTAGAGAATCTTCCATAATAATAGATAAACTGAACTTTAGGAAATAAGATATAAAAGAGTAGGGAAATTCTAAGCCACCCACTGTACGAGCCTGACCGTAAGTACCCCTTAGAAGGTTGACAAGTGTCCATTTTAATTTCTTTTGTTTTTATTAATTATTCCTAAGAATATAAAGAAGTCTATTATGCCCTCTCACTTATAATTCTGAATTATAATTATTCTTACTATTTAAATTCAAAAACTAAATATTAGAATATAAAATGAATATTTAAAATTAAGTCCTCTACTTACCACTACTACCCAATAAATAAATTATTTGTGCAAAACCCCAATAACTAATTAAAATCATCTTACATTTTTAACCCCATCAAAACGTACTCGGATCAATTCATTAATTAAAAATAATGGTATGTATTCAACCCAAACCATTGTGAAGAATTCAATATGATCAAGAGGAAAAAAAATCTTCATCCCAACTCCGAAACTCTAAAAATTAGGTTGAACTGAAGAATTCTTCTCCCTCTTCTACCCCAAAGATCGGAGCCCTAGAATTGGACATAATACCCAATATCCTTAATCGATGAAAAAATTTGTTAATGAATATAAATTCGAAAGGTTATCAATAAACGATTGAATGAATTGTGGCTGCTTCTAACCATTGATACAGGTTAGATGCCTTTCTATTTATTTTTCTTTGATTCACAGTCTTTGTATAAAACTTGTTTATGATTAGAAATTAAAGTTGTTTGATATGTGAAGAAAATGATGTTTTAGCGAGTGTCTTGTAATAAATTTTCCATGCATCCTAAACAGCATCTAGTTGTCTAAAAAAATTATTGCACTATGTGTTTGATTGAGTGTTTCATGTAAATTTCTAAACTCCTGGTGTGTTTCTATTGGGCATTGGGTAGTAATTTATGTTTTGGCAATTGAGTTTTGTTTGATGAGTTGATAATAACTTTTGGCGAAAGCAAATTTCATTGTTTCAATTTGAATACTTCTCACCTCCACTGTGAATGTGATGTTATCGAAAAACCATGGAATGATCGTGGGTGGTTCAAACCTTTTTTTTTGGTCAAGTATCTTTAAACGGCTTTTTTAATTCATAGTGTTTGTATGTATATGATTAAGGTTTAAAGTTGGTTTAGATGTGGAGAAATTGTTGTTCTATCAAGTGTTCTGTAATTACTTTAACATGTCCATTATAATTCATTATCACGTCATGTTGTTTGAAATCAAAATTATTGTAGTGTGTTTGTGATTGAAGGTTTCCTCATGAATTATAAAAATTCTTATCTGGTTTATGTTGGGTGTTTAGATATTATTCGTCTTTTAGTAATGAATTTCTTTTTGGTGAGTTGATAATCCCCCCTCATTATGTCCATGTCAAATTATTGTGTTGATTCTGAACCCATTCAAGAAATTGAAAAAAATATGTGATAGAAAACTATTAGAGTTATATGGTTGTATAAAATCAAAAAGAGGTTTGATGGTAAAGTTGATCGAAATAAGGCGAGGCTTGTGGAAAAAGGATATATGCAAAATTGAGTATAGGGATGTTTTTACACCTGTTGCTCAGCTTGCATTGTGTCAATGACGATCTCTCTTGCTACCCATCATAACTAGAGGATCTATTAGTAGGAACAATAAAATGGGAACTTCATTTTGAAGGTTCATCGTAAAGGATCGTGGAAAAAGTTTAGCTTTTAAAAAAAGGATTTGTACAGTTTAAAGCAAGCCCTCCGTGCATGGAATTCTCGCATTTATGTCAGTTCTAATGACGAGACTGAGTACTAAAGTTTTAATTTTGTGCTATCTATGATCAATGTTGAGCGTCACCATTTGATATTAGTATGTGTAATTAAATAACCCGTATTGGTTGAATAATTTGAATTTAATATATTGTCTTATATTTTTATGTTTATCAGTTTATGAGAGTATGGTTATATGGAAAAGTTATGAGCAGACATGTGTTGTGTTTGTATTTGTATGGAGCTTGGAGAAGGATGTGTCTTGAAGGTGCAAAACATGGGTTTAGATTTTAGTTTATGATGTTTAAGTGCTAACCTTTGGTTGTGAGAGTGGTTGGAAGACAGTTATGGTGGAATGCAAGTTCTGATATAAATTATGGTTTGATGTTTGAATCGAACTTTTTGCACTTACTTTGAGAACAAAACAATTGTAAGTGGAAAGCTTAACTAGAGCTGAATCTCTCGAGGAATGGAAATCCGAATCAAAATGTTCATTTTAACACAATTAAACTATCTAAACATGAGATCAAAGCTGGTTTTGATTTTAGAAAATGAGAGAAACATAAATAAGAGCGACATGAATAAAGACTTAATAATCTATTAAGAACATATTACCACAAGTCATGAAAGGTTTCAAAATGCAAATCAAAATCCAAAGAGAATTAGCAAATCACCTATGTTCTAACTATACCAAAAGAGCAACAATATTTAATTGAAAGCAAGAAGATGACAATGGAGCAAAATAAACTTTCATTAACAAATCAAAAACCAATCTCCAAAATTAAGCTATAACCCATACACAAGAGAGTTAAAAGTTCCAAACAGTTATTGAAAATAACAAGAAAAACACAAGAAATTGAGAATTGAAAAATACCCAAACAAACTCTTAGAATCTTCAAAGCCAAAAAAGAGAAATCTATTCCACACGAGATAGCTTCTCATAATCCTATTTTTCACCGTCTCAAAATCATGAAAACATGCGAGTTTTTTCTCTCAATTATAAATTAAAAAAGTATAAGGACAAGATTGGTGAGAAACAATCTTTTTGGGTTAGAAATATGAAGGTTTTTAGGCCTGGCTCGTAGCTGGGAGAGGCTGGAACATATATAGTGTGGGTTGAGGAGAGCACCATGGTAAATTTACCTAGAAATGACCTACCTTTACTTGCATCGATTGACGATATCTCTCGTCAATTAGGTGTCGATCAATGGTGGTAGTCGATGGTGAGAAGATGCGGTGTGTTGATGTTCCATTGATAAATCCTATCAATCGATGGTGGTGTTAAGTCCTTGTGGGTCGATCGACTTATGCTGTCGATGTGGACGCGACTCGTGTCGATGGTTTGTCGATCACGCATCGATCAATGTATGTGTTCCATGAGTTCGAGTCGTGTTTTTTGCCTATTAGAGCCAGTCGTGATTCTCGGGAATGCTCTAGGCTCTGCTCGACTATCCAAAAATCAATAAAAACCAAACTAACATAAATATTTACAAAAGATACGAGAAAAGTACTAAAAGAATATAAAGTCAACACAAGCTACATAAATTCCAAAAGAAAAAAAGAGATAAAACACAACTCAAATCCCACTATAACACACAAAACAAGACACGAAAATAAACAAAAAACATACATATATATGGATAAATCATGTTTATTCTAATTTGTAGTCGAAATATGATTTTTTTTAACTTTAGCATTTCAACAAACTTTTCATTTATGGAATTTGAATTTATGATTTTATTTTTATGAAGCTTCATAACCGGGCCTAAATATGTTTAACAGTACAACACTCCTACTCGGCATAAAAATCTAGTCGACTTGACTGGGATGATATGATCTGAGCTGGTGAGTGAGCCTCCTGGACTTTGGTAATAACTGGTTGGGATGAGCTGGAATGCCCGACCTGAACATACCGGGCTACGAGTTGCGATGTGATGAGGGCTAACATAACTATAACAAGAGGGGTCAGGATTAAGGCTGGAAAGCATCTCCATACAGACCTGACCTGCATTCCAAGTGGGAAGTTTCTAGGTCAGGTCGGGCCCTGTAACGGCCCTAGATTCTCGAATTTCCATTTTCGAGATCCCAGAGAGGGTCCCACTGAATAGACCTGACCTGCTTCCCAGTGAGAAGTTTCCAGGTCAGGCCAGGCCCCGTAACGGCCCTAGATTCGCGAATTTCCATTTCTGAGATTCCAGGAATGGCCCACTGGTAGAAAACTATAAGTATTCTAGACTCAGGGCAGAGAGAGGTATGATTTTTCCGAGTATTACTTTTCTATTTCATATTATTCCTGATAAACGCTTTCTGACTTAAGCATTGGAGAGGTTTTCACCGGAAAATCCCCGGTGGTCCTTTCTAACGTGTTTTTGTGGAGCAGGTTAGGCTTATCCAGGCGTGATCAAGTTTTTTTGGTGAAACATGGGACATAAATATTTTACATTAGTAAAATATTTTACATGTTTATTTTCTTTCAATATTTCAGATTGCCGATTGGTGTTGGAAGAGACCAAACTTGAGAGGGACGAAGGGGTCCATAAACTTGTATTCAAAGACTTGAATTCTAGAAATGATCAAGAAGCAGTTGACAAATGTGTCGCGTTCAGAGAAGTATCAAAACTTCGATCGGTGTATTTTGGTCGATATCTTCGGTACAAGCAGGATGGTCCATGTTCCAATTTTACCATACATGCTTTATTAGAAGAACAAGCACTCCAAGAAAATTGGGATATGCTGACAGGCAATAAGCCGTCAGCATATATTATAATTATAATATAATTTAAAATAAATTATATATTTATAATAAAATAAATTATTTATAAAATAATATATAATTATATTAATCACATATAAATATAATATAAATAATTAATTATAATTATGATATAATTTAAAATAATATTACATATTTATAATATAATTAATTATTTACAAAACAAAACATATAATTACAATAGTTAATTATAAATATAATATAATATACACAATTCATTAATTAATTATAAATTCAATTTAATTTTAATATGCATTTATAAATATAATATAATTATTGTATATTTATAAATAATATTATATATTTATAATTGCTTCACCCTGAAAAATATCTGAACCACGAACACCTGTTCTTCCATCAAATATTCCGATCTACTCTGCCAAAAACATGTTAGAAAGGACCACCGGGGGTTTTCCGGTGGAAACCTCTCCGATGCTTAAGTCAGTAAAGCAGTTTTTCTTATCGGAATATTTCAAGTTAGAATCCTCAGAATGTCATACTTTTTCCAGCCTTGAGGTTTAGATATTTATAGCCTTCACTGAAGGGGATTTTCTGAGATCCCGAAAATAAACCCAAGAATCTCGGGGCGTTATTCAGAACGACCCGACCTGGAAGCTTCCTCCCCAAGGACAGGTCAGTTCTGTCACCACTTCTTTAAGTTTTCAACCTGATCTTCTAAAACCGCATTCAAGGCTTTAGATCAGGTCAGGATAGCCTTTACGGGGTCAAAGGCTCGTCTCTTCCCTTTCTCATAAGGCCTTGGTTCAGGTCATCCCAACTAGGTCCATTTTATGCCTTGTCATCAGATCAGGTCGTACCAATAATAACTATATTCACTATTTATATATAAAATATATTCATAATATATATATATATATATATATATATATATATAATATTTATAATTAATAATATAAATCTCAAAATAATATATGTTTATAATTATTTATAAATAATTATATTTATAATATATATATAAATAATATATATTTGTAATAATATTATATATTTATAATATCATTATTCATAAATATAATATACATTTATAAATATAATTTAATTATTATATATTTACAAATAATATTATATATTTTTAATAATTATATATCATTATTTATATATAATATATATTTATAATTTTTATTCATATTTATATATTGATAAATAATATAATTTTAAATTAATAATATATATTTCGAAATCATCTATATTTATAATTATTTATATATAATTATATTTATAATATATATTTATATATATATATTTATAAATAATATATATTTATAATAATATTATGTATTTATGATATCATTATTCATAAATATAATCTATATTTATAAATATGATACAATTAATTATAAATATAATTTATAAATTAATTTACATATCTAATATATATTAAAAATATATGCTCTCACATGTAATTGACTTGGCGAGAAGGTAACACCCATGCCAAATTTGAGGATTAAATTGATGCGGGATGGGCTATGAGTGGGCTGGGCTAGGCTCGCCTAGTTCTTTATTTATAATATTTTAAAAATGCTGACGGGTTTTGTTGATGGGTTTGATGACGGATCCGCCCATCTACAAATATCATTTTTTTGTAGTGAAGTGACGATGTCTGCTGCACGGTTTGATGAGCTTTGGTTTCGAAAGGGTGACCAATTCATTAGGTTCTCGAAGATAGAGTATAAATTGGTGACCGATTTGAGGATTGGACAAAGGGATTTTAATCTGAATGTGAACCATGATTATCTAGGAGGGTATATATATGCGACGCATACGCAGAAAGGTTGAGGGTTGTGTATTGTATGAAATCATCCGTGATCGTTTTTCTCATGGTGAGTGTGGGGGTTCGACTAGTGATCAAGTGAAGTTGGGAAGATCTTATTTGTGTATGGCTTCTTGTTTGGGCTTAACGGGCCCACAAAGGAGATAGAACAGTAAGTTTGGCATTGATCAAGGACGATGATAGGCGGGAGAGTTTTCATTGGGGTGCATACACTTTTCAGATCCTTATTAACCGGTTGTCTATTGTAGAACCGAAAAGATCACGTGATGAATCTTTTAAGTACCATTTATACAGGCTTGCTTTGGCCTTTTTGGTTCGTCTTCAATTTATAATTAATAATTTAATTTTATTTCAATCACTTCATTTAATAAATTGGAAAATTGAACTATGATCAAATTTGAATTTTATTAAATAAATTTTTATATTTAAACGAATAGATAATATTCTAAAATTAAAAAACTTTGTGAAGTGATTACAATATGTAATAAAAGTTATATTTTATCCCAATCATTTTTTTAATAAATCTAATTTGGGAAAACAAACTATGATTAAATATAAATAATTATCAAATAGTTTTAATTAATAAAAAAATCAAAATATTATAAATTTTGTTAAATAACTATAAAACATCTTATATATATATATATATATATATATATATATATATATATACACCTATTAATATATTAATTATATTTACTCAATTTTTGCTCTAGTTTTGGGCGTACGAGGCTATTCCTTCTTTGGTGAACACATGCTTTAGGAAGAAGAGTGACACGAAATTACAATGACCAGAGTTATGTTGGTTGTCATTCGGCTGGAACCATATTGACCTCTCAGAATTTTTTGATCTTCCGATAATTGAATTTCTTGATAATTTTATATTAAATTTATGTAAATAAATATTTATGTTATGTTAGATTTTTTTTCATATATGAAGTTTCTAATTTTGATTCAACATACATGCATTGAGAAATTGGAACCCACAAATTAGGAGCATCATGAGTGCGAATGGTGGCCCCAGGTTCATGATGCATTTAATCGGGTGTCTAGTACAGGCACCGAGGGTCAACCTTCATTGTTCCCCCAACTCCTCTTCCAGATCTGGTCGACTTTGAAGTAGCAGAGGCAGAGGTAAAGCTAGAGTAGGCGTTGCTGAACAACTAGATGGGCAGATGTCAATGTATTTGGTTATGCTTCCAGATCTACCTTCGTTCTCGGTCACTATAGATCATGTCTCGTTAGCTCATGATGATAGTGCCACATCTCCGGTGGTTCCAGACAGTGTATCATCGGTCCTTCCAGATAGTTAGGACTTCACGATGTTTGTTGATCATCAGCATGGGTCATAGACACATATTTCTTAATCCCCATCAGAGCGTAGTTCTCGACGCTTGAAATAACCTAGTACTAGGTGATCACTGGCACATACTCATTAGTTCTCACCATCGTGTAGTCCTCGGCGGAGGAAGGGGACTCGCATACACACATGATGATGTCCCCTTAGATTTTTTTAGCTCAATTGTTGGAAGGACTTAAGTGTGAGAATGTGTCTTTGATGGAGAGAATTCTTGACAGAGTTAGTCGGTGAGTGGATGAGATTAAACGTATGGTTATAGGAGATTGGACAAGATAAACCAGCGAGTCGATAAGCCGAAGAGTTCTAGAGATGGGGATGTACGTAAATAGGTAATTGATTAGGTCCGACGTGTCTTAGATAATCCAGATATTACATATAAAAATACAAGCTCAGTGATTTGGTTATTCTAGAAGGGCCCATTGCTTCGGATGAGAGACAGAGTTCACCAGCATGTCATGATCTAGTTGAGAAGGGGAACCCATTAGGGCTTAATACTCTGAACGAGGGGAAAACCCCACCAGCTCGCCATGATCCAGTTGGGAAGGGTACTCCACTCGGGTTTAGTAATCCAGACGAGGGGCAGAATCTATCATCATTTCATGATCCAGTTGGGAAGGGGTCTCCACTCAGGCCTAGTGATCCAGACGAGGGGCAGAATCCATCATTACGTCATGATCCAGTTCGTAAGGGGACTCTATTGGGGCTTAGTGATTCGGACGAGGGGAAGAATCCATCATCATGTCATGGTATTATTTGTAAAGAGACTCCACTAGTTCCCATTGATCTGGACAAGAGGCAGAGTCCATCGGCACGTTGTCATCCATCTATTCCACAGACTACACAGGGGGAGAATGATCCATATGTTCCAGCAAGTGCTTCATTCTTTTTTCCATTTGATTGATTTTTTGCAGACATGCTCAAAGCATTTACTGATGATATTTCAAACGGGTGGTATGCTGCTGCATGTCGGTTGCCTCATGAGCCACCGATCACACTTATCCATTCACATCTGGCCTTGGATAAGCCCCTCACACCTATTTGGATGCATATTTCTTGGGTTCATTCTAGTTTCTCGATGTCTACGATACACCCAATACGCTGTGTCGTACAGACCAGTAGAACGAAACTTATGGTAAACCAAGTAACACAGAGACTGAATTCAAAGTAGGAGAAAGCTTATCAAGAGTTCATGGCTAGTGAATCAGATAAGATGTAATCTTATTTATATTTCGAGAATCATCTAACATTATTGTTGTGTGATATAATGTCTTCACATAGAATTTTAACTGCATGCAGACGAGATGCTGGCGATGTTCTTCATAAGACATTTACCAGGGAGATTGAGGACATTAATGAAGCATGGATTCTAGGGTAATTTTTTTTGTTTACGTTGTGTCAATATATTTCAATAAAACCCTTCAAACGTGTGTGTCTAAGAAAATAATTTATATACTAATTTGGAACTTGTCATGCATGCTATTGATGTATATCTTCGTATACTACATAATGAATCAACCTTTGTTGGCATCCACCCCCAAAGCGCAAGATGATATTCAGTGTTGGGCATTCATTTTGTAAGTTTATGTTGTTGTGCAGGATTTTATGTTGTTATTGTTGTACATAATATTGTGTTAAAATCCTTTTGTTAACATGACTTGTTATGAGAAATGTGGAGAAAATGATACGATAAAGATTGTCATGCGGATGTAGAGAGAGTGAGATGTGAGTTTTTTCATGAGGACCATTGTCAGCCTTTAGTGCGCTGGGTATGAGGCAAAGGGCGTCGCGAGGTGAACGAAGATCATTCCATGGCATAATATTGATATGGATAGTTAATATTGTCGTGTAGTTAATTTTCCTTACTATGTGATATTTTTGACACATAGGCATTATTATGTAGTGATAAAAATAATCACATTTTATTTTGCTTGTAGATTTATACGGTTTAGTTTGCTTTTAACCATTGCTTCACAATACTTGTTAATTTCAAGATGTGTGAAGTATGGTTATTTGATTCATTATTCTATTGGGAGACACCTAATATACGTAAGCTTTGGTACATTGGTACAGTGTCCTTCAGACGTTACTTACCAGATGTGTAGAGGCTTTCAGGGTTTATGAATCTCGCCCCGACCTAGAAGAGGTTTTGAGAGAGTGGGACCTCATATTTACAAATGTGAAATAATATTTCGTTCAACATAGTGGCCATTCATGCGGCCCATTTGTGGTTAAGATGATTGAGGTTTTAATTAGTAGGCTTTCGATGGTAGACATATGAGGCACATATGAAACCCATTAGACGTAATATTTCCAATATACAGTTTTAGTATCACTGCTTGATTTGTATTTATGATGTTTTATATAAGTAGATGTGTTATACAATTAGTTTTGTAGCCGTAACGATTATGTCAAAGTCATTACAAAGCAACCAACACACGAAATAAACTAACGACTACACCCATATCATCACTCCCCGAAATCTTAAAGATTCATAATATTTAGTATCATATGATCATAATATTATCAAAAATATTATTTCTTCATTAATTCCAGGATTATTAATGTAGATAAAATAAGGAGTTCAAGATACTAGGAATTGATACTTTTGTGTAATTGTAGTCATTGAGGAAAGTAAAGTTAAATATGTAAACAAAATAATATATATATATATATATATATATATATATTAAAAGGAGGAGGGAATCTTAATAGTCAAGTTTGGATTCTTTGTCCAAAGTTCCATTGCCTTCATTGGTCTCATTTGTCCATTGCTTGTGCAATTCAATTCTAGTCAATGATCTTTAAATAGGCAAGGATGGGTTAATGGGGGTAGTGAGCTCTATTGGGTCCCCAGGGGAGCTTGGGAACACCTTGTTGCTACTGAGGATCATAATTGGCCGGAGGCGCTGCGTTGTTATAAGCGGGTCTGGGCGGAGCTTGCACTGGGTTTTGCGTTGCGATTGGGTAAGGAGGGGCGAAGAGGTTTTTGAGTGGGTTTTACATGGTATGGCACCATACAAATACTGACGATGATAGCCGGGAACCGCCTCAAAACTCCGCTGTTCACATATCAACTGCTATCACTGCAAATGCTTTTATTGAAAAATCGACGAAAATGCTCTTTCGTTAGAAGTTAGAAAAACCCTATATATATATATAAAGAAGTACGTGGAAAACAACACAATTGTCCCTGCAAGATTTCAAATTCTTTTTAGCACAATTATAATAGAAGTTTTATTTAATTCAACTACATAATGTCCCATTCTCCTGTAGAGCGCATATTTTTATGACAACATAAACTGACTCAGCTTGTAGGTCTCATATAATTTGAGGCGAACCAACCAAGGTACAATAATAGACACATGTATTATATATCTATCAAGCATGCTTCGTCTAATATGTTTAGGTGCGCTATCGTATATTTTAATTATGGGCTTCTTAAGATCAATCCTGACTGCAATCCAATGATTACTTATACAACAAAGAGTGTACAAGAAAGTGCAACCTTTTCAAGGTTTGCCTACCATTGGATTCACACTGTTAACGTACGTGGTCAATGTATCACAAAAGATCTCACCCATGCAATCTTTCAGCAATAATGACAACTCAATGTTGTTTTGCATTCTTTTTTCCAGAACTAGATTCTTGATTCTACAATGTGCCACTTTCATAAATAGTGAACCCAAAATGCATGATCATTGGTGAATAAATCCTGTGAATTTGGTTGCTCGCTCCCGCATATGATATAGTGCAATATCAACATGTTGCACGGTATAATCAACACTAAGATAATGTTTACAAATATCTAGCTCAAGTTAAAATATAAATATCACATGGTAAACTCACATCATCCATAAGCCAATGTACATTGATGAGGTCATCGAAAAATTTCTTGACACATCGCACAATGGTAAGCGGATGGTATCGCTGAGAAAACATGATACATAATTTACATGTGCATCTACATCAATACATTAATGTTGATATAAATAAATAAAATTTTGTAATATTAATTAGTAAATACCTCAATTTAGCACATGATTACCATCGATAAAGTTCATCAACCTGGGCCTACTTCACAACTCGGTACGAATTAAAACAAGTAACACTCTCCATTTTTTTGCGCTTCAAAGTCTTCTCATCAGATGGGCACAATGTATATGCAAGACTCTTCTATAGCAGGGCACGCCATGATTCTCTCTCCAAATCACCTACACACGATAACTACGGGTGACTACCACTTAGGGATTACTTGAAGAAAAATTTAGATATACTATTTCAGGGAAATAAAGAACATGATCCTAATATTAGTGTCATTATTACTCGCATCACCTGTCTGAGCATTTCTTTTAGCTCCCTTCACTCTAACACTTTTTGTGCAAGCTTCGTCATCAACACCACCTACATAACAACATTTTAAACAAAATTGGTTGACACACATATAAAATTAAAATAATAATAATTTAAAATCTTTGAGTAAAACTGCCAAAGACAACTTGTAGACTCATCATCGACCTCCGAACTGGTATCCTTTTCTTTTCTTTCTCCGCCGCTATCTTCTCCAGCATCGTCCATGTGTTTTCTTTTAAACGTGGTTATAAGACTCAACAAGTAATCAAGTTTTTCTACAATATCATTTAACTTCTATTTGATATCCACACCAAATAATTGTTAAAAAGATTTCATCTTTTCTCTATCAGTTCAAAGATAAGTAGTTCAATGGTCTTATCAAAATCATTGGCATCATTCGGACGACACTCAATGTACCCTGGTTGTTTCAACCCTCCACCACTATTCATGCATACATCCCCACAATCACCTTTAGATGACAAATTACCAATCTCTAAGTCCTCTCCCTTGTTAAGCATAGTCATCTCTTCATAGATTACTGTCGAGCATTTTTCCTTCATTGGCTCCAATGTGGATTTGATAATCTGATGTGTTAGAAATTCAACATAAAACAAACTCATTAATTAAAACACACCCAAATGTTCGTCGTACCATAATATATTTATGTAATAACCTATATTGTATTTACAATATTTATAACCTTTACTGAGATAAGACAATCTTCAAGTTATCGTGCTCTCAAGTTATCAGCAACAATCCACTTCAGCATCCATGACACTTTGTCACTGTACAAATTCGCAAATTTCTCTTGAATTTCAAGAACAGCTTCCAACAACCATATCTGTATAATATATCAATATGTTATCAACACATAATTCTCATGCAAAGGTTATAGTTGAACTTCAAATGTAAATATTACTGTAATAGCCAAAAGGAATCCTTGCAGATTGTAACCTTTCAGGTTCAATGGCTTTCTCTTTATTCCAGTTCATTCCAATCTCCTCTTGAATGTATAAAAGTGAATTCCCCCCATATATACCGATTGAATCTATCAATATCTTCAACAACACGAAACAACCACAAGTCTAACTCTGTTCTCACTTCTGTACCCACTAAAACCCACACCAAGCAAACCAGAGGACCTATATGTTTGTTTCCTTTGTTCCGGTGCTTATCAATTGCACGCAGCAAGTCATCTATGTTGATATTACCATTCAATCTTCTAAAGCACTTATCCAAGAGACTGGATCGCTCCACTTTAGCTACGATCTCATCATCTAAACTACCAGCCTTTAATCCAGTCACGAGCGTGAATCCAAGCAATCCAAACCTCGCTCGACTACCATTAATATCAAACCATGCTTCAGGACTTTTGCCACTTGTCACTTCTCTAATTACTATTTGTTGCATGAGTTGTCCAAGAACGTTTAGGATCTTTAGGTCAAGAATATGGCCGAAACATAAATCTTTGAACAACAACTTGTGGTGAGAATTTAGTTGCTTGAACACATAGTTGATCTTGTTTAAATGACTGCGAGTATCGATACTGACATCTCGGTGGGATCCTCTCGCATGTGTTAAATCCATCCCTACACATAAACAGTCATCGATAAATTTTAAATGTAATCAGAAAATATAGTTTCATAGTATTCTGATAAATTCACTGCAACAATACTCATTAACGCCAGTTTTAAGATAACAAATTGGTTCGGAACACGAATAAACAAAAAAGAAATAAAAAACGAATGAACAAAAAATAAGTTTTCATATGTTTCTAATAAATTTACTGCCACAACCACTCGAACATATTCAATATTAAGATAATATATGGAATTGCTTGCAAAGCTGGAACTGTAATAGGGACGACAACAATAACACCCAAATTAACAAGAATCTTTATGAACTTACTTGATTTGAATAGTGATCGATAATCTCACCTTTCTTGAACTTCAACCCCCGACCCTGCGAACAAACAATTCAAATTGTGCAATCCTAATTTTGTTATTTGGTGCCTGCGATAAGAGAGAAAATAGGGTTCCAAACTTTGTGGATTGGGTAGAACATATAATGACAAATTAATCGCGCTTGGGTTGTATTTTTTAATGTGGATTTGTTGTATTGGTTTTGGTTTTTTTTGAGGCAAATTCATAAAGGTTATTTTTTGGGGTTATGTTATAAATTAGATAACAAATGTGGTTTATTGAGGTTATGTTGTAATTTAGAAAGTATTGTGGTCATAATAATATTTTTTAAATTTAATTTTTGATATTTTTAAAATAAACAATTTATATATATATTTTTAAAAAAAATTAAAGGGTTATGTGTATATATGTAATTTTATATTTAAAATATTATATACTAAATTAAATATGTGTACATCCCTGTACAGACCCTCGTACAACAAATTTTTATGATTGTACATTTGTACAAAATATTGATTGGCAAAAATTGAATTTAGCCAAGATCTAATGGTTATCAAGAATTTACCTACGATTAGGTCTGTACACCGATGCTTTACTGTATAAGCACCTGAGAGTAATACTCTATGCATGATTACTTAGTATTCAAGTAAAATTTAACTAAATCATAATCTAAATACATTGTACTATACATACAATCTATTAAATCTAAAACTTAAATAAATATTTTATTTAAGTCCAAAAAGAAAAATGTAGGATTACAAACACAATTTCATGATATGATTTTGCCTTTTTTTTTTTTTTTTTGCAATAAAAATTTATTACCATTCAATTATACATGATTGTATATGACAATTATACGTGATATGCGATAAAAATTTAGAGTTTAGGATTTACTTTTTTATTTTAGGGTTTAGTTTTCATTTTTTAGGGTTTTCATTTTAAAATTTTGTTTTTCATTTTTTTGTTTTCAATTTTAGGGTTCCGGCAAAAATCTATCATTCTACTAGTTATATGTGATGATATGTGTTAATTATATGTGATGATATATGTCATTTATATGTGACGATATATGATAGAAATTTAGAGTTTAGAGTTTAATATTCAATTTGAGGGTTTAGTTTTCTATTTTTAAAATTTAGTTTTTCGTTTTAGGTTTACTTTTGTCATTTTAGATTTTAGATTTAAAGTTTCAATTATTTATAATGATATTTACCAGTTATATATGATGATATATACCAGTTATATATAATGATATATGTTAATTATATGCGGCCATAAATTAAATTAGTGGGTGCACCCAAGTTCACGGTATAATAACTCGAAAAATTGTCATAAATCCCAAATATTAATTAAAAGGCAAACACTTGCGTTAGGCCAGATTGACGGGTCATGACCCGTTAGACCATCTGACCCGATATTATAATGTATTGATTTTTGTATTATAATATATTGGTTTTTACTCAAAAGTATTATTTTTTCATAAATATCTGATCCGTGCTATGATTTATTAGTATTATGATGTATTAGTTTTTTACTATAATATATTGGCTTTTGTACTATGATATTCGTTAGTCCGACCTGACAGGAGTGCTGCCCTAATTAAAATTCCGGCTAAATTCCGAAGAGAGAGAGAGAGAGATTGAACCAAATTCGTGAAAATTTAAAAATCAATGTACCAAACTAAAATCTCAATATATTCTTGGACGAAAATACCAAACATAAGTTACTTAGACTATTTTTGCAATTTAGCCCGATTTCCGGCTTAGATTTGGAATTAATGAATGGATGATTGCCACAATTCATAGTAGTTTGAGCTCATTTTAGTAATTTAGTCAATACTTAGTCATCAATTAGTCACTCACTGGTAATAAGTGTCGTCATAGTATTTAGTAGTAGTGATGGTACTAATATAATTATGGCTGATGTAGTCGGTGCATTAAGCACTCGGTGCATTCGAAACTACAAATGTCGTCGTCTCATTTTTTATAACAAACAAAATGTAAATCCTATGAATGAAATGAATGGTTTTGATGAATTGGATTAGTACAATTGAGTATACAAATATTTTGCATTAAATTTCTGAAAGTAAAATACCTGTTTTGATTTTCTCCACTACCAAGATAATTTAAGGATGTGTTTTTACTAGTATTTAGAATTGGATTAGTACAATTGAGAATATAAATATTTTGCATTAAATTTCTGAAAGTAAAATACCTGTTATGATTTCCTCCACTACCAAGATAATTAAGGATGTGTTTGTACGAGTATTTATTGTAATTCTAAATTTTAGTTTTTAGAATTTTAGAATTTTATATTTTATAAATAGTAATAATTATTGTTAATTATATAATTAAAATTTTTTGTTTTTACGATAAATGTCAAATTATGTTTGAAAAATAAATAATATTATATTATATTATATTATATTATGTTATATTTCGTAATATATAATAATTTAATTATAAAAAATTATTGATTAAATATATAATTTTTTAATTTTAAAACAAACAAATATTCATTAATTAGAAATGAAAATCAACATTCCGAAGCATTCAAAATACGGGAGCAAATTGACATTTAATTCTTGTTGGACTCGGTCTTCTATCTCCTTCAATTCTAATTTATATCCTTTTGCTGTGACTTCTATTTTTCTTTCTCAACTTTTTTTCATAAGATATTGATCGTCACGTTTAAGATATTTATTACCTTAATTATATATATTTAAAAGATTAATTATTTATGATAAATTAATTGGATTACACACTTCTTAATTCTCTAAACTTAAAGCAGAACGTGAGAACGAAATGAGTGTTTATTAACGGGCGCTCTTTCCCATTTTTTTCCCCACTTCATCACACTGGATGATTTAGTTGGTCCTTCTAGATTTAATCATAATTTAATTTAAAATATTAAATATTTTAATTTACTTTCGTTCGATGCAATTACAATTTTAAAGTTTTATAAACGTGATAATATCATTAATCTCTTTTTATCAAGTAAATGTTATACTTAATTTTGAAATTCAATAATTTAAGAAATTATATAATTATAAAAAAAAGGAAAACATTTTTTTGTATAAATGGGTGTGACCATCACAATTAAATTACCAATTCACCCTTATATTTACCGATACACAGACACGCACACGTATCATATAGTCGATTTATTAATGAACAAGGAAAAAATACTACGTATCAATCTATCTATTTAGGAGAGGATTCTGATGAGACCCTCAAATCTAACACCACACAATTGCCTATTTGGATTAGCATTCGTTGGAATTCTTAATTCTGGTATTCAAAATCTTAGGGTATTCATAATTTTGTGAATAGTAAGAATTCTTGTTTGTTATATGATTAAGAATCATTTACTTATTACTATAAATATCAAATCATGTCTGATAAGTGGATGATAATGTATTATTATATTGTATTTGATGTCAAATCATACCTGAAAATAGGTGGTAATGTATTATTATATTGTATTTAATAATATTTAATTATTTAGTAAGATATTGTTGTTTGAATACTTGATTTTTGAGTCTTAGAACAAATGAGTATTCGGTATTTCGAATCCTAGCCCAAACAAGGCGGTAGTCTTGATGGTTGAAAAAATGTCATGTCGGCAGACGTGTTGAACCGGTTATAACCGGCCGGTCAATTAACCGGCGACTAATTTAACCGGTTTTTGGTTAACCGTAACCTAACCGGCTGAGAACCGGTTAAGGTTACCGTTAAACCGGTTAACCGAGCCGGCGGTTAACCGGAAAATCGGTGGTTAACCGCCAATTTTTTTTCTAAAGTAGTCGATCGATTGCGGGATCGACTGAAGGACAGTGAGTTTTTGTTTTGGGAAGGAAGTCGATCATGTAGTCGATCGACTGCGTAGCAGTCGATATTTTTTTTTTTTGAGAAAAAATAAGTTTAAAAAGACTTGTTCTAATATTAAAAATTAAATTTTTAATTTTTAATATTAGAATTAAATTGTCTACGTATCCTCGTAAAGGAATCAAAGTCCACGTAGTTCGAATTTTTTTTGTTTGGAAAAAATAAGTTAAAAAAAAAGAACTTGAATTTAATTCTAATATTAAAAATTAAAATTAAATTTTAACTTGTAATATTAGAATTAAATTGCCTACGTATCCTCGAAAAGGAATCAAAGTACACGTAGTTCTTTTACTTACCTCACTTACCTACTTACCTATTCGTCGTTGTCGTTGCTTTCCGAAGTGGTGTCGTAATAGTCGCTCTCTTCGCCTTCATCCAATTGCATTTCTTATTCTCGTTTTTCGGTTTTCAACCAATCGTTCATCAACATTTGATTTTCAAGATTTTTGGATGTTAAGGTAGACCGACACTCATCTAACATGTATTCTCCCGTGCTGAAGGCCTGTTCAACAGAAACTGTCGAAACAGGAACGACAAGGACCTCCTTGGTAATCCTAGAGAGAGTGGGAGAAATACTGGACACTTTCGACCAAAACTGCACAAGATCGTTAGTAACACCATCGGAGTTTTTTGGAACCGAAATCGGTTCAAAAACTCTTAAATAACTATTTAATTCCATTGACCGACTAGCACTAGCCCTTTGCCGTTTTCGTTTAGTATCTTCAAGCAATCTCATATATGGGGCTAGAGCTACTCGATGGTCGTTGGGTCTTGTAAAAGTGACGGGGGAAGGGGAAGGGGAAGGGGAAGGGGAAGGGGACACATTAACATCACTAGAAGATGAAGATTGATCGTAAAAGTTTGAAATAAAAATTGTTGTGCTTGGTGAGCAACACTAGTAGGGCTAGGAATTGGCAGTTTATGAGATTCTAAAAAAGGTTTTGATGCATCGTAATAAATTTTAAGTAAGTCTTGAAGACCCTCCATCTGATAATCCGAATCTAAAATTTTTGCAATCAAAAAAATATCGGGAATATAATGAAAATATTTGACCCATTTACTCAACATCTCATCGATAACTTCACCTAATTCAGAGTTACCGAGTAAAGTACTACAAACAAGTACTATTTGAATACAATGTTCAACAAATATTGAGGAGGTAGGATAATAAACATCGGATAAAGTCACGGTGGCATCGTGAAAAGTTTTTAAAAGAAACATCATATTATAATAATCATCCCACACATGCGAAAACATAGCGAAATCGACATCTTCATTATTAAAAAATGTACACAATGCATCTCTATATTCAAATGTATCATTAAGTAATTTATAAGTAGAGTTCCAACGATTTGACACATCTAATTAAATTTTTTTTAGATGCAATTGATTGGCCTTGCAAAATCTTCGCCATTTTTTTTTTTGAAACGAATCGTGGTTTCGTAGGTAAGGTATAACACTCCTAATTGGTTGAATTTTAGTTTTAAAAAGAGTTAAACCATCTTGAACACATAAATTCAAAATATGACAAATGCATCTTACATGAAAAAATTTGCCGCCAATAGCGGGTTGACAAGTAATTTTTAACAAATCTAAACTAGCCGTATTAGCGGAGGCATTATCAAATGAAATTGAAAAAATTTTGTTAGTTAAATGATACTCGGACAAAACAGTGGAGATTTTTTTCGAAATATTCACCGCCGTAAGTTGGCTATCAAACTTTCTATATGCAATTAAACGTTTTTGAACAGTCCAAGAATTATCAATCCAATGGCAAGTAATTCCCATATAATTATGATTTTTAAAAGAATCCGACCAAATATCCGAACATATAGAGACACTATGAGGCAAACTATCAAATATTGAAATTAAATTGAATTTATACTCACCGACCATTTTTTCAATATCGCGAGTTAATTTATTTCGTGAAATTTTTGGCTACATGGATTAAATGCACCCCTAGTGTAGTCTTCATAATGACTACTATGAGCATGATTAAAAGGAAGACTCAAAACGAAAACAAATTTTGCAAGAAATCTTCTATGATTACTTTCGGTATATTGAAATAAAGTAGAAGAACTCGTACCTTGGCCGCCGGTCCTGCCGGCAGCGGTAGATGAAGATGAGAAGTTTAGTTGCATTTGAGAACTACCGGCGCCGTACTTGTCGGGATGCTCCTTCTCCATGTGATATTTGAGCGACCCGTAGCCTCTATTATTTTTAGAACCGAAGGCGTAATGGGAATTGCAATAATTGCATTGCGCTCGAGGTTCGCCGTTGATCGTCTTTTTTGTGAAATGCAACCGAAAGATGGGGGAAATAAATTCCCTCGGTTTCGGTTGATGCGGTGTCATATCATCTGCTCCCTCCTCATCCTCATCCAAATTGACGGCGGCCGCTTCTTCTTCATTGGAGATCGGTAATTCCTCTTCAAAACTGGTTCGTTGCGAGTCGAAGTTGATTTGATTATATAGGTTCTCAACTTCTTCCGCCGTCATCTCATMGGAAACGTAATCTCCGGCGACGGTCGAAGATTCTCGACGAGATTCTCGACCTCGACCTCGACAAGAAGAGGTTGGAGTGTTGGTATCGACTTGACTGGAAGAGCTTGTCATATTGATATTATAAAAGACAATTAATTAAACGAGATTAGGAATGAAGAATAAGAATATTATTGACAATATAAGAGACTTGAAATTAGAAACTTGATTTCTTTAAATTTGAAGATATAAGAAAATAAGAAGAATAGTGTAGATGAATTGGTGTGGGGATTGGTGTTGGAGAGTGGGGTATTTATAGGTGTCAAAATCTGCAAAAAAAAATAAAAAAATAAAAAAATAAAAAATCATAAAGTAGCCGTTGTAAACCGGCAGTTAAACCGGTTAACCTGGTTAACTGCGGTTAAACCGCCCAACGGCTATTTTTTTTTGAATTTGAGCCGTTGATTTTCAACGGCTAATCTAGCGACCAGTCGATCGATTGGGAGTCGATCGACTGGTCGCTGTTATTTTTGTAAATTTTTCGATTAACCGCGGTTAACCGCGGCGGTTAAGGTTAACGGTTTGGTGGTTACGGTTAACGGTTTGGTTAACCGTAACCTAACCGTCGGGAACCGGTTGACGGTTACGGTTTTAACCGTGACCGCCGGTCAACAGTCAACTGTAACCGGTCAACGCGGTTACAACCGGCGGTTAACCGCCAACCACCAACCGCATCAACACGTCTACATGTCGGTTGGACAATAGAGTAAAATAGTTTATTAAATTAATAATATACTGATATAAGAGTATTTTTTTTACACTTTTGTCAATTTTATAAATAACACTGAATCGTTCATCAAGTTGTATTGCGGGTGAATAAATTTAGCCTACGTTTCTATAAAAATGGCATCAATAACTGCTTCCACCTAAGTAAATTTAAAGTTTGAAAAAAAACTCAAAATTTAAAAATATCATAACTTTTTCGTTTGTTAATCTTTTTATATAAAAAATATATCAAATTTATTGTTTTTAAAATATCTACGATTTAAGATCCATGTTGCATATATATATATATTTTTAGACTCGAAAATCTAATACATGATCAGATTCTGTGCTGTTATATATATACTAATAATGCTACTTTTATATATTAACAATGTTTTTTATTTAGCTACAAATAATGCTTTTTCTAATTTAGCTACAGTGCTTTGACCTAAAACCAAGAATGACTACAATGATATGCATACGATCACTATAACCCGACCCCTCCTTCTAAAAACTCACTCGAGTATTTCTATTTTTCCCGAATTGGGAGCAATAAAAACTTATGGGCATTGTGTTTAAAAAAATAACAACATCAAGATCTATGTTAACTCATGCAGATAATCACAACCTGTCTTCAGATCCAGACCAAAATCATCGCCACCATCACAACACCAACAACTCCAACTTGAACAGGGACAGTGATTCAGTGAACAAGGCTCCATGAGAACGTAAGGCTCCATGTGTTTTTCGAGCAGACTGGTGAGTCCAAAAAATCCTTTGACTATTTACAGACCATCAAAAACACTAACAAATTTGTCCCCGAGTAGCAGATCGCAGCTTTTATGTCAAAAATACAGTACGTTTCCAACCATTTGGTTGTATGATCGCCCATTGCTCAGAACTGATATCAAACTCACAATCAACCCACTCTTCATCATCTCCAGCAGCACCATCTGAATTTCGATGCACTAGAAAATCCAAACCCGCAACACAAAAAATCCGAGCTCACAATACCAGAATTTTGAACCCGTATTACCAACACTAGAAATCTGAGCCCCAACCACCTGAAACCATCACCGTCATCATCACCTAAAACCATCACCACCCACGCGAACCACAGACAGAGCTCTTTTGTATATATTAACATTGCTAAAAAATAAAACATGCACACCTACAAACAGAGCTCTTTCTTGAGTCATTTTGATCCAAATTACTCTAGTATGATAAACCATACCTTTTACCTATGAGTATATAATCATTAACCTTCCATGCCTCATTAAGAAGAGCAATGATCCTTCTAGGTTTATGTAAAACCCAAACAAACATAAACAATTGCATAATGATAATGCTTGAAATTAATAATAAATGGTAATTCCAACACTAGGAAAAGGAAAAGATGATCACAATTATGTAGGCTACTTGCAACAACAAAAACCCAACCCTACAACACCAAAAATTTGAACCCGCAACACTAGCACGAGAAATCTTATGAAGAAGAACAACCCGCAACGAAAATCTTCATATATCTCATCGCAAGCTTCATTTGTCTCATGAAGATGAATTTATTTTATTATTCATTCGTGTCCAAAATTATAAAACTTAATTACAAGCTCCACACCATATTTACAATATTTATTGAAAGTTCAAACACACTAAAAGTACCCCAACAAGGTATAATAAAACTCCCCAAAAGAAAGAAAGACGTGCCCCCTTATCCAGCCCAACAGGTCGTCATCCATGTACAAGTACTCTCAAAACTTCATGGAACTCCAACAACTCAGTCAGCTAATACTCAAGCTCACCTACAATGCATAAACTACATGAACTAAAGCTCAGTAAGCAGAAATCATGCATGTTCATTGAATATCATAAATCAATGCAACTCATTATCATGCTGATGGTGTAAACCATTTCTTAAAATTCTTCTTCTTATTGGGCCCTTGATCTATCTGTAGTGCATCGGAAAGAGCTCAT
>BMAC01000052.1:2152204-2173813 GCA_014905375.1 Phtheirospermum japonicum
AACATAAGAAAACAATTGGAACTGAAAAAAAAATACTGATATGAAAATTTTCTCAGATTCAACATTTGAAATTGAACAATCAAAAAACAGATTTCTTCAAAATTTGTTTCATGAAAAATCAAAACGAGCGGCGTGTGAGTAGAACAGGAAGTCAGCAAAAAAAAAAAAACCAATGCAATAACATAAAGCGCACCTCAAAATAATTCAACTGAGTGCTAGGATCTTCGAGCACCCTCTACATTAAATATATCAATCTGAGCTCCCGTGCCAATAAGGTCCCCAGTTAATTTAGTAATAACATAACCAGAATTTTAATTTATGTGGCTCTAAATCAATAACATCAATTTTCGCATAATGATTCTAAAAATTAAAAAACAATACTCACCTCGACCCGCTGTAACTCTCTTGTCGTCGCTCCAGCCCTGCCGTCCTTCCTATTGTTGGAATCTGGAAAAACCCACAAAAATATAAATTTATTTGTAGATTGACTAACAAATATGAATCGGCAAGTTCTCGTGGGGATGAAGGTTTCTTCCAACAACAACAATTTATCACATGCAATCCAAGTTCAAAACCCAACGAACACGTCAAAGATTTTTTGATCCTTTTTTCTTTTTGAGAATAGAACCTAGAAAAATTAGACCTGAGAACAAATATCCGTCAAAATTGGAATCTTACATCCGAATGAAACTTATTGAAAATAGACACCCGGATACAACAAGCTTAAGAAAAACAAAACAACAAATATAAATCGAAGTAAAAAAAAAAAGCAGTTTCATCAAGGTCCACACTACGCCCCCCACGGGCACGAGCCACGATTCCCGCATCCGGACGGGCCCGTGCCTTAATTCTGAAACCCGATACCTCAAGATTTTCCACGAGCGCTCGCCGTCAACGAAAACCCGTATGCCGTTCGTGACGTCGGAGGTCACCCTTTCGCCACCCCCGACGGGGGTCCTACCAATAGTATCAAGGAGGTGTTGAGGCCGTACATGGGCGACTTCTCCTCTTGTATTCGATTAAGCCCCGAGACTCTCGAATACGATTTGCGGCCGATAGACCTAAACCGACTACCCACGTTCCACGGCTTACCGCAAGTGGACGCTCTGCAATTCCTACGTATCTATTCCTATACGGTGTCGAGCTTTCCGCGCCAAGGAATTCATATCGACCAAATCAAGATGAGATGTTTCCCATACACGATGAAGGACAAGGCCGTTGATTGGCTCATGATATTGCCATCCGACTCCCTTACCAATTGGGATATGGTCACCGAACGATTCATGGAGGAATACTATTCTCAAGAGAAGACGGCCGACTTTMGAGCTAAGATTGCCTCGTTCCGACAAGCGAGCGACAAAACTTTCTACGAGCATGGGAGCGGTTGAAAGGATACCTTATTAAATGTCTACATCATCGGTTTACCGGCGATTTCTTGAATTAGTTCTTAACGGATTGACGTTCGCATCAAAATGCATGGTGAACAATGCCGCCGGCGGGAACTTAGCCAGCCGCTCGATGAGAGAACTATACGACATCTTTGTTAACATGGCCGCCGACGATCACCGCATGAGCATCTTGGAACGAAAGGAGCACGTAAAAGAGGTTTCGACAAGTGCCGAACCCGAGTGGGCTCGCAAGATCGTCGAGCTAGAAAATCAAATAGCCTCCCTCACCAAGCCATACCCGAGCTCGATAGAGACGTGCACTACGTGCGGAATGCCGGGACATGGAGCTAGTGCGTGCCCGATTAACTACGGGCAAACGAACGAGTTCGACGATCAAGCATACGCGGTCCAAGGATACCAAGCAAATCGGGGAGGTTTTCCACGCAACAACGATCCTTATGCCCCATTATATAACCCCGGTTGGAGGAACCACCCTAACTTTAGGTGGAAGGAACCAACGAACACTCCAACTCCACCCGGACCCCCGATGGCATAACAAGCTCAACAAACGCGCCCCCAAGTCCCATATGCCGCTCAACCACCTTTTCCGCCTCATCAAGCACCGGTCCCGGCTCCCCAAGACAACCCGACACCGCGATAATTGAACCTCGAATCCGTCTTAACCGAGCTAAGCAAACGGCTCTTGAGTTTGGAGACGCAAATGGGGCAAGTGGCTACGGATGTCAACGAACTAAAACGAGCACGGGACAAGGACAAGATACCAAGTCAACCGGCCCAATCTCAAGCCGTGACCATTCTCCGAAGTGGCAATGTGATAGACAACAAGGTCGCCCTACCCGACGACGGACCTTCAACAAGTGTTCAAGAAGATCGTGTTATTCCAGATTCGAACGAGCCTGTAGTCGCTCCTAGCTCTCCCACATCACTCTCTAGTGGTGAGGCCAAGGGGTCCCAGGCTGACGTGGGGTTACATAAGTCCGTCGCACCGTACCGACCTCCAATTCCATACCCAAGCCGCGTCCGCCCTACCAAGCAAGACGCTCAGTTCCTTGAGTTGTACAAGATGTTGTCGAAGGTCAACATAAACCTTCCCTTGCTCGACATAATCCGAAATATTCCCGCTTACACGAAGTTCTTCAAGGAACTAACATCTAAGAAATGTCGATTCGAGGAGAATGAAAACATATGCATATCGAACGCTGCAAGCATTGCCTATAGAAATTCTCTTCCACATAAAGAAGGTGATCCGGGGAGCTTTTGTATCAAAATTACCCTTGGAAACGGAAAGGAGACGCGAGGGATGCTAGACCTCGGCGCGGGAATCAACTTGATGCCCTACTCTATCTTTAAACAGTTGGAGTTGGGCGACCTCAAAGAGACGTGAATGTGTTTGTAGCTGGCCGACCGATCAATCCGATACCCGAAGGGCGTGGTCGAAGATGTTTTGGTACAAGTGGGAAGCCTCATCGTGCCTGTGGATTTTTTTATATTGGACGTCGGGGAGGTGAGCAACGAAGGCCGAGAACATACCATTTTACTTGGGCGGCCCTTCATGGCCACGACAAACACTTTGATCGATGTGAAAAATGGGAAGTTATCTTTCTCGGTTCTGGGAGTTACTGTGAATTTCTCGATCCACGACTTGGGAGTCATTCCGCCTCCCTTCTTTCATGCCGATTGTGCTATGATCGACCTGATACAAGAACTAGTTGAGGAAGCCGCTCGGGAGGTTGTGAACGAGAAAGAGGAGGACGACGAGTGGCTAGCGCTTCGATTGGAGGGGGTGGTAGAAATACTTGAGATATCAAGCGTAGAATCGGCCCTTATGCCAAAATCGGAGCTCAAGACCCTTCCGAGCCATCTCAAATATGTTTACTTGGAAAGTGGAGAGATAAAACCCGTGATCATCTACGCCGAGATTTCCCCGAGAGACGAGGCACGATTGGTGGAAGTCTTGAAAAAGAACAAGAAGGCGATAGGGTGGAGCCTTGGTGATATCAAGGGGATAAGCCCCTCCACTTGTATGCATCGAATCATCCTTCAAGACGGAGCGAAACCATCAATGGAGTGCCAACGAAGACTGAACCCGAACTTCATGGAGGTTGTGAAGGGTGAGATATTGAAACTTGTAGTCGAAGGTTTAATATTCTCGGTCGGGGATAATGAATGGGTGAGCTCGGTCCACATGGTGCCGAAGAAGAGCGGAATAACCGTTATTGAGAACGAACGGGGCGAGCGTGTGATGACCCATGCGACCACCGGATGGCGAATGTGTATAGACTTTCGAAAGCTCAATGCCGCCACCAAGAAGGACCACTTTCCACTCCCGTTCATTGACAAAATGCTGGACAAGCTCGCGGGGCATCATTCATATTGTTTCCTCGATGGATTGTCGGGATACTACCAAATCGCTATCGCGCCGGAAGACCAATCCAAGACGACGTTCACGTGCCCTTTTGGCACATATGCTTTCCGACGCATGCCCTTCGGTTTGTGTAATGCACCCGCCACCTTTCAACGGTGTATGCTCTCGATTTTCTCCGACATGCTCGACAAGTATATGGAGGTTTTCATGGACGACTTTTCTATTTACGGCTTCACTTTCGACGAGTGTCTTGACCATTTGTCAAGTGTTTTGGAGAGATGTGTGGAGAACCACCTTACCTTGAGTTGGGAGAAAAGCCACTTCATGGTGAGAAGTGGGATAGTTTTGGGGCATGTGGTGTCGTCTAAAGGAATCGAGGTCGACAAGTCAAAGATCGACGTGATTGAGAAACTTCCCCCACCGATCAACGTGAAGGGAGTGCGAAGCTTCCTCGGTCATGCGGGGTTCTATAGTAGGTTCATTAAGGACTTCTCGAAGCTTAGCCGCCCCTTGTGCCATTTGCTTAGCGCCGACGTTCCGTTTGTGTTTGATGATACTTGTGTAGCGGCGTTCGATTCATTGAAGAAAGTCTGACTACTGCTCCCGTGGTGATAGCCCCAGATTGGTCCCTCCCGTTCGAAATAATGTGCGATGCATCGAACGAAGCGGTGGGGGACATCCTGGGGCAACGAGTCGACAAACTCCTCCAGGCCGTCTACTACGCAAGTCTTATGCTTAATGACGCTCAAAGAAATTACACAACCACCGAAAAGGAGCTACTTGCCGTGGTTTACTCACTCGAGAAGTTTCGATCATATATCGTCGGGTCGAGATTGATTATACATAGCGATCATGCGGCACTACGACATCTTTTCAACAAGCCTCAAGCGAAGCCGAGGCTAATCCGGTGGATCCTTTTACTTCAAGAGTTCGACGTAGAGATCAAGGATAGAAAAGAGTGCGAGAACGTATTCGCCGACCACCTCTCTTGTTTGGAGGTCGGGAATGTAGAGAAAGAGTCCCCACTCATCGGAGAAAACCAAGCTCACGAGAACCTCTTCGGTGTGTCCATCACACCATGGTATGCCGATATTGCTAACTACCTTGCTAGCGAGGTGCTCCGTCCGGACCTGTCTCATCACGAGAGGAGGAGGTTTCTTGCCATGTGTCGAGGATATTATTGGGATGACCCTTATATGTTCAAAATCGGGAAGGATGGTATGTTGAGAAGGTGCATTCCGGATGAGGAAAAAGAGGAGATATTGAAACATTGCCATGATCATCTAGTCGGAGGGCATTTCGGTGGCTAAAAAACCACCTACAAAGTTCTTCAATCGGGTTTCTATTGGCCCACTCTTTTAAAGGATGCTCACGAGTATTGTCAGAGGTGTGATCGATGCCAACGGACGGGTAGTATCGGAAGCGGAATGAGATGCCAATGACGTATAACTTGGCCGTCGAGATCTTCGATGTCTGGGGGATCGACTTCATGGGTCCCTTCCCGAAGTCTTACGAGTACGAATACATATTGGTCGCAGTGGAGTACGTATTTAAATGGATAGAAGCAATCCCGGCAAGGAGAAATGATAGCGATACAGTGGTAAAGTTTGTTCGGAGCAACATATTCAGCCGATTCGGAGTTCCGAGGGTGCTAATCAGCGATGGTGGCAAGCATTTCAACAACAAACTACTTGAGCGAGTGTTGAAAAACTACGGAGTTGTGCACAAGGTTTCTACCCCTTACCATTCGCAAACGGCCGGGCAAGTCGAGACAAGTAATCGCCAAATCAAAAACATTCTCGAGAAAACTGTGCAGCCAAACCGGAAGGACTGGTCAACAAAGCTCACCGATGCCTTGTGGGCCGTTCGTACGGCCTATAAGATGGTTATTGGAATGAGTCCCTATCGTCTGGTGTATGGAAAGTCATGCCATCTACCGGTGGAAATGGAACATAGAGCGTGGTGGGCCATCCGAGCGTGTAACTTTGATTTGAAGCAGGCCGGCGAAGAAAGAAAACTCCAACTTGAGGAGCTCGAAGAATTACAAAACGAGGCGTTTGATAGTGCCCGTTTGTACAAGGAAAAGACGAAGCTACTCCACGATAAGAAGCTTGTACCGAAAGAGTTGGAGGAGGGAATGCAAGTACTCCTTTATAATACTCGTCTTGCCATGTTTCCCGGGAAACTTATGTCCAAATGGAGCGGGCCTTTCAAAATTAAGAAGATATCCCCATTTGGAGTCGTAACGTTGATCGATCCAAATACGGACGAGCGATTCCAAGTGAATGGCACCCGAGTCAAACCTTACCGGCATGGCATGTTGCAAACAAAAGCTCTCGAGCCAGTGATCGTGGAGGAGAGCCTGAGTGACTTGACCCCGACGGGATCTTGATCGTCGAACCAGGATCGTCGAGCGAACGACGTTAACCAAACGCGCTCCGTGGGAGGCAACCCACGACCTTCTAACCCTTTCTTATTTTTCTTTTAAGTTTGTGTACATTCTAACCTTAAGTAGTGTTAATTTGAGTTTTTGGGTTTGTGAAGGTTCAAGTCCTGGAGTCTTGGGAGAAAAGAGGATCGAAAATGAAGTTTGGCTGCTGGAATGCAGTCGATCGACTGCCCAATCGACGAACAGGTTCAAATCAACTGGATTCTAGAGTTTTTCAAGCTTTTTGGCAAATCAGTCGATCAACTGGGAACAGGCGGATCGACAGCCAGTCGATCGACTGGCGCGGCGAAATCGACTGGATTCCAGAAATTTTCAAGCTTTTTGCAAGAGCAGTCGATCGACTGGTTATTTGCTGATCGACAGCCAGTCGATCGACTGGCGCTCGATTGACTGACACGGAGATATCGATCGGACTCCAGAAATTTTTAAGCTTTTGACAAGAGCAGTCGGTCGACTGTCGGCAGTCGATCGACTGCCATCGATCGACCGAACGAGGCAGTCGATTGACTGCCCGGACTGCCCAGAGCCCTGCAGATCTATATAATGCCAGTCGATCTTTGCCCCCCCCCCCCCCCCCTCAAATCAATCGACCGAGCAAGAAAAAGAGAGGCGGAAATTAAAAAAAAAAATTTATAAAAAAAAAGTGAAGAGATTGTCGATCGACGGCGAGAATTTACGCGGGAAGTTCATTTTTCTTTTCCTCTTTCCATTCAAAATCTCCTTGGGAGTAGTTCAATTCTTCGTTCCGTTTTCGAACCAATTCTTCGAGGTAATTCGCTTGAACAATCTCTTGGGGAACTTGTTTATTGCTTGGTTGTGTTTTGGGTAGGATTTGGGAGCCACTTTCATATATTTCCATATTCAAAAATCTTGCCCACCAAGTGTTTGACGAAATGCCCCAGTGAATGTTTGGTTTGATTTTTTCCTGTTTTCCCATTTTTGTTCGTTCTTTACGATTCTTGGAACCCTCAAATACAAAATCCGGCTACTTTCGTTCCTATTTCATCTTTTCCAATGGACGGCCACTCCGATGACGAAGTTTCCAACCTTCCCCAATACCCCAATATCGCCGGAGCTTACGGTGCCCCCTTCCCCATCTACTCCACATACGAGGGGGAGCTTTTTTAAAATCTGTCCCAGCGACATTTCGCTACCCCACGCTTTATCAATGTCGAGCGTTTGGATGAGTGGGTGGCGAATGGGGATTTCGACGGGTTCGGCACCCGACTGCTCCATTTCATCGACGCAATGAACGGCCGATTGTTCGCATCTTTCTGGGCACCGGCTTATCGGGAGCTAGTGCTCGAGTTTTTCACCACATACTAGGAAACCGACGACGGGGGTTTTAATGTCCGTTTTAGGGGTATTGAGCACCGGATCGATCAAGGGGTGCTCCAAGAGGTGCTCGGGCTTAATTGCCAACAGTTTTCCTCCACGCGGCTGCACGGTTTTAGTCCGGAGGAATTTTGGGGAAGTATCACGGGTGGACGTGGTACCCGGGATCGTTACTCGGCCTCGGAAATCACCGACTTGGCTCTACTCGGGGCCTATAAGTTCTTTGCCCACGTCCTGATGGGCAAACATGAGAGCACCAACCTCACTCAGCACGAGCTTTACGTGCTTTGGTGCCTGTGCAATGGACATCAGGTCCCGTTCTTCCTGTTTATCCGTGGACAGATTAGAGGAATTCGGAAGATGAGGAGAGGAAGCGTTGCCCGAGTCGGCATGGGGCCGATGATCACCGTTCTTGCCCGCTACTTCGGGTTTGAGGCCGAGGCGGCCAACATGACAAGCGTCGATCTTATGGAGTTGGCATTCAAAACGCCGAGAGTCCCGAACCCAAATCCTAGACGCCAACGCCACCGGGAGAATGAACAAGGCAAGGCCGGCAACGTCCCGAACACTGGTTCGGGCGCGCATTTCAGAGCGAGCACGAGCCAAGAGGCATTCCCGCAAACGGAGGCCCGAACACCGGCTCGGGTCACGAGATGAGTTGGAATGACTTCCAACAGGCCGTGTTTTCCCGCTTCGACCAGCTCAACACCCGTTTCGACCGACTCGACGAGGGGCAGGCAAGGAACGACCGAGCTTTTCGTGGCCTCCATAGCCGGCTCCTTTTGGTCGAGAGTTGGATGCGTCGGGACGACAACGACGACGAAGACGATGATGGCTGCAATGGCAAAAACGAGGACGACGAGGAGGAGGAAGACGAGGATGCGAACCTCCGTGCCCAACCTAGGAGACGTCGATAAATCTCCTAGATTATCCTTTGTTTATTTTATTTTGATTATTGTTTTTGTGTGTTATTTTGTTTATCTTTCAATTATTTTCTTTTATTTCTCGTCTCGACTCTTGTAAAAAAAATATATATATAAATAAAAAAAATCCTTTTAATTGCTTTCGTTTTTGTATATAGTTTAATTTCATTTGATTTGAATATATTCTCAAAATTTAAAACAAATTTGAAAAATAAAATCCAAACAAATTAGAAAATTCAAAAACTCAAAAAAAATTTCGTTTTTGTAAATAGGTTATTTTTGTGCAAATTCTCCACCTTGCCTTACCTTGTAGATAGCTTGTTGCTTGCCTCGGCTCCCGGTGACGACTTTTGCACAACCGCGTGGACACAAGCTCGGACATACGGGCCTTCTCTTTTCTCTACAACTTTTTACTGCTTTTCGTAGCTTAAATACGCAATGAGGACATTGCTAGGTTTTAAGTGTGGGGTGGTTAGAGTTCGTCCTAGGTTTTTAATTTTGTCAAATGCTTGCTTGTGTTAATTTGAGTAACGTGTGTGTGCTATTATTGCTTGGACCCTTGGCGAAGTGACGCGGTTTTGATGATTTGTTAGGGTGTTTAGATTTTCGATCGAATTTAGTGGACTTAGGTGGTTTAACTTGTTGGGATTTCCGTTCGGTTTTAGATTCGTGCTATCCTTGTGCTCGTGTAGAACTAGTGCCTCTACTAGCCCTCGTCATCAAACACTCTCTATAGCTTTTTTTTTGTAATTTGGAGTCGTCAATTGCTCCACATGCTCGATTGAGAATTTTGTGAGTTTCTAGTAGCAACGAATGATCGGATTCGTTGAAAGCTTCGTATTTTCTTTTTTATTTGCTATTTAAGTACCTTACGTCTATGGTACCAAAAAAAAACAGAGAAAAAAAAAGAGATGAATAAACAAGGATACGTTATAAATCCTTGAAGTTTTTGAGTAGCACGTTTTTCCCTTTTTCCGTTTTTTAGTATATATTTGTTAAAGAGAGGCGTAGATGATTTTGGCTAGTAGGGAGCCGATTAACGGTTCGAGCGTGGATAGACCTTAGCCAGGGCAAGGACGGGGGGACCGACTTGGTGAATTTCTTAAGTTCTTTTAGGTTTCCGAAGTCGAACTAAATCTCCTTAACAATGCACATTGTCGTCCTTTTAGCCAAAGCTAACAAGCAACGTAGCGTACGACGTCTTGAATTATTTTGTGCATTGGTTAGGATTGGTCGGGGGTAGTTTAGTAATTTTACATTAGTTTTGCTTGAGGACAAGCAACCGTCTAAGTGTGGGGTGGTTGATTTGCACGTTTTTGTACATATTTTTCTTACCATTTTTGTATCACGTTGCGTGTGTTTTTCTTGCTTTTAGGTGTTTTAGGAGTCGAGTGGGCCGTTTTTCGTTATTTCTAGGTTTTCTTAATTTTTGTACATTTTATTATTAGTTTTCGTAGTTTTTCACTCTTTCATTTTTCTCTTGGCCGTAGGACGTCCAAGCGGGGCCCGCGCTCGTTTGTGATCATTTTCACTCGACTCGAGAATGGACAGACAAGCAAGGAAGCGCAACAGACGAGGCTCGATAAACTGGCGGACGTAGAAAGAACGAGAAATCGAGCCGGTGCAGCAATCCAGTCGACCGACTGGAAGTGCAGTCGATCGACTGACTTTCTAGTCGATCGACTGGAACTCCAAAATCGACTGCATTCCAGGGACTTTTGGCCGTTTTGGACGACGCAGTCGATCGACTGCCGACGTGGCCGATCGACTGGAGCCCCCCAAGATCGACTGGATTCCAGGGACTTTTGCCGTTTTGGACAGTGCAGTCGATCGACTCCTTTTCAGTCGATCGACTGAAAAGCAAATTTTTTTACTGCTTTTGGACAAATTGGCCCCTTTGTGAAGGTTAAAACACCAGACGTCATTTCATTCAGAATTAACTTGCAGCAGGCTCTCTAGTTCAGGGATCTTGCTCCCAAACACTTCCAAACACTTTCCTTTTTCATTTTAATTATGAATTAATTCCTAGTAATTAGTAATAGTTTAGTTAAGTGTTAGATCGTCATTAGCTAGTTGTTGAAGCTTTTGTTTAGCATTTCTTTTGTGAAGAAACTTTGAAGTTGCCATTGCCATTGTTTAGATTTGAAGCTTTAGTGGAATCATAAGTTTGGTAATATCTTTCTATTAATCTATTTTGTTTTCATGTTATTTCTTTTAATCTTGTGTTGATGCTTGGATCATAGTTTAGATGTTATTTTGATTATCAAAACTTCCATTTCCATTTTATAGCTTTCTAGCTTTTTAACTTATGCTTTTAAGTTGTTTAGTTGTTAGATCAATTTCCCAATTTTTTAGAAGTTTTATAAGATTTTCCTATTTAAACCTTGAATTGTTACTAAATTAATATTGTTGACTTTTTCAAATAAGCATGACTTTAATTTTCCCTCCATTTTCCTTAATTTAAAYTATAAGCTTTCTTAGTTAACTAGTTTAGATTAATCGTTTTTAAATAAGCTTTAATTTTCTTTTCGTATTTTAATGCTTTCAAAACTCTTATTTCAATTTAAGTTTAGTTATAAAAACCAAAACCAAATCAATGGCTACTGCTTTCCTAGTTTAGATTAGTTTAATTTCAATCGACAATAAGAGCAAATAAGAAACCGATAAGCCGATAGCATCCATCCTCGAGAGACACGACTCGGGAAGAACTCGCCGCCCTACAACCGGCTCCGTACTCTTGCAGAGACGGATTCTGAAATAGCGCGTCGAGGATTCGTCGATCAGTAGGCATTAGTAAGTTTTTTTAATTTATTTTTGTGTAATTAGACTGAACCTCATTGTGTATATTTTGTAACTAACCCTTTAAGTGCTTCAAGTATAGTTCAAATTTTCTTGATAATAAGAAAATTTGATCAGGAAGATCTTCGAGGCTTATACTATATTTGATCAACAAAAGAACCTTACCACCCATACCTGCACTAAACATTTTTATTATATTACAAAAGATGATGTTGGGTGATAGTTTTTAGAATTTTATTTCAAAACACCTTCGATTCATAAATAATCTTCGATTATTTTATAAACACCATTGATTCTATACAATATTTTGTTTTTATGTGTTCCGGGCCTATGTGTATTTATGTTCATATGTTTGTTTTCCGAAATTGAAGAAATTTGTGAACTGTGTTTTTTATATTTGGTTTCTTTTTTCATCCTCCTTCGATTTTTCAAAAAAAAAAAAATACAAAACTCCTTCGATTTCTCAAATTTCTGGTATGGTTTTTCTTAGATTGCATGTTGATATATCAATTTCAAACTGCTAATTGAAGCAAAGTGCTGAATATAAACCATATTTACTTATTTCCGTCATCATCTTAACATTTTTATGGTAAAGGTACCCTTGATGTTAAGTCTAATTACAAAAAAAAAAAATCACTTTTCTTTTTAAATTACAAATAACCCCTTGAGTTTTACCTTACAAATTGTCCCTTCTTATCCCCTTTTTAGGGTGCAATATTGTAACATTATAATAAATGTCAAGGGGTCATTCGTAATTTTCAAAAATAAATGGATTTTTTTTGTAATTAAACCAAACCTCCGAGGAGGTTTTTTTTATATATATTTTGTGATTTCTGACATCAGTATTAAATTTATGCTTAACTTTATGTCGTAGGTTTAATATTTTTTTTTGATAATTACAAAAGTATCCCTAAAACTAAGTCTAATTATAAAAATATCCACTTATCTTTAAAAGTTATATATAACCCCTTGAGGTTTGTATTCACCTTGAAAATCTCCCCTCATATCCACTTTTTGGGGTTATTTGTAATTTTCAAAGATATATTATCTTTTTTTGAAATTAAAATCAAACCTCTATAGTTTTTTATTACTATTTAATCTTACCTATTTAATTATGCAATTCTTCAACAAGCTTTTAATCTTAATTTGTAGGTGGCTTCTATTTTATTTTATTTTTTAATTTATACAAACCCAATCTAATTCAGCGGGGTATTCAAAATCTAATATGCATTCTTCTTGACAATCCTGCTCCCTTTTGTTTATATCAGATCCAGAAGATTCTTATCAAGAGAGAAACCTAAGTATTGATCACCGTATGGTTCTTAATGATTGATTGAACAATATTTTTATTTTGTAATTTATATTTCGAACTTATGCCAAATTAATAATATGCATTTTGGTTATATAAACTGCATAACCTTTTTTTTTATGTTTAAACGCACTCAAGAACCATTTAATAAATGATTTGCTTCTCACGCCGGTGAAGCTTGAGAAGAGGTAGTACAAGCTTAAACGCTTCGTCAAACTCTCAAAGCTCTTTCTTCAAGTACGTGACTGAAATTTATATTACCATACAAGGTTAAAATATGACTGTATTTTAAAATTTTATATTTTTATAGTTATCACAAAGTTTCCAACAGTGCCATTTTATAACTCCCCTTCAACGCGCAAGTCATCTTTATTTCACAATATTGATATTAAGGACGTAAAGAGTTGAAGTTTTTTGTTGTAATGAGAATTATATCATTATAAATAAGACACCTAATGTAGCTTATACATAAGTTTAAATTTAAAGTGAACAACATTTTTTCTCTTTTTGATAATTCACATTCTTAATTTTTTTTTTGATAAATATTACCTTTTATTTTGCATTTCTTATATTTTGCCCGTGAAAATCGTGGGCCTGACACTAGTATTTAGTAAGTCCAAACCTCCTAAATTCATCAAGTAAGCATCCGAACCACCAGAAAATTATACTTCAGCCCGAAACTTAATAAGCAGATACATAGGATAGGAGTCTTTTCGTTCAGTATATAGATGGGATATGTACTAAATATAAGAATGATAATATCTACCTAATTTATTATATTTTTTTATTATATTTTGTCTAACTTAATCTTTTCCATTTTGTATATTTGCCCTTTTATTATATTTTTTCTAATTCAATATTTTATTTTATTCTTCTAATATAAATATATAAGATGTCATATATAATTAGGAAAAAAAATCCAAAATTAAAAGACAAATTAATTATAAGAAAATGTTAATTACAAAAATAACTTAATTATTTAAATAAGTTGTATTTAGGATAAAATTTAGTATATTTTTTATTCTTTGGATTTAAAATATATTATATAATTAAATTGCTAGTTATTTTCAATAATCTAAGTATGTAATTAAATATTATTAACATATTCAATCTAAATATAAAAATATAAATTTATATAATAATAATCAATCAATATTAATTAGACATCAATACAATATGGCATGAGTTGAGAATATGATATCTTTTTTCTCTAAGTATATAACTAAGAATTATAATAGAATTTAATTAAAATATTTAATAAATAGATATTAGACACGGGTTAAACGTGTAACAAGTTTTGAATTTACTAGTGTGTGTGTGTGTGTGTGTGTATGATTATGTGAGAACCAATTCTCTATGTGGGAATTTTAGGAACCGCTATTTCACATTATATGTGATGCTAATTTAAATAATGCAACATGCTACTTATACTTTAACATTACTATTATAATGTTCCCTTGATTACTATTATCTTAATTAGCATTCACATGATTCATAAATAGCATAACATCTTATGTAATATAGAAGGTTTCTAGTTCCCACACAGGGATTAGTTCCCATATGAAACCACCCAGATACACACACACACACACACAACACACACACACACACACACACAGAGAGAGAGAGAGAGAGAGAGAGAGAGAGAGAGAGAGAGAGAGGTATGAATTAGATCCACTGGGTCCAATTCTTAAAATGAATCCGTAGGGCCAAATCTCAGCCACTCAATAGGTTTAGACTTGATGGATATAAATTGGCTGGAGAATGGTTGACTAATAAACATATATCATGTATTATTTTATACTTGTACTACTAACTGTGCACTATCGAACATGTAAATGTGCATTAACAAACTATTAAATGTGCAAAAAAACTGTTGGAAGTTGGTTTGGAGAAACATGACATATAATGCAAACATTGTTGTCATTCTAATTATGCATCAATGTACTTCTATCTAAATTAACATGCGTCTAAATATGCAATGGATCTCTATTTTTTATTATTTTTTTTCTCAATAACTTCAATTCAAATTTTTAAATGTATAAATTTGTTGAGAAAAATGGTATGACTATTGTTCCTTAGGTTGTAAGAAATAATATGGTGTAATTTATTTTGTCAATATTTAAAAAATTTGGACTTATAGGGAGATTTCAACAGATGAGAATTATTAATTGAGGAGGGAGAAATATAAATGATGTAATTTAAAAATCTATTGGTGCATATTTAAGAAGGTGTATTTGTCACCAAAACTAATTTAGGGAACTTCCACGGTGACGTGAGGGCACCATTCTTCACTTAATCACAACCATTGGATCAAAGATTGGTTTAAATATTTTTAAATGGATGGATGTAAATGCATGGGGGGTGTGGGGCATGGTTCCTTCACGGCACCGTAGACATTTCCACTAATTTATAACCCTTGGATCCAATGTATTTGATGACTGTGATTGGGCCCTACAAACTTATTATAAGAAGGGACCCATTGAATTCACTCTCTCTCTCCCTCTCTCTCTCTATATATATAACTATTTTAATACTCGCATATTATGCGAAATTTGAAAAAGAGTAATATTCTTAAAAATACTAAAGAATAGTATTGAAAATGGTACATACAGATCGTAACATTATTTGTTCTATTTACATGAAAATTATTTTTCACAATAAGTAATTCTTACACAAATCAGAACATTATTTGTTCTAATTACAATAAGACTGATTTCCACAATAAAGGATTTTTAAGTTTTTATACCATGAGTCACAAAATTGGTTTTAAAGTATATAAAAATACCCTAAATTTGACGATGAACCCGTAGAAAATTGAGTTTGAAAAAATGTAAAACATACAACACTCTCGTGTCATTTGTGAATATGTGATATAAAAAAATTAAAATCTATAAGGTACTAATAATTCTATTGAAAAAACGCCGTACATCTAACTTGTAGTATATATAATATTATTTATTATTACTTTTTGTATTTTTTTTTTCTACGTAAGATACTAATTTGTTTGTATAGATATATAATGTGTGTATCAATGCATTATATTTGGTTTAGATAAAGATATTTAGAGTATATTTAATATTTATTTTTCTAAGCGTAATAATTTATTATTATTTATTTTATCTTTTTTTTTTCATTTTTTATCGTAACAATAGTTTCTCATTTATATCTTTAATTTTATTTTTAATTTATTATATTAGGATTGGATAAAGAAATCTATGATTATATTTTTTATATTTATTTCCCTTTTGTAATATATATAACTCGTATTTCTCTTAAATATATATTAAATTTCTAATAAGACTATTTTAACTTTTATTATAAATAAAATTAATTTATAGATTTTTCCTAATTAGATATTAAAAAAAATATTAAACTGTGTAACATGTAATAAAAAGAAAATATTGAATTAGGCAAAATATAATATTAGAAAATATTAAATTAGGTAAAATATAATAAAATAAAAATATTAAATTAGGTAAATATTAAACTCGTATGACACCGAACCACCAGAGAATCTTGCATTCATATATAGGGAAGATCCTCAATTATCGATTTACCAGTATATTTATCTTTTAACATTATTTTTCTTATGAAATTTCCACCAACAATAGTTTACCCAACATTCATATAAATTCTACGAACAACTTTTCATTCTCTCGCCTTATATATTGTCATAAAACAGACTAGCAAATAACTGCTTTAATAATATTTTCACGAATTACCCTACTTAAATTCTCATTTCTAATATCATAATCAATTTTAACATATCGGCCTAAACCAGTCTTCGATTTTGGAGGTTTCCGTAATGTTTGCCACCTTAATATTTTTAACAGTTAAAAAAAAAAAAGGAAAAGTTTATAAAATAATCCAAAAAACTTATAGAATTAATTAAAATAAAAACTAAAAAGTATGAAGAAATCTTACAGTTATTTAGTAAATCTAAAAATAAAAACCTAAATGTTATAAATCTAGAAAATGAAGAAGTTAAAAAACTCGAAAAATATTATAATATAATAAACTAAAATTGAGTATTTTTTTTATAAAATCAGTTAAATAAATCTATATTTTATAATTGATTTCCAAATAATAAATCTGAAAAATGAGAAAAAACAAAAAAAATAAATAAATATAACATAATATTAATAAAACATTCAGAATAATATATAGAAACTTATAATGAAATTCTAAATAAATTCGAAAAATGATAATTAAAAAATTAGGGGAAATTCCCATATGCTTCATTATGTAAATATTTTATCCCAAATACTCTAGTGAAAATATTAACTTCTCATATAATCAATTATCTTCCCATTTTTAATCTAATCCTTATTAATGACTTTCTCTCTTTTTTNTCTATTCAACATTGAATACAATCAAAATTCATAGGCAAATACATGGGTGAGATCGGTCTCACCCAATGAGACCACATTTTATCATTTTTATATCTGGATCCAGTTGACCCATGCCCACCCACCCGTATCCATCCAGATTAAATCGACCCAGGAATTAACTTACCCACCCAGATCCTGCTTACCCGGTACCCAACTGAAAAGTCATTCATTCGAATTTTGAGTTTGTTGCCAAAAATCTCTTCCAGAGTTTGTTGCCAAAATCTTTCCGAGTTTCTAGCCAAAATCCTTTCGATTTTTTAGTTTTTTTCCAAAAATCTTTCCGAGTTTCAAGCCAAAATTCGCAGCATATCTGAGCAAATCCAACTTTGAAGGAAGTTTGAGAACAAATTTTAAACCGATAGCCAGCGAATTTCGAAGCTGAAACCTGCACTAATTTGCTGTCATTTTTAGGGCTTTGAATTGAAGGTATTTTTCTTGATTTCTTTCATTTTTTATGTAGATCTTGTGTGTTTAAATCCTTAAATACATACACTTACTCATTTTTTGTATTTTGTATATATGATTTAGGCTTTTTTTACTTATTTCTGTTCGATTGATTTTTATTTATTATGTGTGTTTTATGAGTTTTATACATAGGTTTAGATTTTTTTTTGAAAGTATCACAAAACATGTTAAAAGTATCATAGAACATATTTAATGTATCACAGAACACATCTAAAGTGTCAATTAATAAACTTAAAGTTTTATATTTTTATTTTATAGTTTTTGAAACTATGTTTAGTTTTTTTTTTTGAAAGTATCACAAAACATGTTAAAAGTATCATGGAACATGTTAATGTATCACATAACACATCTAAAGTATCAAATAATAAGCTTAAAGTATTATATTATTGTTTGGTATTTTAACTTTTCCCGTTTCACATTATGTATTATAAAATACATTTAAAGTATTACAAACTAAATCTAAAGTATTACATGTGGTCTTATAACTTTATGTGTTATATTTTGATATATATATATATATATATTTTGTGTTTCTTTGTTTTTCTATTAGTTAATGAAAAAATGAGAGCAAAGAGATCGTTATATCCACCAACACTAAAGAAAATGTCTGTTGACATGTATAAGACAACCGGACTTTCATCAGTTCATGAGGACATGTTAATGTTAAAATGTTAATTGATTAAAAGCATAAAGACCTGTTGCTGGAGATACGGGAGTAGGTGTCGCGGTATCAGATAGTGATATTGTTGAAAAGGTTTTGGAGAAGGTGCTGGGCACGAAGACAGTTGAAAAAAATTTGTTGAGTCAAGCAACAAGGTGCCGGTAGAAGAACATAAGAACGCCGATTCTGTTTTACAAAAAGATAAATGGAAGGTGAAAGAGATGCCGGGGGGGAAGGAACTTGTTGGGATCAGGTGACAATGTGCTAGTGGAAGCACCGAAGGACACTGATGTTGTTGTAGAGAAAGATAAACCGAAGGTAAAGAAGATTGTGATTTTGAAGAATGTTGTGGAAAAGGCCGTTGAGAAGGGTCGAGGGTCAGGAGACGAGGATCCCTGTGTAGAGAAAGGTAAAGGGAAGTTGAAAAAGATTTTTATTGTGAAGAATGTTCCGGAGAAAGCTTTGGAGAAGGTTCAGGGGTCAGTCGATAAGGTGCTGGTAGAAGCATGCAAAGATAGTGAAATGTTGTGGAGAAATCTAAAGAAAAGAAGAAGGATTTGCTCGAGGTAAAGAAGATTGCAAAAAAAACTGTTCAGATGGTTGTCGGGGCAGGTGATGAGGGGTTGGAGAAATATGTGCCTATGAAGCGCACAAAGAAGTCAAATGACAAAGGAATTGTGAAGGAGAAGAAGAAGAAGAAGAAGAAGAAGAAGAAGAAGAAGAAGAAGAAGAAGAAGAAGAAGAAGAAGAAGAAGGCTAAGAGTGTTACTTTAGCAAAGGTGAAAGAAAAGGCAGAACCAGTGAAGGATCTTGTGAAGGAGAAAAGGTAAAAGAATTATATTTGTTTTTTAGTTTTTTTTTTTAAATTTCCAATTTTACATTATGTATTATAGAACACATTTAAAGTATTACAAAATAAATCCAATGTATTACATGTTGTCTGATACTTTTATGTGTTATGTTTTTTTATTTTCCAATGAAGGTAGCTCTTTGAAGCCTACAAAAAGGGTTGGGGACCCTTTAAATAAGATTTCAAAAAATTTACGGTAATATACTTATGTTTTATATCGTATCTGATTTTTTTTAAATTATAAATTATGCTCTTTAGGCATTAGTAAATAGAGTTAATGTATTACATAGTCTGATATGTAAATTTTTTTTTATTCTTATATTAGGTTTGATCGGGATTTTTCAACCCAATCAAGACCTTTGTCATTGTCGAAGCTTGTTCAAAGTTTTAATCCTGTACAAATTTCTGATCTTTAGAGTATAGGTTTTGGGGGTATGACGAAATTAGATTTTGTGAAAAAGGTTTCACATTCTTTGGTTAGGTTGCTTGTGGAGAATTTTAACGGGTCGAGTGGGATGTTAAGCATTAGTACTTATATTATGTTTGCCATCAGTGATATTTGTTTGTTGCCGACGGACACTGGTAATAGCGTGATTGAGTCGTGGGGGGAGAGGTCTGAGTTGAAGACTTACTTTTTATCTAGATATGGTATACAAATTGGGTCGCCCGTTGCCAATTTGAAAGATATTATACAGAATAACTTTCCTGAAGGAGGCCATGATTTTAAGAGGTTATTTGTTTTGTTTGCTTTGTCCTCCTTTTTAGCCCCATCTGCTAATAGAACCATGAATTTCCTCCGCAGTCTAAATATGATGTCAATAGGATAATTAATTTTGATTGGTCATCATATGTGTTAAAAACTTTGTGTGAGGTTGTGAGCAAATACAACAGCATGAAGGCAGTAAATGTGAGTGGGTGTGTGTTGGCTCTTGCATTCATTTATTTTCACCGTCTTAAGTGGAAAGGGAGTGCTAAGCCTACGACACTGCCATTGTTCCAGCACTGGGATTCTAAAAGGTTTACCAAAAGGATGACTGAAGAAATTTTAGGAGGGGGCTTTGGGGATGGTGAGATTTTTAATGATTTATACCCGATTAGTCACAAAAATCCGTACGAGTTATGTGGATCAGAGGGTAATAAGGGTAAGAGTGATGGAGAGGGACGGTCGTGCAAGAGCAATGGAAAGAGCAAAAGCACGAGGTGTTTAAGATTTGATCTATCGGACGATGATCCTGGTGATTTAAATCTTTGTAATGAAGCTAACGATGTAAGTTATTTTCTTGTGTAATTTCTCTTGAATTATTTTACATATCTAAAGTATGTCTTATAGAAAAGTTGAAAGTATCACGAAATGAATGAATTGTATTAGAAAATATATAAAAAGTATCACAAAACACACTTATTTTGTATTAAAAATGTAGTATGATTTTTTTACAATATTTGATCAAGTATCACAAAATATAATAAAAGTATCGAAAAAGATATTGAAAGTATCACGAAACACACTTATTTTTGTATCACAAACTTAGTATGAATTTTACAATATCTGATCAAGTATCACAAAATGTATTAAAAGTATTAGAAAATATATTAAAAGTATCACAGAACACACCTATTGTATTACAAAAGTAGTATCATTGTTAAAGTATTTTTATAATTTTTAATTCATGTTATATATTTTTTTCATTATTAATAATATGTGTCGTTTATATCTTTTCGTGTATATAGAAAATGCATGAGATATTTCTGTTCTTGGAAAGAGACATTGATGTTGTTACAAAATATCATATGAAGCGGCTAGTGGCAATGAAGGATAAACTAAGAAGTAGTCATGTGTCTACCTCAGCTGATGTGACTCACGTTAGCGAGTCTCCAACATCTAGTCAGGGATTCTTTTCTAATCCATCGTTCCTTAAATGGGTTGATGATATTGTGGCTCAATTCTATGTAATGAAGAAAATTGCTGAAGATATGCTCAGTTTCGAGATGTTGACTCCCGGGCGAGATGAAGAGGATGATCTTTTTGCTACTGATGTTGAGGTTATGGACGCAATAAGGTCGGTTACTTCAAATGGTCCTAGAGGAACCGTTCAGCCACCTGAGACACTTGAATTCTTGAATGGATCGGTTATTGATGAGAATGTTGGTTATGTCTCTCAATTTATGTTGACAAACAAGAATATCCTTTCAAGCATGGATCCTCAACGTAAGGAGATTGTTGTTGACTACTGCCTCTATGATTCTGGTACCGTACCAAAGAAGTTATAAGTTATTTGTAATAATAACACATATTTTACTTTTTGTATTGATTTTATTATTTTTTTTTAATAATATATGTTTTTTTTTTCTGGTAGTGAGTGGATATTTCGATTTGATAGAGTGTACACGATCCCAAGAGAGGACATGCAATCTTTGAATGTTGCAATGATGATTTATTCTACTGTTATTGATGCTTGGCCGTTAACGTTGAATTCTGATTCAAGACTTTGTGTGTGCCTACTTATAAATATTTGTCAGAAATTCAATAGCTTGCCCGCAAGAGTACGGGGTCGCGTATAGGTTGGCAAAATTAACTCGAGTCGTCTCTCGAGTAACATACAATCGGAATCTTGAATAGTTTGTTCAGTCACAAGTAACTTACACTAATTTG
>BMAC01000052.1:2182052-2196476 GCA_014905375.1 Phtheirospermum japonicum
TCCGATTATCTCATTACTTAACAAATGATTTCGACAAGCATGCCAATACAAACACAAGTAATCATGGGTAATTAATCAACAAAGATTGACGTAAATGGTTGACCGATGTTATGTTACGGACTTGTGACTAAATTACTCAAGAATGGTTCAATTTAACATGCATGGACTCTAAAAGCTTGAAAACGGTCAGCAGTGCAATGTCCGATTGGTCAAAATTCCAGAAGGTTTTAACCGATCGGTCAAACTTGGATCATCGATCGGACTGCCAGCCTCCCCCTATTTTGAAAGAACAAGCAATCTCCTGGTTGCTAACATATGAATATGAATAAGGGAAGTATGAAAATGCCCAAAACCAATGCATGCAAAGTAAGTAACTCAGAGTAAATATAGTCAACACATGCAAACAGAAAAGGAAATAATATTAAAAATATCCGAATAAATATCCTAAGAAGCGATAAAAAGAAAGGAAAGAGTGGTGATACAGCAGGGGCATGGGCCCGCCTACTGGTCCATGTTGTCCGGAGGTGGAGGTGGATAGCGGTGCTCGAGACGAGAGAGACGTTCGTCGATCGCGACGAGGTAGCCATGATTAGCCTCAACGCTTCTGGATAATCGGGCAAGATGCTGAGAAGTTTCCGCCCAACTATTGTCCAAGTTCGTCAATGTGATTCGGAAGTAACGAGCCTCCTCTCGAGCTTCCTCCTATGCGTCCAAAGCGTCCTGGCGAGCGTTTCTCGCATGCTCCTCTTGGTGGATGCGTAATTCCCCTATTTGAGCAATCATACGGGCTTGGAAGTCTTGTTGTTGCTGCCACTGTTCGTCAGAGAAATAGACGCCACCTCCATATTTAACTTGCTCGTAAGTATGGGAACTGGTATTCCCATTTCCTCCATCGCCTTCGTTCATGTTTTGCTCCCCTTCATTCGCTCCATTACCTCCGCCATTCTCATCCTCGTCAGTTTCGCCATCCTCCTCGTTCTCCTCATCGAAATCGGAATCCTCGACCGTTTCAAACCGCTCTTTATCCCCGCATCTTCTTCAAGCTCAATTATTCTCCTTTTGAGATGCATGATTTTAGCGTCGGCTCATCTAGGATGCTTTGGAGACGCTCGATGGTTTTGGTCAAATCGACCTCTTCAACGAGGGCTTCATTGAGGTCAATTTGGAGCTTATGGATTTGCTGTCGATAATCATCCACCTCTTCTTCGAGCTTGTCAATCGTGTCTTCAAGCGTTCTCCTTGACGCCCACCCATGAGTAAGGTTTTTGTTGTGGCCAATGTCACATTCAGTAAAGATTTATGTTCCCAATGTTTGGCACTTTCCATACTTCATGGGTGAAACATCAACAAATTGGCTCATGATCATGTTGTTTGGTGGACACTTGCTAATATAGAAAAGGAGAAGGTATTTTGGTGTGGAATAAAAGATGTAGGGGGTGAGTTTATATATAGGGTTCGGAGATAAGGGTGAAGGATTTCCAGTATCAAGGAAAATCGAGAAAAAGGGAAAGAGAACATATGATACACACAATCAAATCATTCTCCCAAAATTAAAGATCCTTCATACCTTAGAAGATACTATCAGAGTATCTTACCAAACCCTTGTCATTGCCTGGCTAATCTTTCCCGAAATAGCTCCCAGACTTACTCCGATCGGTGTCGTCGCCTTGGAACATTCCGATTGGTTACTAATAGGTGTCCGACCGATAATCCAGGAAAATTAATAATTTGCTTTAAACTAGCAGGGATCCTGTTAAATGCTCTACCCAACAAATGAACACGAATATATACACTAAAGAAAAGATATATACAAAAAGAGCTTGGGTTACCTCCCAAGAAGTGCAACGTTCAATGTCTTATGCTTGACGATACCTCAATCGTGCTTCAACTCTCTTGAGGGGGGTCATTGATCACTACCACTTCGTGATCTTGCTGCAAAATAGGTCCCCCATGATACATTTTCACACGATGGCCATTAACTTGGAAAGTGGAGTTACTTTTTTCGTCAAACAAGGTCACGGCGCCGAATTCGTTTATATCGGTAATCAAGAACGGGCCGCTCCATTTTGATCTCAACTTTCCTGGAAAGAGTTTTAAGCGGGAGTTAAAAAGCAAGTCTAGTTTACCGACTTCCAAACCTTTGTGGACGAGTTTCTTGTCATGTGCTTTCTTCATTTTCCGTTTGTTAGCCCATGCCGTCTTGTACGAGTCATTGCGAATCTCCTCTAATTCGCTTAGCTCAAGCTTCCTATATCCTCCGACCTTATTCAAATCAAAGTTCAATGTTCGAATCGCCCACTCTGCTCGATGCTCCAATTCGACTGGGAGGTGGCATGCTTTCCCATAAACCAATTGAAATGGGCTCATGCCCAACACCATTTTGTAGGTTGTGCGGTAAGCCCACAATGCATCAATTAGCTTTGCTGCCCAGTCCTTACGGTTCGGCTTCACGGTTTTCTCCAAGATCCCTTTGATTTGCCGGTTGCTTGTCTCTACTTGACCCGAGGTTTGTGGATGATAAGGGGTTGCCACCTTGTGTCGCACCCCATACTTGCTCAGCAGTCGATTAAAGGCTCTGTTGCAGAAGTGGCTACCCCCGTCGCTTATGATCGCTCTCGGCATCCCGAAACGGCTAAAGATGTTTTCTTGGATGAATTTGAGGACGACCTCGAAGTTAGCTTTCCTCGTGGGAATTGCTTCCACCCATTTTCATACGTAATTGACTCCTACGAGTATGTACTCGTAATCTCCAATCTTCGGAAAAGGTCCCATGAAATCTATTCCCCATATGTCAAATACTTCAATCACTTGATTGGGTATTAAGGGCATTTCATCCTTCCTTCCAATCGTTCCCGAACGTTGACATTTGTCACATGTTTTGCAAAATTGGTGTGCGTCGGCGAATAGTGAAGGCCAATAAAATCCGGTTTGGAGAACTTTGAAGGCCGTTTTTTGGCTTCCGAAGTGTCCACCCTCGTCGTGGCAAAATTGTAGCACTCCAATCTTCTCTTCATCCGGTATGCATCTCCGAAAAAGCCCATCCTTGCAAGGCTTGTAGAGATAAGGATCATCCCAAAAGAAACTCTTGCATTTGAACCAAAATCTCTTTCTTTCTTGCGAAGAAAGATGGTTAGGGATAATCCTACAAGCAAGGAAATTCACAAAATCGGCATACCATGGTTCATTGATTTCGTTAATGTCGTTTGCGTTTTCATAAGGGAACACATCATCCATACACCCGATTTTACGTGGCTCTCCTTCCACTAGCATACGGGAGAGGTGATCGGAAACCACATTTTTGCTCCCTTTCCTATCCTAGATTTCGACGTCGAATTATTGTAAGAGAAGAATCCAACGAATCAACCTAGGCTTGCTTTGCATTTTAGTGAACAGATGACAGAGTGCTGCGTGATCAGTGTGCACGATGACTTTGGAGCAGACGATCTAAGAGCGGAATTTATCAAAAGAGAATACAACCGCGAATAGCTCTCGTTCCGTAGTGGTGTAGTTGCGTTGGGCGCTATTCAACATGTAGCTGGCATAGTAAACAACCCTCAACATTTTATCCACTCGTTGGCCCAAAACTGCTCCAACTGCCTCGTTCGACGCGTCACACATTATCTCAAAAGGAAGAGACCAATCTGGTGCAACGACAACTGGTGCTTGTGTCAATTTTTCTTTCAAAATATTAAATGCCTCAAGACATTCGTCATTGAATTTGAAAGGCACATCCTTCCCAAGCAATTTACATAACGGGCGGCAAATCTTTGAAAAGTCCTTAATGAAACGTCTGTAAAAGCCCGCGTGTCCCAAAAAGCTTTGAACTCCTTTCACATCTTTCGGGGGCGGAAGAGTTTCAATGACATTTATCTTTGCTTTGTCAACTTCCAATCCTTTGCTCGACACTACATGTCCCAACACAATCCCGCTTTTCACCATGAAGTTCGACTTCTCCCAACTCAAGGTCAAGTAAGACTCAACACAGCGCTCAAGCACCTTTGTTAAGTTCTTTAGGCAATGAGAGAAAGAAGAGCCAAATACCGAGAAGTCGTCCATAAAGACTTTGAGAAAATCGTCAATGAATTCGGTGAAAATAGAGATCATGCATCTTTGAAAGGTAGCAGGGGCATTACACAATCCAAAGGGCATTCTCCGATAAGCAAATGTGCCAAACGGGCATGTGAATGTGGTCTTTTTCTGATCTTCCGGTGCAATAGCTATTTGATAGTAGCCGGAAAGACCGTCTAGAAAACAATAATACTCCTGCCCTGCTAGCTTGTCAAGTAATTGGTCCATGAATGGGAGTGGGAAATGGTCCTTCCTCATCGCTGCATTGAGTTTGCGGTAGTCAATGCACATCATCCACCCGGTGGTTAAGCGTGTTGGGACGATTTCTCCCTTTTCATTTTCCACAATCGTGATGCCTCCCTTCTTTGGAACAACGTGTACCGGACTAACCCACTCGCTATCGGAAACAGCATAAATGATTCCCTCTTCGATTAATTTGAAAATCTCCTTCTTGACCACCTCCTTAAGCGTAGGGTTTAGACGTCGCTGTCCCTCTCGTATTGGTTTTGCTTCTTCTTCAAGATCGATCCGGTGCATGCACGTGACCGGATTTACCCCCTTGATATCACCAATACTCCATCCTATTGCTTGCTTGTACTTTTTAAGAACATCGATAAGCTCTCTTTCTTCATGTTCTGCCAATTCCGCAAATATAATTAAGGGCTTCCTCTCGTTATCTTCAAGAAACACGTACTAGAGATGGTTTGGAAGCGGTTTAAGTTCCAATTTCGGCTCCAAAGTAGGTTCAATGATTGGCTTGACCATGGGTGCTTCGTTAACCTCAAAAAGAGTGATCACCCCCTCCGCGTTTGAATCAAAGCCGTCGTCCTCGACATCAATGTTCTCCATCGGCACAACACCGAATAATTTGCTCACGCATTGGTCCACCGAATCAAGGTAAGAACAATCGGGACCAATCATGGGTGAAGGGATTTTCTGAATATCTTTGAGTGAGAACGTCACTGACTCTCCTAGCACGGAAAGTGTCATTTTTCCCCGCCCAACATCAATCAAAGTGTGCGATGTTGCCATAAAGGGTCTCCCCAAGAGGATGGTGTGCTCCTTGATTGTTTCATCTACTTCTCCAACGTCCAAAATAACAAAGTGAACGGGGACTACCAATGTTCCGACCTCCACCAAGATGTCCTCGACTACTCCCAAAGGATACCTCAATGAACGATCCGCTAATTGAAGCCTTAAACTCATTGGCTTCATTCCTCCAAGGTTGTATTGCTTGTACAGAGCGTAGGGCATCAAATTGATCCTTGCTCCAAGGTCGAGCATTCCACGCGCTTTTTTACCATTTCCAAGGGTTATTGTAATACAAAAACTCCCAGGATCTTTTGCTTTGGGTGGTAATGTATGGTGGAAAATTGTGCTAACCTCCTTGGATAATATGACTCGTTCATTCCCCTCCATTTTTCGTTCTTTGGAGGCAAGTTCCTTGAAGAATTTGACGTAGGCGGGCATTGCCTTGATCACGTCAAATAGCGGGAGGTTCACATTCACATCTTTCAGCATATTGTAAAGTTCCATGAACTTTTTGCTCTCTTTTGCTGGTTTAAGACAGTTCGGAAATGGAACAGCGTCCCTTATGACTCGTTGTGGCCTTTGCTCCTCCTCAGCCTTCTTGTCCGACCGGTCGTTCCTGTCTGTCCGATCGGTCAAAACCTTCTGGAATCCAGACCGATCGGTCGCTGTCCCAGTCCGACCGGTTAGGTCCTTGGCTGTGTTTTTCTGATTTGCTTCGGCCCGTTTTGGTTGGAAAGTTCCCGTCAATGATCCTGGAACATATGGGTTACTTGATTTGTGAATCTTACCCACTGTTTCTTCCTTACCATTTGGACTTGGCTCTTGTTCGTCTCTTTCATCTATTGCTTGCTTGTTAATGGTGTTCTCCCTCTCGGTTTCTTGAATTCCGTTGTCAATCTTCTTTCCACTACGTAGCACATATACTGCCATTGATTGTTCGGGTTGGCTCGGTAGCTTTCCCGGATCACTTGCCGTTTTTGCCATAGAAGCCGAGAGTTGCCCTATCATCATCTCTAACTTCTCCAATTGCTTCCTCATTCGCTTGCCTTCTTCGATTGTACGAAGTGTTTCCTCCCGATTACGTAGAGTCTCGTGCTCTAATTGTTGACGTCATAGTCTTAGTTTGTCGTCGGGGTTACTTGCAAGTGGCAGTTGCTGCTGTGGCGGCATTTGTTGTTGAGGGAGTTGTTGGTACTGCGGCTGCGGTGCGTGTTGGTATGATTGCTGAGGTGCTTGGTATTGTTGCGGAGGATGTTGAGAATAGCTGCCCTGCCCTTTGGTTTGGTAGGAGTTTTGACCACTTGTCTCTCCTTGGCTCTTGTTTGAATATGGTCGTGGTTCCGATGGTTTAGAATTGGGCACGTAGTTTGAGTTCTTCGGAACGTAATTAGCACTCGAGTTATATTGCCCTGTAAACGTCTTCCCAAACTTGTTATTGGGTTGATAATTTTGGATGGCGTTTACCTCCCTTTCTTCTTCATCGTCAAACACCACATTGCACGTATCCATTTCATGTCCCACTGCCCCACATTTCTCGCACATTTTGGGTGGAGGTGTCGAAGGTTCCTCCTCCCCTTTCATTTTGCTCGTTAGTAGTGCAACTTGCTTAGTTAGTTCCTCGATTTGGATCGTCGAGACTTTGTATTTTCTTGAGCGGAAACTCATTTGCTGCGATTTTTCGCTCATGTGCTCGAATAAGTCCCAAGCCTCCGTGGTGGTCAATTCCCCAAAATCTCCGGCCTTCACTTCTACTTGCTGTTTGTAGACCGGAAATAGCCCTTCATGGAAATAATTGTTCACCATTTCGGCACTATTATTGTGGTGTGGGCATTTTTGTAAGAGCCCTTTATATCGTTCCCAAGACTCATAGAACGATTCGCCCTCCATTTGCTCGAAGTTTGTAATCTCCCTTCGTAGCTTAGCGGTTGTTTGGGCAGAATAAAATCTACTCACAAACTTCTTGTACACCATCTCCCAATTAGTTAGGGAATTGGGCTGTAACGACAAAAGCCAATGTTTTGCTTTGTCTTTCAAAGTCGTAGGGAAGCATTTCATTCTCAGTTGATTCTCATGGAGTCCAAGATGCGGAATTCTACCCACCACGAGGTAAAATTCTCGAATGAAATTTAGTGGATATTCGTTGGGCATGTCGTGAAAAGTAGGAAGTTGTGTGACGCTCCCTGGTTTCAATTCATAGTCTCTTGCCGCTGGGCCTAAGACTATTGCACTGCTGTAGGATCCAATCATTGGGAATAAGAGGTCTCCTTGGCGACGTTCATTTGGGTATCGGCGCCCTCTTCTTCTTTAGAAATTAGCGCGTGCGCCGTAATTCCTTTCCTCTCCATATTCTTCGTAATACCCATGATCACGCTCATTCTCATAATCCCCTTGGTCTTCATATCCATCGTTTCGAATGTTCTCCCTTTGCCAAGCGTTGAACGGACGTCCTCCCCTCCTATTTAGATTATGGTTCCGTTCTCGTTCGAGCTCCTCGTTCCTTTGGTGATTTTGTTGGTTGTTTTGGGGTCGGGGCTCGCCATGACCAACATCATCAAATTGCTGATTCGCTCGAGCGTTATAAGCTCAAGCTTCTTCACGGTTCCGAAATCGTCTAGGAGGTTGTTGCATCATGATTTGCTGATCGTTCCTTGGTTGATACTCTCCGTCGTTTGCCTGATTTGGTTCTCCTAGTTCTTCATTTTGGAGTGGAGGTGGATTTCTTGGATCCTCATCCTCGTTATTTTCCATTTGTTCTTGTATGTGCACATCGTCAATGGGTGGCAATCCGTATGGATTATCACGAGGAGGGGTTTGGGTATTTCTCCCTCTCCCTCGTCCGCTATTCATTCCACCTCGTCCTCCAATAGCTAGGTTTTCTGCCATGTTGGTTGAACTTGATTCGAAAGAATTCCCTTCGGTTGAAGAAAACAATTGTCTCGGTCTCGACACACGTTCGATGCTATTGATAAATAGGGTCAGTTCTCCTTTAAGGCTTCGTCGACCTTGCATCAACAATAAACGGTCACCGCATCGAGAAGCAAAATATTATACAATTAACGATAAATAAATAATAACACAAATAAACATCATTAACACCTTTGCCATTCCCCGGCAACAGCGCCAAATTTTGAGCCGAACTTTTGTGTTCCTTTCAAAATTAAATTCCGGTTTAACAAATGCGCGTCTACGTTTGAAAGGTTTTAAGTTCGCCCGCAAGAGAACGGGGTCACTTGTAGACTTGGAAATTAACTCGGGTCGATCTCTCGAGGAATGGGAATCAGATTTAATGATGTTTATTATTCTAATAACACAATTCTATCTAAAACACGCGAACTCATGGGGTTTGATAATTGGGTAAACATCAATTAAGTAAGTAAAAGAAAATAATCTCTTTTTGTCTCGAGGATGTCAATCTCTTGACAATTTATGAGTAAAGTAAAAGATGTAATCCTAAGAATAGCTTTCCCTAATCGTACTAACAATCATAAACATGTTTTTGACTGACAATTCTTATTCCATAACATCCTAATATTTGATCACATTCAACAATCCATTAACGCTGATTAATAGCAATGTTTCAAAACACAATACTACGAAGACAACCGTCTATAGAACATCCAGAACAAACATTCATTCCATGATCCCAAATCTAATTATATCAATTCCTTCAAGTCCTTAAAGATTAACGAAACATCAACTAACATGTCCCTAAACAAATCAAAACAAATCCGAAATCAAACAACTATGAAAACATCAAAACTAAGAGTTCAGGAATTACTAATCGTTGAACTACGTTCAACGAGTGAAGAAGATTAATGAGCCACTCCGAGAGCTGCGTTGAATCCAAAGTATTGTTACGATCCCAGAATCTTCACGTTGATCGTCGGCTGCTGCGGGTCACACCTTAATACGGAATCGAACGGTTTATAGTAGAGGTATGAGAGATGTGTCAAATCTCTCAACCTTTGGATGTTTATGTGGATCCTTTTTCTTATTCCTACCCTCCCCAAAGGTCCCTAAGGCTGAATGCCTCTTTTCCTCTTGCCCCTGCCCTTTTTGAAAGCTTCCTCAGCCGTTTTGTAACTGAAAATTCAAAAAGATCAGCGTTCGTAATGCTGTTGTCCGATCGGTCATATGCCTAGTCCGATCGGTCAAAAGCTTCTGTCTCTGGGTCCGMTCGRTGTGTGAGTTCTCCCGGTSRGTGTGTGAGTAAACAGTCTCACCGATCGGAGATMTGAGTTGTYCGATCGGTGTATGTCCTTATGGGTTACTTGTGAGTGTTTTTCCTTCAATCTTCGTGCTCTAAATCCATCTTACACTCTAGCTGCATGAGAAAATCAAAAAATTATTCTCGTTAGGACCAATTGTCGATCAATAAATCGAAAAGTTAAGTAAAGAGATGAAAGATGCAAAATGATGCAATTTAGCTCTAGTCTTAACCCGAAAAAGAGAATAAAAAGACTAAAATAAGACTCAATTATGTACAGATTTGTGACAAAAACGTACGAATCATTAATCATAAATTTCTCGCCCGTATTCTCCTCAATTATCATTCTAGACAAATGATCAGCTACAACATTTTCACACCCTCGTCTATCTTTTATTTCTACATCAAATTCTTGCAACAGTAAAATCCACCTAATCAGACATGGTTTACTTTTTGGTTTGGAAAACAAATAACGTAATGCAGCATGACCCGTATGTATACTTACTTTGGCTCCGACTATATACGATCTAAATTTATCAAGCGAAAATACAACTGCCAATAATTCTTTTTCAGTTGTGGTGTAATTACATTGGGCATCGTTTAACATATAACTAGCATAATAAATAACCCTAAGCAATTTATCCACACGTTGTCCCAAAATAGACCCCACCGCCTCATTAAAGGCATCGCACATAATTTCAAAGGGTAAGGTCCAATCAAGAGCAACAACCACAGGGGCAGAAGTAAGACTCTCTTTTAATTCATTAAACGCGTTTAAACATTCATCGTTAAAAATGAAAGGAGTGTCTAAAGTCAGCAGTTTGCAAAGTGGACGACTTATTTTTGAAAAGTTTTTGATAAAACGTCTATAAGAACCTGCGTGACCAAGAAAACTCCTAATTCCCTTAACATCTCGAGGGGGAGGGAGGGTTTCAATTACATCAGTTTTTGCTTTATCAACCTCCAACCCCTTTTTAGAAACAACATGGCCTAGAACGGTGCCACTCTTTACCATAAAATGGGATTTTTCCCAACTCAAGGTTAGATTTTCTCAATACAACGTTCCAAAACTCTAGACAAGTTAGATAAATAATTTCAAAAGATGACCCAAAAATTGAGAAATCATCCATGAATACTTTAAGAAAATCATCAATAAAATCACTAAAAACTGAGAGCATGCACCTTTGAAAAGTCGCTGGTGCATTGCACAAACCGAAGGGCATTCTTCAAAGGGAAATGTTCCAAAAGGGCATGTGAACGTTGTCTTGCTTTGATCTTCCGAAGCGATGGCTACTTGGTAATACCCCAAAAGGCCATCCAAGAAGCACTAGAACTCGTGTCCTGTAAGCTTGTCGAGAAGTTGGTCTATGAATGGTAGAGGAAAGTTATCCTTGCGAGTGGCTGCATTTAACTTCCTATAATTGATACACATTCGCCATCCAGTCGTCAATTGGGTTGGAACTATCTTGCTCTTATCATTTTCGATGATGGTGATGCCTCATTTCTTCGGAACCACATGAATTGGGCTTACCCATTTGCTGTCGGAAATGGCGAAAATAATTCCCTCGTCTTTGAGTTTAAAAACTTCCTTTTTGACCACCTCATAAAGTGTTGGTGTCAATCTTCATTGACTGTCCCTAACAGGTATAACGTCGGGTTCTAGTTCAATTTGGTGCATACAAGTAACAGGGCTTATCCCTTTGATGTCACCGATGCTCCATCCTATCGCCTCTTTGTGGTTACTTAACACCGTAATTAATTCTTTTTCTTCATGTTCCGTTAATTCTAAATATATGATGATGGGTTTTGTTTCGTTGGGCTCGAGGAAAACATACTTCAAATGGTTTGGCAGTGGTTTCAACTCCACTTTCGGACCAAGTTCGGGTGCGTTAGCTATTTCGCACAATTCTTCATCATCAATTTCTTCGTAATCTTCGTTGATTTTGTTCAAGTCTATTTCTAGCATCTCTGCCACCCTGTTTAAAAATTTTGTGTTGTCCTCGACACTTAACTCATCTAGCACAGTGATACCTTTGAGCTCGTGAATACAAGAAGCAATAGGAACAATAAATGAGATATCTTTGTTCATGTACGGAGAAGGAATGTTGTGGATATATTTAAGCAAAAGTGTAACAGTCTCACCCAAAAAGAATAAAGGCATCCTCCCTTTGTGCACGTCAATCAGCATATGAGAAGTGGATATGAACGGTCGGCCGAGCAAAATAGTATGTTCAGTGCCTTCCTTTGGAACTTCGCCGGCATCAAGTATGACAAAATCGACTGGAATCACAAGCTCCCCGACTTGAACTAAAACATCTTCGACTATGTGACTCAAACTTTTGTGCACCCCATTTTAATGAATAATTTAAAAGCACGTCAGTTTGCTCGCAAGTGTACGAGGTAACTGTAGGGTGATGAGTTTGACTCGAGTCGTATCTCTCGAGGAAACAACTGTTCRGTCTTTCGGATRTTTTTCTCAATTGCGAATAACATACATATACATRTGGGGGTTTAAATGAATTGAAATGATCATTATAACTAAAGCAATAATTAAACTAAAACTAATTAAACTAATTACTATAACTAAATTATCAACTACGAGCACTAATTGAACTATCAATAATACGCAACTATAAACTAAATCTAATTAACGAATATAAGAGCATGAACATAAGAAATTCCCACCAAGCAATGAATCGTAAGAATCTAAGATTAACTAATAACTAAGCATAAACTAAATCGCATAAATCAACTAAATTACCCAATATCCAATAACGAGCATAAACGATTAAACTAATTAAACTAGCTCTAGCATTAACTAAGAATTAAACTAACAATTGAACTAGAAATTAACTACTAAATTAACTAAGAGTTTAGAGTACTTATTCGAACTACTAAAAGCAGTAAAAAGCTCCAGCTATTCCGGAGGTTGAACGTTGATCTTGGGCGAAGAATGAATCCCGAACTCGAATTCGACGTTTTGGACGCGTTGTTCTTCGATCCTTGATCTCCGTCTTCAAATCTCGTTATGAGATGTGGAATTATTGTTATTATAAGCTAAAATACCCTAGGGGGTCGTGGCACACACTGAAAACTCGAAATATGAAGGGTTTATATAGGTTTTTGCAAGTCTTGGCGCACAAGAAACCCTAATTTCCGAAATCTGGGCCGTCGCGTCGACGGAGCGTGCCCGACTGACGCGAGCAGGTACTCGGCGGAGGTCGGCGCATGTCTGCGGTCGGCAGGGTGCGCGCGTCGCTGGCAGGTGCGTCGACGTTGTGCGTCGACATCGACGCTTCAGCAGCTAGCGTCGACATTGCGTCGACCTTGGTGTGTCGACGTCGACGCTTCAGAACATAGCGTCGACGTTGCGTCGTCCTTGCGTCGATCGACGCGGGCATGGCTCGCTGGCACGGCTTTGCGTCGACGGTGCGTGTCAGTCCGACGCGACCTGAGCGTCGGTCTCCATTTCTCGATCGTTTGCTACTCGTTTCACCGGAAAGCTTGTTTTTTCTACTCTTGAACATCGAACTTCATCTTTTATGCGCTAAACTCTTCCGGTTACTTAGCTGTAAGGTGAAAAACAACGAAACATCACCTAATTGCATCAATTAGGATCAAAATGCGGTAAAATAAGCTGGAATTATAAAATTACGGAATTATGCTTAAATCATCCAACTTATACTAAAAACAAATATAAAAACGAACTAAAAAGCTAATAAAAATAAGGACAATTCTACTCTAATCAACTACCCCACGCTTTATTGGTTTGTTCGTCCTCGAACAAACGATAATTTCGAAGTATAACTTGAATGAAAATAAATTTAAGCAAAGAGTCGTGCGTTGCTACATAGATAATTTTGAAAGTATAGGTACAAGTCACACAACGTCAACCACTCAACCATTATTACATTGTCGCTTCAAAATAAAATCATGCTTCCTCACGAAGGATAGTATATATAAGTACGCTCAAAGCACTCAAGTATTTTCTGCATGGGACGTGTATACACTCAAATCATACAATTACAAGCACAGTAAATAAGCACAGAAAATCAATCTCTTTTCAATCGCTAATTAAGTGTGCTGTCAAAACTAAGAATCAGTAAAGGTCTTTGCGGGTTGTAACGTAAGGCTCTTTGGACGGGTGTGGAATTTATAAGTCGTGTGGCTAATCGCTCACTCAACCTAATCTAATTGAGAAGCAAAATGCTTCACCTCGTTCAAAAATAAAAACCTCACTTAACTCTCATAACGTAGCCTTAAAATATAGGCTATTTCCCAACTCGCAAACCGTAAAACCGACTGAAAGCTCAAACCACTTAATCACAACTCTTTTGCCTTTTAAACATAAGGCTTCATAAAATAAACAATTAAACTCAAGCCTTTACAAGCGCGTAGGCAATTAATCAACACAAGACCCACCATCTTTCTTATCAACTTTTATTTCCCCTTTATTTTATTTTTTTTTTTTTATGGGGTCTTATTTTTTTTTTTTTTTAGATGGTGGTCCTTATTTACAAAAATAATAAATTCCTAATAAAAATTCCCAAGACTCAAATAACCAATAAAAATACGAACTCCTACCCCACGCTTTTAATGGGTTGTAGTGTCGTCTAAGAAACACTCAAGGCTATAGGCATGGATATTTGGCTATGATTGGCTCATTCGAAATTTATAGTGGCTAAAAATATATGGATATGGCCGGAATAAGGTTTTATATGCGCCTTAACTTCATTTTCAAAGTCGACTACACACAGCGGTTTCAAAGAGATATCAAAACTGAAACTTGTTCACGTACATGCAAAGATGATAAACACTCAGGCTACTCACTGGCTTTTTGCATGAAAAATTTTGAATTGACGCTGCTTTTCAGGTTTTGTGAAATCGATTGCGTCCAAGTACCATTTTACAATATATAATAATAAAATTTTGAAAAATTATGCACTTATGCACGCTCAAAGACGAAAACAAATAATCATACTTAGTCAACTTCGACAGGCAAGCCATACAAACACAATTAAGCGTAGAAATAGTAATTAATCACGTTTAAGCATATAATTATTACAGGCCAAGTATCAAATAAAATTACACAATTAATCAATACAAATCACACTCAA
>BMAC01000052.1:2213647-2224000 GCA_014905375.1 Phtheirospermum japonicum
GTAGTATGAATTTTTACAATATCTGATCAAGTATCACAAAATATATTAAAAGTATCAGAAAAGATATTAAAAGTATCACAGAACACACTTATTTTTCTATCATAAAATTAATATGAATTTTTATAATATCTGATCAAGTATCGCAAAATATATTAAAAGTATCAGACAAGTTATTAAAAGTATCACATAACACACTTATTTTTGTATCACAAAATTAGAATGAATTTTACAATATCTGATCAAGTATCACAAAATGTATTAAAAGTATCAGAAAATATATTAAAAGTATCAAAGAATACACTTATTTTTTGTATCAGAAAATTAGTATGGATTTTTATAATATCTGATCAAGTATCGCATAATATTTTTAAGTGTAAAGATAATATAGTTACAGTATCACACAATTATAGTTATTTCATTATAATTTTTTTTTTGAATTGCAGAATTTTGTTCCCAATCTTTACAATGAGCATTATTTCTGTGTTGTGATCAACATTTCTATGAAAAAACTGCAATATTTGGACAACCGCAAGTGGAATGGTTTTGATTGTTGTGAGAAAGCTGTGAAAATTGTGGTAAGTCATATGTTTATTTATAATATTTGATCCTTATTTTAAACTTTCACAAAACATGTTAAAAGTATTATAAAACATGTTAAAAGTATCACAAATTTACTTTTTTGACTTTTTTTATTTTTCAACTTTTTTGGCTTTGTTCTAACATATTTATTTTTAATATAGGCTAAAGAAATGACAGCATTTATAGAATTAACAAACCATCCATGTGCTGCCGATATAAAGAATTACATCTTTAAAAATGCCCCTCTTCTCTAGCAATCGAGGAAGCAAGATTAGGATTGTTGAGTTTATCTAATGCACCATATGAAGCATTCCAATGGCGTCCCATACACATCTCCGAGTCTGTTAAAGGTAATTTTTTTATTTTTTCTTTTTCTGATTTTGTTAGTTCTGGACAATAAGGATTGTATTGCAGTTTTTAAGTTTTTTTTTTTTCACTTTTTGAAGGCTCTAATTCGGCATGCTATTAAGGCTGAGGTGTGTGCAACCCTAATTTCGAGCTCTTTCAACACTATTCGTGCTATTGTGCTGAAGGAAGTGAAAAACTTTTATGAAGAGAAACTAGAGTTGAAATGACAAGTTGCTAAAAAAAGAAAAGTTGATGTTGCAGCTAACAAGCATAGGAAGTGAGTGTGTTAAGCACATTTTGTCTGCCGGAAACAATTTTAGTTTTTTCTGATGGATGTGTACATGTTTGAATTTTTTGGATATTTTGGGTATGTTTTCGCTAGGACGCAGGTGATTCTAGATTGATTTCTGTTTAGTGAAGTCTTTTAGATGGATATATGTTTTTGGAGGCAGGTGGATTTCTGTTTGGATATTTTAGCTATGTTTTCACTAGAAAGCAGGTGGTTTTTAGATTAATCTATTTTGGGGAAGTTCTTTTAGAATGATATGTGTGATTTGGAGGCAGATGGATTTTTTTTGGGATATTTTGACTATGTTCTTGACTAGTACGCAGGTGGTTTTTGATGAATGGATACGTTGGTTGGGGAATTTTTTTAGATATCACCTATGTTTTTGTTAAAAACCTTTTAGATGAATATGTATGATCTAATTTTTTGAATGTATTTTTTGTTTGTTTAATGTTTTTATTATTCATTTTTTTACAATATCAAAATGGATGATTTTTTAGAAGCACACTTATTTTTCTATCAGAAAATTAGTATGATTTTTATAATATCTGATCAAGTATCGCAAAATGTATTAAAAATATCATAAAATATATTAAAAATATCATAGAACACACTTATTTTTCTATCACAAGATTAGTATGAACTTTTATAATATCTGATCAAGTATCACAAAATGTATTAAATGTATCAGAAAATATATTAAAAGTATCACATATCATTGTATCACAAAAATAGTATGAATTTTTATAATATATGATCAAGTATCGCAAAATGTATTAAAAGTATCACAGAACACACTTACTTTTCTATCACAAAATTAATATGATTTTTATAATATCTGATCAAGTATAGCAATATATATTAAAAGTATTAGAAAATATATTAAAAGTATCACAACACATTGTATCACAAAATTAGAATGAATTTTTACAATATCTGATCAAGTATCACAAAATGTATTAAAAGTATAAGAAAATATATTAAAAGTATCACAGAACATATTATTTTTCTATCACAAAATTAGTATGATTTTTATAATATCTAATCAAGTATCGCAAAATGTATTAAAAGTATCACAAAATATATTAAAAGTATCACATTATGGTACATATATTAAGTTTTAATACTATTTTTTAAACACTAAAAATTGTATTATAAAGTTATGTTAAATTATCAGAAAAGGTATCATTGTATTACATATTGCTAGTGGGAAAATATAAAAATAAAATTAAAAAAAGAGAAAGAACTAAATCCAACGGGGACTTGGTGTCTTTGATCCGAATTCTTTACTGTCAGTTGCTACATTTGAGTTTTTCTTTGAAGTGGTCCCTTCACCCTTTTCGATCTCTTCTTATTTTTCGAGCGTTGAGGATCAAGAACTTGATTTTTCGAGCTGCTTGTTCTGTCGGATTCCGCATTTAACTCAATATCTACGAAGGTTTTTGTGAGTTCATTAATTTCAATACAATCTCTACTATATCCTTCTTCCACAATCCTTCGGGCTTCTTCATGTGATTGGCATTGCATTAAAAGATTTTAGTATTTTCTTGCCATCTCATGTCGTCAAGGAACAAAATCCTCCTGATTTTCGATAGTCATACTTTTGACACTTAATTTGTCCCAAATTTCAGAGTTTGCCATCTTCAACCATTGTTTCTTGACATACACACCTGAGATTTTTTTCCACACCATGCATATTAAAAACCCTTAAAACATGAGGGCATAAAAATCCACATTCTTCAATCTTCTTGCATGAACATGTGACAAGATGGGTTTTCGAATTGAAAAACACACGATGGATCGTTGCACGGTAGTCTAGATGAAATGTCGAAGACCTTCATTAATTCATCTTCATAAAATAGTGTGCACGTCATAGAAAGGCTGGTATGAATTCAATTTCAAAAATTCTGAAAAGTGATATTGTGTACACATGGGCAACGTACTTTATGATCGATATTAAATCCAAGGATGTCGTTGGAGTAGACTTTGAGCAAGTGAATTCTATATTTTCCTCTGTTCTCCTCCAATTCTCTAACATTCGTTTCCAATAATCATAAAAATGAGTCAAGCTCATCGTTTTTTTCACATTGTACCCGAGTGCATTATTTGTACTTTCACTTCTTTGTGATGATAACATTCCGGCAGAGAAGTGTACACCACCTCTCTCTTAAGGTATATACACGCTGAAACCAACTATTATCTTGCAGATCAAAATTCGAGATCATTGATTCCCAACATCGTTGAAATTCATTCTCATCCACACAGTCTAACATATATTTTTATAACAAAGTATTAGATTTATAATTTAAAGTATCATAAATTATAAGTAAATGTATTATACATACTACCGGTAGTATCAGAAAAGTAATATTTACTAATGTTAGTTTTTACATAAAGTTATTGCACGTAATTGTATCAAAAATAAAATCAATATATGTTTTTCCGCACATCTCAAACACTTGTTAAATATGACTTTAAATGCCTCATCATTTTTCAGTTTTCCGAACCGGGCTATTGCATTTTGATAGAGGTGCCACAAGCAAAGACAATATTTTGCAGTGGGATAAACCTGCAAAAACAGATAAATAAAGTTTTAATAAATGTATTACAAAACTATTTGAAAGTATCACAAAACTGCTCTAAAGTATTACAAAAGAAAGTAAAAGTATTGCACCTTCTCTATTGCTGCAGAAATTGCAAGATCTTGGTCTGTGAATATAGTTACTGGACATTGGCCTCCCATGGACTTTTTTAAAGTTTCAAACAACCATTCAAATGACTCTATCTTTTTATCAACAAGAAATGCACATGCAAATATCACGTTGTTCTTGTGATCGTTCATACCAACAAAAGTAATATAGGAATACAATCACCATCATTACATCCTTCATCCAAAACAACATTACGAAGTATCACAAATAGTATTAAAAGTATCACAAACTGTACTAAAAGTATTACACAATTAGAAAGTGCAGTAACACCTTGGTCCATATCTTCTGCTCTTGTATGAATGTTCTCCATATCTTCAAGTATTGAACTATTCTCCATACTTTTTGCAGTATGAATGTCCTCCATATGCATCAACAAAAATTAAAATTAATAGAGAAAATATATTTTGAATCAAGTTTCCCCCAAATTTTTTGATTAATTACTTGAATCATCAATTCGAGTCAGAGATTATGAAATTAGCCACGACAAATATTTTTCGACGCGGAAATTAAATTTTTGATCCCTAATCTAGCTTCGATTTTTTTCAATTTTATGTTATTTGATAGCGTCGGGACTTGAAATTTAATTTATGCTTTGATTCTTGTGTTTTGTACGTTGCGACTTCAACTCGACCCAGGATAACTGCTTCAATTCGCCCTCATGTTGCAGAAATTTGCAGGTCTTCTACGGATGCCATTGCCCCATTTTTTGTGAAAATGGAGAAAAAAAGGAGACGATGGGTTGGGCTGGGAGGTTGGGTCCATTTTCCTGGGTCCGGATTGGGCTGGGGGGTTGAGTCCGATTTTCCTGGGTCCGGGTTGGGCTGGGAGTTGGGAAAGGGTTGGGCTGGAGGGTTGGACGAGGTGGGCTGGTTAGGGTTGGGCTGGGAGTTGGGTCCGGTTTTCCTGGGTCTGGGTCAATTTTAGAAAATGGTAAAATATATATGGTCTCATTATATGAAATCGGTCTCATAGGAGAACTACATTATGCAGTTTGTTTTTTAAAAATTTTAGATTGAATTGTCAAATTTTATATTAAAGTTTACAAGATAATTTTTACTACACAATATCTTAATATATATATATATATATATATATATATATATATATACACACACACACACATACTGCACCGAGCATAATTCCATACTACTCATTACATGTGGAGCGAAATTCCATACGCCATAATAATAATAATAATAATAATAATAATAATAATAATAATAATAATAATAATAATAATTATTATTATTATTATTATTATTATTATTATTATTATTATTATTATTATTATTATTATTATTATTAGGTTTTTAGGTGTAGGGGTAGTTTTGATCATTTAAGTTATAATTTTGATTAAATTGGATATGTTTAACTAAATGGAATAATATATTTTTCATTAGAGTATATGACAATTAGTGGTAATGAGAGTGTAAAGAATGAGGGTTTTTCCAAATAATAATTTAAATAATTTGATATAATGTGGAATTGTTTGGAATTAACTTTGGGGGGAAAATCAACTTAAACAATCGTCTAAGTTGACTTTCTTATCGAGATTTAGTTATTCATGAAAGATTTGTTATTTAACATCTTTGGCAATTATCATTTATATTTTTTTTTTTTTTAGATTAGGTTGTAATTCTTTTTCTTCAGTTTACAAATCGAAATATTTATTATTTAGAAATTTAAAATTTTATCTTGTTTTCTTTATATTCCTTTTAGTAGAAAATGTTTTTTTAGGTTAGTAAATATTATTAATAGTCCAGACACTTGATTATTTTTCCTTACTAATAATATATTTTTTCCATTATTTTGTATATATACATTTCCTTATTTTGTAGGTATCTTATATGAGCAATTTGTACTTATATATAAAGATGAGAGATTGCTCATGGCTAACTCAGGAATTAAGAGACAAGAATTAAAGCAAGAGAAATAGAGAGCTGTCTGATTAAAGTATTATAAGAATAAAAGAGTCAAAAGTTTTATATTATTATTTTCTAATAATTTTAGTTTTTCATGATTTTGTGAATTAATCCGATAACTCGTTTCTAATCGCTTCTAAATTATCACGATATATCACCATTGTATATCTCATTCTACCGAAGAAAATAACAACTCTATTTGCTCATATACCACCTCCACAACCTCACCAACCCCGTCTCATCCAAATCGGACTGCATCTCATGTTTTTTTATTGTATATAAGGGATAATCGTTACGCGGATAATACATTATTATGATAATAATTTTTGACGCCTAAATTGTGGAGTTTATATGTTACAATTAATAGCGAAAAAGGAAAAATGAAATTCAACTATCATCATTGTTCTGTTTCTCCTGTAAATAGTAATACAAATCTCTTTCAAGTTCCACTTTTTCAAAATGTCTCCACACACTCTCTCTCCCCAATTTTTTTTTTCTTTTTTCTTTTAAGTGTAGTAGGTGAAGTCTGAAGCAGTATATATACATCACCGATCCACACAAGTTTCTTTATCATCAGATATCACTCTATTCACTTTTTCTTTTTTTATTCTGCCATCATTTTTCCTATATAAGCTACTTTTTTTGTCTTCCACTCTCTTCACAATAATCATTTTCCGCCACCAACCTCCGCCGCGCCATGCCGTCGGTTCCCGGAAAACTCGTTTGCGTCACCGGCGCCGGAGGCTTCGTCGCTTCGTGGCTCGTTAAATTCCTCCTCGAGAAAGGCTACACAGTCAGAGGCACCGTCAGAAATCCAGGTAAACATGAACAGTTAATTTCCATTTCTATGCCTTTTTTTCTTTGGGAATTTTAAATCCATTTTTGTTTTATTGCATGCGTTTTATTTTTTAAAAAATATATATTTTTGGGGTTTTGTAGATGATCCGAAGAATTCACATTTGAGAGCGCTTGAGGGAGCGGCGGAGAGATTGATACTGTGCAAGGCTGATCTTAACGATTACGAGAGTTTACGAGAAGCGATCAACGGCTGCGATGGTGTTTTCCACACTGCATCTCCGGTTACTGATGATCCAGTAAGTGTATATATATATTTCACTGTTCCACGTTTTTAGGCCCGCTTAATCTTATTTGGGCCCGTGTGGGCTCTAGGTCCAATTTTCTGTTTGAGAGACCCTAACACGTAGTATATTTTTGAATACTGCTATATTTGTTAATATATATACAAAATGTTGGTGATAAAAGAAAGGTATTTTTTGTGTAATTAATGTATATTACGAAGAGTGCACGTTTTATTTATGTACATAATTTCAGCACTGCAAAGCCATAAAAATGGAAAATGACTCTTGGTAAGAAATTTGCATTTCAATTCTTTAAATATTGCTACTTTTGGTCTTTCCTTTGAGAGTAGTTGTGTTTGAATAATAAATAAAAGAGAATTTATATTTTGGGAATGAAATCTTTAAAAAAAAAAAAAAGAATAAATATTGTTGAAATGATCTAGTAATTGAAGTTTAGGTGTGTGAATTTGTGGCGGTGATAGAAATGATGGTGGTTGGCATGCTTGCAGTTGACGTAAAAGTCTTAGTGATGCAATTGGAAAATGACTTTTTGTGGCCTTTGGGATATACTGAACTTTGAATTTTCCTTGAAATCTTTTCTTTCTTTGATTTGTTTATCTACCTAAACATTAGACTCCAAACCATAGGACACAATTTAGGAAAACGTAGTCATCGACTATAATGTTTCATTATACTAGCTACTAATTAACACACTTGTCCTAATCTATGTTTATTATCCTATTTGGTGTTTTAATTACGTGGCCTATATTTTTTGATTTAATGGTATGTGTAATTGAAGGAACAAATGGTGGAGCCCGCAGTGAATGGGGCCCAATACGTGATACGTGCGGCCGCAGAAGCCAAGGTCCGCCGTGTGGTGTTAACCTCATCGATCGGTGCTATACATATGGATCCTAACCGAGACCCTGATAAAGTTGTTGACGAAACTTGCTGGAGTGACCTTGAATTCTGCAAAAACACCAAGGTTTGCACAAAACCTAAAATATTAGTGATTTCCGAAAAAGAAGTTAATATTTGTTAAGACTTAGTAGTTGTTACCTTCTATGTTTTAATTACTAGTGGTTGTTACTTGTTTTCTCTTATACCATACTCTTCTCCTTTTCCTTTTGTTTACTTGTTACTTAAAAATATATACTTGCCCTCTTTAGGTAAATTGTCGTCATCTCCTTCAATAAAAATTGACAAGTTCAAAGTTTTTTTTCCTTGTTGATCGGAAAAATCTCAAAATTAGTGTTGAGATTTTAGGGCAGTGGCAAAATGGTCTTGTAAAAATCACGTTTGGAAAAAGAATCATTTAGATTTAGTTAAAGGAAACTCGCAGTTCCGGTCCTAATTTTGCTGAAAATTGCAATCAACCTTGCAAAGATGTGGACCAAGAAAAATTGCAATCACCGAGACAATTAGGACTGAAATTGGGAGTTTCCAATAATAAAAGACATTTTATTAGTTACTTGCCATGCCGGGACGATCCAGAAATTGAACAATAAGGGGACAGGATTAATTTTTTCTTAAAATGATGGATAAGAGGTGTTTTTTAACTTTTTTTTTCTAGGGGGTGAAAAAACTCAAAATTTAATAATTTTATATGAATTAAATTGCTGGCTCCGTATTGATATAATCATTTTATTGGGAGTTTTAGCAAAATTATCTGAAAGCAGACTAATTAGCACAATTTTTGATGAATTATGACTTTTATTGTGATCATCTTATCATATTATAATGTAGTTCAGTTTTTGTTGTTTTTTACTTGGCCACCAAATTCCACTTCAACATAAACAACTTACTAATGTGCCATTCTCAGAACTGGTATTGCTATGGCAAAGCCGTGGCTGAGCAAGCGGCATGGGACTCAGCTAAGGAGCTAGGGGTGGACTTGGTTGTGATCAACCCGGTATTGGTGCTCGGCCCATTGCTTCAGCCCACTGTGAACGCCAGCGTTCTTCACATACTCAAGTACTTGACCGGGTCGGCCAAGACTTACGCCAACTCCATCCAAGCCTATGTGGACGTCAAGGACGTGGCGTTGGCCCACATACTCTTGTTTGAGAACCCGGCCGCCTCAGGGCGGTACCTATGCGCTGAGAGTGTGCTCCACCGCGGTGACGTGGTCGAGATTCTTGCCAAGTTCTTCCCGGAATATCCTATTCCTACCAAGTAAGTTTAAATCATTTTATTTAGGCAGCACTAATTTTGCAATTTTTCTAATTTATTTTTGTGGAAGATGAATTGGACCATTTATTTTTCTGATTTATGCTGCATAGGAAGTTTGGCATTTTTCCTATTTAAACATTTTTAGCGTATAGAATTCCTAGTCTTAAATGGTTACTCATTGATGGTAAACCAATTAAGGTACTTTATTGTTTTCTAATAATTAGATAAACTGCTAGGTCATTCAATCAAAATCAAGCAACTCAAGATTTTAATACTATTGTTGGTGAGAACATTTTTTAGATTTATTAAAATTGTATGGATGTTTTTTGTTGGCATTCATCTATGGACCTAAAGAGTCCATACCTACCCCCGGGTCATTGTCATATATGGACCCAAATCACCTTTCCACCTTTCTCAATTGTAGCAAAATCACCGTGCGTTGGACCTATAAGGATATGTCCATCCTAGTTTTTCCAATTTCCATCTCATCCAAAAAAAAAATAAAAATGAAATCATGTTTGTTTAGTCACGGAAATTCAGTTAACTTTCCAAACACGATAACCTTTTAACTATCAGTGAAAATTGGAAAATGAAAATTGAAACAATGTCATACATCATCTAAAGTTTTGGGACTAAATTTAGTTAGTTCAGTTGAATATTAATATCATTGCTTGGATTTGACTTTTACAAAAAGAATTATCATAGATTTTCAAATCTTGTATGAGTAGTGAGAGTTTGTAAAATTATTATATTGAATTGAATTTATATGATGCTCGGCTTAACGACTAGTTTGTATAATTATATTATATATTTCATTGGTCGGATGATTGAGAGAAAGAGGAGATATATACTTATTTGTTTATTTACTCTTTTCTCATGCTAAAATAAGCAATATTCACTTTTTTTTTTTTCATAAATTAATACTCTTTGTCATATTTTAATTTTCTTGTTTTGATTTGGGAATGCACAGATGCTCAGATGAAAAGAACCCAAGAAAGAAACCATACAAATTCTCAAACCAAAAGCTTGTGGATTTGGGCTTGGAGTTCACGCATGTGAAGCAAAGTTTGTATGATACAGTGAAAAGCCTTCAGGAAAAAGGCCACCTTCCTATCCCAAATCAAAATGATGAGCCCATTCATATTCAATCTTAGGGCCTCTGTCATTATTGGGCTGCTCAAAATATTAGATACCATAAGTTCTCTGTGGGTCTTCTATTTGTGCAAAAATTAGTAAAACCATGGCCCACAATTATG
>BMAC01000052.1:2240019-2254691 GCA_014905375.1 Phtheirospermum japonicum
CAATGTAGAGTGAAAAGTGAGGCCTGTGTCCTATTTGTATAGACAAGAGATAAGAGACGTGTTCAGAGACTTGTTCCCAATATAGGGTTCCCGTCTCCTGTATAAGAGCTCGCCTCTTCTAAAGTAGAGCTCGCCTCTTCTAAAGGACAGGTCGCCATAAACCCATAAATCCTTAATCCATGATAATTTAGAGATGAGAGAATTATTCTGTATAAAGAGATAATAACGCGAGATCCATGATAAAGAGAGGGGTGTAGTTATGAAATAAGAGCATGTAAGGGCCTGAGAGATCATGAGAAAGTAGGAGAAGAGCATGAGAGAGCATGAAAGAGCATAAGATGTTAGAGTATGAAATCGGTTATGAAATAAAGGCCTGAACCCCCTATTTATAAGATTATTTAGACCTCTCCACCTGTTAATAGGATTCTTTCATAAGAAGAGATTAAATCTCTTAAATAATACTTTAATATACATAATAAGGAAATACTCTCATATTAGGACCCTTCTTGGGCTTTTCTAGCTGCAGTCAGGAGTTGTACCTGTCTAATTGTAGTCACACCTCCAATGAATGCCACGTGTCCTATCTAATTATAATATTATTAATTAAAAAATCAATATTAATTTGTTATTGTCTACAATGCCCCTTTTGTATGTTTAATTATTTAAATTAAAAATAAATATTTTAAATTTATTACAAAACACCAAAAAGTTTATTAATCACAAAACACCCACCAAATTATAAATATATTTTAAAAAAAACCTAACTAATCATAAAACTCAACTAATATCTTAAAACTATTAAATTATTATTATAAACTTAATTAATTTATAATCTAATCCTTCAACTTTATTTAATCCACGTCGATTTATTCTAATTTCTGCGCACTTGGGCAGTATTCTGCATATTGGTTCTGTGAGATATTTGCTTTTGTTAAAAATATATAAAATTTTGCACTTGGGCAATTTCGAACCCTGGTGGTTTGTTTTCACGTTCCCCACCTTCCACCACTAGACTGCTTATATTACTTGTGCAACTTATACTCTTAATATCATTTTGTTTATTCTCTTTTACTTAATGAGAAATAAAAAGGGGAAACTGCATTTGGCAGAGTCGAACCCGAGTCCTCTAAAAACTTTTGTTTCATACACCTAGTCTACTACCACTACACTGCTTGTATTCTTTGTTTGTATTTTACTTCTTTTAATATCAGTTTGTTATCTGCTACTTTTAATTACTAATTAAAATCTTTTCAATGCATCATATGTGATTATATATATATATATATATATATATATATATAATATATATATATATAATATAATATATATATATTATATATATATATATATATATATGTGAAATTACTTTTATCACATGACAAGTTTATATCATTTTGTATTACTCATCAATTTTCATTATCACGAGCATACACATATAAATCTGATTAAATTATGCACCAGAAAAAAAAATAAAATATATATATATATATATATATATTATATATATATATATATATAATCACATATGATGCATTGAAAAGATTTTAATTAGTAATTAAAAGTAGTAGATAACAAACTGATATTAAAAGAAGTAAAATACAAACAAAGAATACAAGTAATGTAGTGGTAGTAGACTAGGTGTATAAAATAAAAGTTTTTAGTGGACTCGGGTTCGACTCTACCAAATGCAGATTCCCCTTTTCTTTTCCATTAAGTAAAAGAGAATAAACAAAATGATATTAAGAGTACAAGTTGGACAAGTAATATAAGCAGTTCAGCGTTGGAAGGTGGGAACATGAAACAAACCACCAGGGTTCGAAACTGCCCAAGTGCAAAATTTTATTTTTCTTTTTAACAAAGGCAAAATATTTCACAGAACCAATAAGCAGAATACTGCCCAAGTGCTGCAGAAATTAGAATAAATCGACGGGAAGTTGAAGGATTAGATTATAAATTAATTAAGTTTATAATAATAATTTAATAGTTTTAAGATATCAGTTGAGTTTTATGATTAGTTAGGTTTTTTTTTTAAATATATTTATAATTTGGTGGATATTTTGTGATTAACAAACTTTTTGGGTGTTTGTAATAAATTTAAAATATTTATTTTTAATTTAAATAATTAAACATACAAAAGGGCTTTGTAGACAATAACAAATTAATATTGATTTTTTAATTAATAATATTATAATTAGATAGTACACGTGGCATTCATTGGAGGTGTGACTACAATTAGACAGGTACAACTCCTGACTGCAGCTAGAAAAGCCCAAGAAGGGTCCTAATATGAGAGTATTTCCTTATTATGTATATTAAGTATTATTAAGAGATTTAATCTCTTCTTATGAAAGAATCCTATTAACAGGTGGAGAGGTCTAAATAATCTTATAAATAGGGGGTTCAGGCCTTTATTTCATAACCGATTTCATACTCTAACATCTTATGCTCTTTCATGCTCTCTCATGCTCTCTCCTACTTTCTCATGATCTCTCAGGCCCTTACATGCTCTTATTTCATAACTACACCCCTCTCTTTATCATGGATCTCGCGTTATTATCTCTTTATACAGAATAATTCTCTCATCTCTAATTATCATGGATTAAGGATTTATGGGTTTATGGCGACCTGTCCTTTAGAAGAGGCGAGCTCTACTTTAGAAGAGGCGAGCTCTTATACAGGAGACGGGAACCCTATATTGGGAACAAGTCTCTGAACACGTCTCTTATCTCTTGTCTATACAAATAGGACACAGGCCTCACTTTTCACTCTACATTGATTTTATCTTATATTTTATGCTCTTGCGCACTATTGAGCTCTAGCACATTTCTCTCGAATATTATCTGACTTAAGCAGCGGAGGGCCTACGCCGGGGCCGCCCAACTTGGGCTCTATTTTGTAGGTTAATATGGTCGCCAGGAGCTTTCTGGAGATCTAACAGGTCGCTGATTACATCTTTGAGGTCAGTACTTACTATTCTTGAAGCATCAATCTTTTTGTTCGCATCAAGTGGCGCCGTCTGTGGGAAAGAGGGACATCGAGTCCTTGAATAGAAGACGTGAGAATACACAATTTAATCAATCATGAAACCCTCACAGATAAGTTCTAATTCTCTATGGCTTTTAAAAATTGGTGGTGTGTTTTACCTATCATAATCGAGAACTCTTATGTGGAAATTCAAAAGGGACGATAGGGGATTAATCACACAGGAAGAATCCTAATTGGCTTTCTTTAATTCTATATGGTTTAAATTATGGGGATATACATATGTTTTATTTGAACCTATATTACTTAATGGGGATATGAGTATGGTTTATTTGATCCTATGGGGTTTAATTATTGACTGAAGGGGCTTATTTGAATCCTAATTGGCTTTACTTTGTATTGATGTTGGAGGGTTGATTTGTTTTGCTGCCCGAAGTCTATGACGATAAGGTTGCATGTCAACCAAACGCAACAGGATCACCAATATTTAAGATAAGTTTTCTGTTTAATTATAACTTTCAGATAATTGCCCCACGATAATACAATTTGTCAGGGGGAAAATTAAGCTTTTTATAATAAAGGTTCTGAAAGTTGGCCTGAGGCTTACTTCCAGCTCGCCTCACAGAGTGGAGAAATTATATGAGGTTCATGGAGGATTAATTGGGCCTAAAAGGTTAATTTAATGATTTGGGGCATAAGTAAGGATTTCGATGCTCGCATCCTACTTATCGATTGTTTTTATGATCGTGTACTAACATATTAAGTGCAGGTCTACTTGTTTAGCCCGTATTAACTTTGGCTTTGCAGAATTAATTTATGAGTTGCCCGACATCTAACTCAGAGATGGTCAACTCAACGTGAGGAGGTCGCCAATATATCAGGTCGCGCGTCCAAACATTTACAAAAACGTGATTGTGGAGTTTTGCTACCTGAAAGTAAAGAGGTCGCACAATTGGATATTCGAGGAGAGGTAATTTTCCTATGGCATCAATATGACCACGTATCAGGTACGCTTGTTTAAACCTCGTAAAGGGAGGGTTTTATATTTCCTTCATCTACCTTGCTAGTGTTTTTATCTCGGACCTTCGGGCATCGGGCTTATGGTGCTAAGCAACGAGATTTTTTCCTGCTTATGAAATTAAGCCAGCTCGTTGCGCGTCTCAGTTCACGGACTGGCACAAGCACTTCACTCATCGGCCCTGCTTTTTAATGGCCTCGGATCTCCTCGCATACCTCTTGCGCCATGACTCACATCAATGTTTTCGTACGTCATCCCTGTCGGCCAGTCGCACAGCTCTCGGATCTTGAGCAAAGCGACGCTATTTTGCCAAATAATCTAAGGAGAGCTCATTTATACCACATTGTCCATGCTGCGACCTCAGCTTTTACTCTTGCAACCTCGCCTTTACTCAAGTGACCTTAGCTTTACTCTCCCAACCTCGGCTTTACTCAAGCAACCTCAGCTTTTCTATCAACAGCGGCCTTTGCCTGCGACATCGCCTTTATTATTACGATCTTAGCTATGATCTCGGCGACCTCATGAGACCTTATTACATAGAATAGATCATCTACAGACTCTATGGTCCAATATGGTTTTTATGGTTAAATCCCGACGCTTTCATTAGGTCGGCGATGGTTAAAGCCCGACGCTTTCATTAGCTCGGCGATGGTCAAGCCTCGACTCTTTCATTAGGTCAGCCAAGGATTTTATGGATATGGTTAAGCCTCGACGCTTTCATTAGGTCGGCTATGGTTTCTATGGATATGGAAATGGATGGTTAAGTGGAAGAGCATGTTTAACTTACATATTTTTCCATGTCCTTAAGTATTGTTTCAGCCCAAAAAATGACCAGCATTGAGAACGCCTGGAACCTTGAACACCCGCCTAATCTGCACCGCAAACACAAGTTAGAAAGGACCACCGGTGGTTTTCCAGTGGAAACTTCTCCGATACTTAAGTCAGTAAGCGTTTGAGGTGTTTTCCAGGAAAAGAAGGAATACACAAAAGAATGACATACCTCTCTCAACCTTGGGGCCGAGATATTTATAGTTTTTTTCCTGTGGAGACCCCAGCCGGGATTCTAGGGGGCACATGTCGCAAATCAAGGGCCGTTGTGTAACCATTTCTGACAAGTGGTCCCACTTGTCTCTCCCTGGAGAGTCAGAGAGTCAGATCTTTTGTAGTACAGTTCTTTCTTTTTATTCAAGCCTGAAACATCGATCATGTTCTATCTGCACCTCTGCCAGCGTATTACTCATACTACCTAGAGATGAGCCAGACCTGTCCCAGACTGATTTGCTGAGGATTGCCCTGTGAGGAATTTCTCCCTGATGCCTATCTAAATCCCCAAGAGGTAGGGTCAGGTCTTTCTTAAAGAGGACCCGACTAAAAAGTCGCCGATTCCCTCAATCCAGATTTAGTCGTACTCCCCAGTCGTTCTCCTCAACGACGCTAAATCAAGTCATCCCTGTCCAGGTCTTACCATTAAGGCCACATCAACTCCTCCCCCGAAAAAATAGTTTGGACAGGTCTGTAAAATGCTAAAGCTATTTTCCCGCTTGCTTATTAGGGTTTCCGCACGTCCCTCCAAAATTTCGTATCTAACCTGATCCCGAGAAATCCGCTTAATCATTGACTAAACAGTCCATGCCACGCCTCACACACCTCCTTGAGTACTTGTACAATCGAAAGGTCAGTCGACGCGTCCCTTGGCGATTGGCCTTCCAGCCCACCGCTTGGCGTGTCGCGTAACTGTCAAACCAGCGGCGCCTCTTGGCGATTGGGATTCCAACCCACCGTTTGGGTTGCCGTGCGTCTGAAAATCATTAAATGCACACATCCCATCAAAATCCCGCTTTTTGCTCGAATTTCATTTTTTGAAAACATCCTTTCCTCATATCTCCCGCTATCTCCCTCACCAATCCCACTTTCTCAAATTGCATTTGTCATAAAAAGAACTTTTGCTCTGCTTCTCCTTCTCCGGCTACCTTATCTTGAATCCAATATTTTCCGATCTCCTTCAATCACCAGGTACTTCCCTGACTTTTACTAGTTATCCAGTTATGGCACAGTCCTCCCCCTCATTATCTGCGGGTTTTCCGGTGAACCATTCTATCACCGGCGGCTCCTCCTCAAGCACCTCCTCTGCTGATGGCTCTTCCGTCAACCTTTTCACCCCCTTGAACTCCATGTATCTCCTTCACCCCCCGGTAATTCTATTCCGACGACCTCGTCTACGGCGGTGATGGAGGCCACCTCGCCATCTGATAACCTTGAATATCCGCCCTACATCCCAGGCCGGCCTTACATCTGCTGTGTTCTTAGCGATCGTACTGTGGATAATTTGCGATATAAATATCAAATCCCGACATGCTTTGAACTGCTGAATCCTCACGGCGGCGTAATGGTTTACTAGGCGCTGGCAAATTTCTTACCCTTTTACGTAGATCAATTTCAGGCAGGCTTACGCCTACCCGTGCATCCTTTAATCTTAGAAATTTCTCGTTTGTACGGGGTCCCATTTCATCAATTAGTCCCCAATTCCTTCAAAGTAATCATAGGTTATAGTTTAGCAATGAGGTATGCGGGTCTGGTCCCCACAGCCCGTACCTTTTTCCAGCTCTTCCAGGTGAAAAGCTCATCACATGGGTGTTTTTATCTTTGTGCCAGATTTGGACTCCGCTTTCTTACGGGCTTTCCTTCTTCTCATAAAGCCTGGCACAAAAAATTTTTCTTTATCCAATGCTTGGGAGAGTGGGGCTTTCCACCTCGATCTATCGAAGAGCTGCCCCCCCAACAGACCCTGGCCGCCGAGGATAGGTCTGTCCGAGTGCAAAAAATAATCTCCACTTTAAATGCCCACATCTTTCATGTTTCTGAGCTTCTCACTCCTTCCACCATAGACTTATTTTATTCTGAAGAAGAGAACAACTACTTGTCTCCTGAAATTGGTAAACACAATTTTGGATCTTCACGTCTTAGCGTTCCTTGTGTTGACATAAGAACTGATCTGTCTGCATTTTGTTGTTGTTTTTTAGAAAGCATGATGCAAAGGATTTTGGCCAAGAGTCAAGGGGGAGCCTCATCTGGCTCAGGTTTGCAGCCTCAGGCTCCCGAGCCAAGCCAGGTCGGAGCTGGAAGGTCAGGAATTGCCCAGATCATCCCTGAGCCCGAAGTGGAGATTGTGGCTCCTTCTCCTCAGGGAGAGCGCACCAGTCGTCCCTCAAAAAGGCCTCGCGCAGCAACGGGAGGACCCTCAGGTCTGGGAACCAGGATATCCACCCCCAATGATACCTGGTTCAATAAATCTGTTCTGAACTATCCCGGCCCGCTGGCGGTGCAGTTCATCCAAGAACAGTGCCCTACTGCAGACAGGGCCACCTTGGAGAAATGGTCTGACTCTGACCTGATAGAGTCACTTTGCCAAGATGAAGCTAGGCTAAGCCTTCTTTCCCTTAGGTATTTTAATTTTTTACTTCACTTTGCTAAGTACCCTTTTTTCCTTTAGGCGGCTGCCAAGAGGTCCATTTTGGTGGCCAGAGCTAGGGGGGCCCTGATGAACACAGACCTAGCCAAGGAGCATCAGACCTTGCAAGAGAAAGAGAAGAAGCTGCGGGCCTTCTGCAAAGAGAAAATCAGCGAACTGAAAAAGGCCGAGCAAGAGCTGGAATAAGTGAAGAGGGCTGAGTGGAAGATTTTGGAGACAGCCCGGGAAGAGGCAAGAAATGAGGCTCTGGCAGAAGCTCGGAGCTTGGTAGACGAGACAGTGGCCAAGGATCACGAGGCCTGGGAGATGGAGTTTTTGAACTCCGAGAAGGGCTTGAGGCTGATCCAAATTACCAGGGACTACGTTTAGCGAGCGTTCCTGGGGTCAGAGCATTTATACCACCTGCTGGCCCCCGAGGCCGAAGTGTATTTCCATTCAGCTCTGGATCCCCACGAAAAGTGGACCCAAGAAAAGCCTATAGTTCCTTTTGACCGTGCCGAGGCTCTCAAGCAGGTCCCGGAGCCCACCTCGTTCAGCTATTCACCTGATCTGGATCGCCTTCATAATCTTGATACTCCTGAGCTGGCTGCACTCATCTTTGTAGATCTTGCTGCCCCTCCAGCTTCTGCAGAGGCAGCTCCACCAAATCCTGACCTGTCGCTAGCCCTTATAACCTCTACTCCCTCCCCCACCTTCGCAGGTTTGGGGGAGCTGCCAGGCGGGCCTTCCCCTGGAGCGTTGACAGGCGATGTGGTGGAGGAGCTCACTCAAGATTTAGACGCGGAAGCTTAGGCATGTTTGCTTAATATTTTAGTTGTAACTTGTTAACAGACCTGTTGTTTAGCCTGTGTGGCTGGTCTACCTTTTGTCATTTCCTGATTTGAAATCTGTACTTGAAATTTTTCATTTAATGATAATTGATGTTTTGTCTTGTTGCAACTCTTGGATTTCTAGGGTTTCTTGGCTTTCCGGAAACCCTAGTACTTTTATTCCTTGGCACGTGCTTGTCTTCCTTATAAATACATGTATGCATGCTTCATTTCTTTCATCATTCATCTGAAAATGTCCTCTTCTCCTTTGCTTGAAGAACTCAATACAGTGAAGAGGAAGAACATCTCCCTGGTTGTGGAGAAATTCAAAATTTCTGATCAATTGGTCTTGCTAAAGGAAAAAATCGGCTATCTTTATCGCCTTTTGGAGAGAAAGAGGCAAAAGAAGCGTCACTATAAAAGAGAATGGGTTGAACTTCGACAAGTCAATCGCCAACTACAAGAAGAGAAGGCGGATCCGGTCGAGTAGGTAAATCGCCTGACCATCATCGCCGGCGAGGCTCATGCTCTTGCCGAGCGGTCTGATAAATACCGCCGCCATTTTCATGTGACGGAGCGTGAGCTTTGGCGTGTTCGCCGAGGTCTGGCCTCAGATCGGAGGTCTCCACCCAGATAAATGCCTGGGTTTTATCTCTTTTGTTTCCTGTAATTTTTTGTAATCAAAGTTGCCAACCTTCCTGGAAGGTGTGTGCAACCCGCTTTTTGTATGTTCCAGAAGTTAATGAAATAAATTTTTTGCTTATCATACGTGTTTTCTCGTTTTTGCTCGAATAAACTTTCAATTGGTTTTTTACCTGTTCAAATCATTCAACTTATGTTTATATCAGCGTTAGCAATTCAGAACTTACCTCTTAAGGTTTCATTCTTTAGTCAAGGCAGGTGCTTTCGTGTACTCTAGCTGACAGACAGGTCAGGTATTAACGCATAGCCGAAATTTTCATGGATCGCCTTGCGTCTTTGACATCCAGATTAGGAAATCAAGGCATCTATCCTCTGGCTAGTCCGAGCCTATACTGACAATCTGGTCAGGTAAATCGGGGCATCCGCCCTTAGTCAATCTTGGCTTGAGCTAACAATCAGGTCAGGAAAATCATGGGCAGCTGCCCTTAGCTAATCCTGGCTTAAACTGACAATCAGGCCAGGAAAATCATGGGCAGCCGCCCTTAGCTAATCCTGGCTTAAACTGACAATCAGGTCAGGAAAATCATGGGCAGCCGCCCTTAGCCAATCCTGGCTTAAACTGACAATCAGGTCAGGAAAATCATTGGTAGCCGCCTTTAGCCAATCCTGGCTTAAACTGACAATCAGGTCAGGTAAAATCATGGGTAGCTGCCCTTAGCCAATCCTGGCTTAAACTGAAAATCAGGTCAGGAAAATCATGGGCATCCGCCCTTAGCCAATCCTGGATTAAACTGACAATCAGGTCAGGAAAATCATGGGCAGCCGCCCTTAGCCAATCCTGGCTTAAACTGACAATCAGGTCAGGAAAATCATGGGCAGCCGCCCTTAGCCAATCCTGGCTTCAACTGACAATCAAGTCAGGAAAATCATGGGCAGGGCAGCCACCCTTAGCCAATCCTGGCTTCAACTGACAATCAGGTCAGGAAAATCATGGGCAGCCACCCTTAGCCAATCCTGGCTTTAGTTATGCACACATATTTTAATCTGTTGAACGAGGATAAAATTGCAAATTTATTCAAGAAAGGCAAACAAACATTAAAAATTATAACTACGTATAGAATTTCCATAAGTTAGTAATATTCCAAGCGCGAAGGATCTCAGTCCCATCCGGTTCTTCTAATTTATAAGCTCCTCCGGCCAAGACCTGGGCGACCCGTAGCGGTCCTTGCCACACAACGTCTAACTTTCCTTTGGCCCGTCCCAGATTGGCTCTTTTAAGAATCAGGTCTCCCACTTGGAAGCGTCTCTCTCGAACTGTTTTATTGTAGGCCGCTCTGATCCGCCCTCGCACATGTTCCATCCTCACCGTTGCTTGGTCTCTCTTCTCCTAAATTAAGTCTAAAGCATCTTGGATCAGTCTTCATTCTGGGTTTGATCGTAATTCTGCACTCGGTGAGTTTCCAAACTGATTTCTGCAGGAACCACAGCATCCATGCCATATACAAGGCTACGGGGGGTTTCGCTCGTGCTCTCCTTAGGGTTTGTGCGGTACGCCCAGAGTGCCGCACTCAGCTCTTCCACCCATTTCCCCCCAGATCTTTCCAATCATGACTTAAGCCCTTGGACAAGAATGCGATTAGTCACCTCGACCTGACCATTCGCTCGCGGATGGTACACGGACGTGAAATGTTGTTGGATTTTCATCTTGGCACACCAAGCCTTGGTTTTGGCTCCCATAAATTGGTTACCATTGTCTGATATCATCACTCTTGGCACGCCAAAGCGACAGACAATATTCTTCTAGATGAATCCCATCACCGCCTCTTCCGTTATCTTTGCCAGAGCTTCCGCCTCGACCCACTTTCTAAAGTAGTCTATGGCTACAATTAAAAATCTTTTTTGGGCTGGGGCCATCGGGAACAGACCAACCAGGTCAATCCCCCATTTCGCGAAAGGGCAAGGGGAGCTCATTGTCAACAGTTCTTCCGCTGGCTGGTGAATCAGAGGGGCCATCTTCTGACATTTTTCACACTTTTTTACGAAAACCTCGGCTTCTCTTTTCAACGAAGGCCAAAAGTAACCAGCTCTCAATACTTTGCTAGCTAGAGCCCTGGCCCACATGTGATTGCCACAATAGCCTTCGTGGATTTCTCTGAGGACATGGGCGCCTTCCTCCAAGCTCAGGCAATGTAACAAAGGTCTTCTGAATCCACGCCAAAATAGAGCCCCTCTAAACAAGCAAAAACGAGCAGATCTGACCTTCACCTTAGCTCTTTCTCTTTTATCTTCTGGCAGTTCTCCGTTTCCTAAATAAGCCATGATAGGAGAGCGCCAATCGTCAATTTCATTTACCGAACAGATCTGCTCTGCGCCAAACTCTGCATCCGCTCTCAGCAACGTTATTGTCCTTTCCTTATAGTCTGTGGCCGAGCTAGCTATCCTTGCTAAATAATCAGCTCTATCATTCTCCTCCCGGGAAATCTGAAGTACCGTGCAGCCCTTCATATCCCTAACCAGTTCTCTGAACTTAGCCAGATATTTCTGCATGTTCTCTTCCCTGGTTTCAAATTCACCACTTATTTGCTTGCAAACCAAATGGGAATCCACCTTAGCACACACCTGCTCTGCGCCCAGGTCTTTCGCCATTTGGATTCCTATTAAGAGGGCCTCGTACTCAATGGCATTATTGGAAAATGCATGATTCAAGCGTACAACAAACTCAGTGGACACACCTGCTGGGTCTATCAAGACAATTCTAGCCCCACAACCCTGGTTACAGACAGAGCCATCCGTGAAAATTATCCATTCCTTTAGCTCACCAGGAGGGCCAGTCATTTCTTGCATAAAATCAGCCAAGGCCTGAGCCTTGATTGCTGTTCTGACCTCGAATGTAACATCGAATTCGCTGAGCTCTATTATCCATTTGACCAGCCTTCCAGATGCTTCTGGTTTGTCCATTATGGCTTTCAACAGAAGGTTAGTTCACACAATTATGCTATGAGAAAGAAAGTACGGCCGCAGCTTGCGAGCAGTTCCGACCAAAGCTAGCATCGCCCTCTCTACCTCCACATATCTGACCTCTGCCGCATGCAAGACCTTGCTCCAAAAGTAGACCGATCTCTGTATTTTACCTTCCTCCCTGATCAAGACAGAGCTGACCGCCTGCTGTCCCACAGATAAATACAATATTAGGGGCTCTCCTTGAACGGGTTTCGTGAGCAAGGTCATGCCATCCAAGTGCTCCTTCAACAATCTAAATGCCTCTTCACACTCGTCGCTCCATTGAAATTTTGCTTTCTTCCGCAAGGCCTGGAAGAATGGCAAGCTCTTCTCTGCAGATCTGGATACGAACCGACTTAGGGCATTGATCCGTCCTGCCAAGCATTGCATTTCTTTCACGTTTCTGGGCGCTTGCATTTCCATGATCGCTCTGACCTTTTCAGGATTTGCCTCGATACCCTTCTCGGTCACCATATACCCCATAAATTTTCCATCTCTCACCCCAAACATGCACTTCTTGGGGTTGAGCTTCATTTTATACCTTCTCAAGGTAGCAACCTTTCTTTCAGGTCTTCCACATGCGAAGTTGCTTTAATGCTCTTCACTAACATGTCATCCACATATACCTCCATGTTCCGCCCTAATTGCTCCTTAAACATTTTATCCACTAGCCTCTGGTATGTAGCTCCCGCATTCTTGAGCCCAAACGGCATCACCACATAGCAATATGTTCCCTTTGGGGTTATAAAGCTAACTCGCTTCCAATCCTCCTCAGCCAATATGATCTGGTGATAGCCTTGTGAGGCATCCATCATGCTCAGGAGCTCACATCCAGAGGTGGAATCGATGAGCTGGTCAATTCTCGGCAAGGGGTAGTGGTCTTTCGGGCAAGCGCGATTAAGGTTCCGGAAGTCGATACACATACGCAGTCATCCTGGGTCTTGGGAACCAGGACAGCGTTGGAGAGCCAATCGGGAAATTGTATCTCCTGGATATGCTTGGCCCTTAACAACTTTTCCACTTCGGCCTCAATGACGACTTCCTTCTTAGGCCCAAAATTGCGTTTCTTCTACTTAACTGGTTTCACGTCTGAGCTAATGTTGAGGTGATGCCCTGCCACCTTTGGGTCGATCCCTACCAGGTCTTGAGGAGACCAGGCAAATACATCAGAACTGTCTCTCAACAGCGCGACCAGGTCTGTCAAAACTTTCGAACTGAGAGTCGTTCCTACGCGAAGGACCCGACTCTCATCCCCTGGGATTATTTCGACCATCATCAGCCCTTCCTCTCTACTAGCCAGATCTGTTCTTGGTTGCTCCACCCTAGCCCTTTTGCTCTGTCTTTCCTCCTCAGAATTCCTCTTGATGCACTCAACGTATGTCTGTCGTGAAGCATATTGGTCACCTCTGACCTCTCCCGTTCCGTCCTCCGCAGGGAACTTCATCTTCATGTGAAGAACCGATATGACGGCTTGGAACTGGCTTAGGGACGGTCGACAAAGCATCACATTATAAGAAGATGGGGCATCCACCACCAAGAAACGCACCGTTCTGGTTACCCTGTATGGTTCTTCTCCCAACGTCACAAGGATCCTCACCAGTCCCAAGGGTTTCAGGGCTCCCCCTGCAAACCCCACCTAGGAAGTTGTCAACTCTTCCAACTCTACATAAAATTTCGGTTGTTGGAAGCAATCGTAAAACAAAATGTCAGCAGAACTTCCAGTATCCACAAAAATTTGCCTCACGTTATAATTAGCAATGGTCGCCGTTATGACCAAGGCATCCATGTGAGGGGCCAAGATTCCATCACCATCTTCTGACCCAAAACAGATGTTAGGGGCAGAGGTCATTTGCTCCACATCTCGTGATCTCCGGACTAAATCCTTCGCAGCTCTGACGTAACTATGCTGCGTCTGTTTAGAGTGCTCTTCCAACTCTCCTCCGACAATCATCTGGATTTCTCCGTGAATGACCTGGGTTTGATCAGCTCGCCTCTCGTCAGAGCAACCTCTATCCGGATCTCTCTTGCCCTACTGAGATCGGTCATAACTCTTATTGCCAGATCTGGCCTCTTCTCTCCTCATGCGGACGTACTCCTTCAGGTGCACTGCCTGGTGTTTTGCATGTAATTGTGGTGTTTGTCTAGTGTTTTTAATTAGTATTTTATGTTAATTTTAGTAGTTTTTTAGTCGAGTTTTGTTAGGTTTTCACTTGTTTTCTCGTTTTGATGTTCTTTTCGTGTTTCTTGTAGATTTTATACTTAAAATGGTTAAATGAGTTCAACTAATTTGTGGATTGGGGTTATTTGTGTTAGGTTTTGACAAGAAGGCAAAAAGAAGGTGAAAAATTGGCCCTTGGCTCGATTTGGCTCGAGCTAAGGCGAGTCCCGCGCTCAGCTGCTCGGCTGCTGCCGAGTGCTGCCGGCCACGCTCGCCCAGTCCCGCACGCGCCTGCCGAGACCCAGCACCGAAGCTGCCGATGCCTGCCGACGCCTGCCGAGACCCAGCGCCGAAGCTACCGATACCTGCCGAGCGCTGCCGGCCACGCCTGCCTAGTCCCGCGCGCAAACTGCCGAGAGCAGTCGATCGACTGCCGAGCTAGTCGATCGACTGCGCGCGCCTGCCAACCATGCCTGCCGAGAGCGCTCGGCCATGCCCGCACGTGTCTGCCCACGCCTGCCGACAGCGACCGAGCCAGCCTGCCCAGTGCCGAGCCATCTCGCCCATCTCTGAGCCACCTTGCAATTTTGCCGA
>BMAC01000052.1:2260842-2291091 GCA_014905375.1 Phtheirospermum japonicum
GCCAATCGAGCCCAACTCAACCCAAATGGTCTATTTTGACCATTTTGGGTCAAATTTGGACAATGCATGGAAATCCAAGCTCTTATGTCATAATTGACCCATTTACCCCTAATTAACTTGTATAAATAGAACCTCTCTTTCATTTTGGAAAACACCTCCTCCCAACCCAAGCTTGGGTTTGGGACTTAATTTCTCTCCCTAGATTTAATTTTCAAGCTTTGCCTTGGGTTTGTAAGCTCAATAAGGATTCAAGTACTCCCTTGGATCTTTAATTTCTTGCAATTTCAATCAAGCTTTTGGATTCTCCTTTAATTCTAGTAAGCTTTCTTTTAGTTTCATGCTTTGTTCTTCATTTGTTTTATGCTTTTTGCCTTAGGTATTAGAATTTGTGCTTGATCTTGTGAATTGCTCCATGAATCTAGTTGAGTGACACAATTAGATCATAGATCAAGGCCTTGATTTATTTAATTTCACGTTATTTTATATGTTTCATGCATTTTTCTTCATTTCATGCTTTTGTACCTTAGCACCTTGAATTCATGATGAAACATATGAATTGGCTATGGTATCTAGATGAGTGACACATCTAGGTCATAGATCGGCTCTTGGATCATCTTGATTTTGAGTTTTTCACATGCTTTATTTGCAATTTTATGGCCATTAGTAGCCAATTCTCAAGTCCACCTTCGCCTACTCCTCCGGTCACGTTCCCCAAAAAGTGTGGGGTACTTGATTTGGTTGACTCGCCTTCGGAGGAGGACTCATTTTCATTTTCGGATGACTTTAACTCTCTTGATCCTTTGCCTTTTACTTCAAAAGAGTCTTGCGAAGAATGGGTATATATGGAATTCGTCAAGGAAAGGGTCGAACGGTTTATATTGAGAATTTTGTCAATGAGGACGTGGTTTGCCCGGATGTCGATATTGAAAGATGTTGTGTTGATGAACCCCTTGCTCTTGATGATAAACCCCTTGTTCTTAATGATGAGTTCGTTGTGCCTCTATGTGACCCCGGTTTGTGCATAGATGATTCTCGATGTGTCGTTGAGGGCACCGACATATTTTTGGCGGGGGAGGTGGCAATTATTGATAAACCAATTGGAGAGTTTAAAGATTTTCTCGGAGTGGAGATTATCGATGATGGGTTGGGAGTAGATTCCATCGAGAAGCTTGAAGATTTTCTTGGGGTGGAGATCGTTGATAACAAGATTAGAAGACTTGATGATTCTTTTGAGAAAGAAGAGGAGTGCAAGTCGATCACTATCTTGGTTAACTCGAATCGAGGGGAAGAGGATAGGTTGGATGAAATGCTTAAAGTTCTTAAGAGTGCGATTGGGTGGAAACCCGGAGTGGTTGAGAGAGTTAGCCCGTTGAATTCAAGTCTTGATGAAATGGTGAGAGCCAGAAATGGGAGGTCGTTTGAAGTTCTTAAAATTCTTAAGGGGGATATTGGTTGGAGACCCGGAGTGATAAAGGGAGCTAGTCCTTGGGCTTACTTGCATAAACTTGTTTTGGAGGATGATGCCACACAACCTCAAGAATTTTAAAGGCGTTTGACTCCAAACTTCAAGGAGTTTGTGGACGACGAGAGGAGGATCGAGGACGAGGAAGGAAAGTGGATGGCCCCGAGGGATAAAATGGGATGGAGGATGTTGGTCGATAATGAAAAGTTGAATGCGGCTACCAAGAACGATCGTTTCCCTTCCCCGTTGCTCGACCACATGTTAGAAAAGATACCCGACCATTACTCCATTTGTTTTTGGGATGAGTCCTCGGGTCACTTCAAAACAACAATTCCACCCGAGAATCGACCCATGACGACTCCTATTTGCCCGATGAAAACACTAACCGGCCACTATTATTTTCACCTCCTAATTGAGTCATCGGGTCACTATAAAACCACCATTCCACCCGAGGACTGAGCCGAGATGAGTTTTGATTATCCACTTGGAACGTCTGCTTTTTGGCAGATCCTATTTCAGCTATGCAATGCGCCAGGAACGTTCCAACGAGTGGATCCTCCCGACAAGGAGGAGATTGTGCTGGTGGACCCTCCCGTGATCTTTCCACCTTGATAAAAAGGGAGTACGTCGAGCTAATGACATTAAACAAGCGCTTCTTGGGAGGCAACCCAAGTCTTCTTTCTTTCTTTCTTTCTTTCTTTCTTTCTTTCTTTCTTTATTTTATTGAAAAAAATAATCCAAAAACATTCAAAAATTCAAAAATCCAAAAATATTTGAAAAATTGAAAAATATAAAAATTGTGTTGTCTTTTGGGTTCTTTTTCTTTTGTTTTTGACTTTGTAGGTTTTATTTTCCGACTTCGACCATTGGACTTTTGATGAGATTGGTAACGTTCATGAAGCCGGGAGATACTAGCCATGCTCGATTTTCGCTTGGATTGCTTAGATGCTTAGGTGGACCCCACCGAGCTCGACCACAACTCGCTCGGTTAAGGAAGTTTCTATTCACCCTCCTTTTACTTGATTTTCATTAAAATGCAATGAGGGCATTGCATGGTTTAAGTGTGGGGTGGGTAGGTGGTTAGGGTCCGGGTTTACAAGCATGTTTTGTCATTCTTAACTCGAGCCTTGGCGAAGTGACGCATTCTTGGCGAAGTGACGCTTACTATTTGCGCATTTTATATGGTTGAGTCGAATTTTGTGTCTTTTGAGTCTCTATTACATTGTTGAACAACTCCACGTACTTGGAAGTTTGAATAGTTTACTTGTCGAGTTTTTGTATGTTTATGGCCTCTTGTGTGAAGGGTTGAATTTTTGTGCTTCGTCCAAAAACCGCCTATATATATATATAATCAACATTTTCTCGTGAAAAGATTGCAAAGCTCTAAAAGCTCTTTTGATTTCGCTCCCAAATTCGGTGCAAACTAGTGAGTAGCCTTGTGTGATTTATCGGCTTGCTTGCATTTTTATGGAAATTGCATTGAGGAGGTTTGACTTTGCTCGTACATGATTGAATTTGAAAATGACCTCGAGGCACATATATCACCCTTGTTCCGGCCATATTCATATATTTAAGCCACTTTAAAATCCAAACGAGCCCCCTTGAGCCTCTATCCCGTTTCTTGTTAGCCGAGCTCGATTTTAGCTCTTTATCTTCATGTTGGTGAGGCAAGAGAGTGTGTTGTTAGTTAATGAGAGATGTGTGGGAAATAAAGTGTGGGTTTGGGTTTTGAGTTGCTTATACAAAAAAAAATCAAAAAAAATAATAAAAAAAATAAAAGAGAATAATACTCCAACACAAATCACGAAAAGTGATAAAGCGTGCGTTCAAGAGTATAAAGCCTAATTCAAAAAGCTAAGTTTAGTAAAAAGAAGCAAATTCAAAAGCTTCTAAGTGTTGTGAAATAAAAGTCGGGAAAGTGTGTGAATAGATGAAAGGGTTTCGAATGAAAGTTTGGTGAATTGGGAAAGGTGAAGCGATTATAAACTTCGGGTTTTAGAAGTTAGGATTTTGTGTGTTATTGATCACGTTTGATCGTGTGTTAGCCACTATATCCATATATTCCATACCTTACCAAAGAGCCAACATTACAACCCATAATAAAGACCTCTTTCGATTCTTGTTTGGTCATGTACTATGAGCAATTTTGAGCGTCCGATTTGTGAAATCTTGACGAGTGCATGCATTGTCCGATTCGAGCGTATACACGTCCCATATCAAACACTTGAGCGAATTGAGCGAATACCCTCAAATTTCCATTTGTGAGGAAGTCATCGATTTGGCTTGCATTTGAGAAAGAGTAATACGAGCAATGCTTGACGATAGCGAGTTTATGTTGATACTTCCATCATATTAAATAAGGATAAGCACAAGGATTTTTCTTTTTACATAATGTTCATTGCATGTACACTCTCGATTCTTTTCGTTGTTCGAGGACGAACAAACCGATAAGTGTGGGGTAGTTGTTTTGCATGTAATTGTGGTGTTTGTCTAGTGTTTTTAATTAGGATTTTATGTTAATTTTAGTAGTTTTTGAGTCGAGTTTTGTTAGTATTTACGTTTATTTTCTCGTTTTATTGTTTTTCGTGTTTCTTGTTAATTTTATATTTAATTTGGTTAAATGGTCCGGTTAGCTTGAGGTTTGTGGTAAATCATGGTTTTTTATGCTTTAAATTCACATTTTATAGGTGGAGGCATAGAGGCCCAAAAATCGAACCGAGTCGGCCCGAACCGAGCACTCCCGCGCGCAGCGGCCGAGAGCTGCCGCCGAGCTGCCGAGCGGTCCTGCCGAGAGCTGCCGAGACCTGCCGCACTGCCGAGCGGCCTGCCGATGCTGCCGACGCCCGCCCAGTCCCGCGCGCGGCTGCCGAGAGTTGCCGAGCAGTGTCCGCCCACGCCTGCCGACGCTGCCGAGAGATGTCGAGAGCTGCCGAGCATGTCCGCCCACGACTGCCGAGCGCTGTCGATCGACTGCCGAGCGGTCGGCTCGACTGAATTCCAGTGAGTGGCCATCCTGCCGAGAGCAGTCGATCGACTGCCGAGCCAGTCGATCGACTGCGCGCGCCTGCCGACCATGCCTGCCGAGAGCGCTCGGCCATGCCCGCACGTGTCCGCCCACGCCTGCCGACAGCGACCGAGCCAGCCTGCCCAGCGCCGAGCCATCTCGCCCATCTCCGAGCCACCTTGCAATTTTGCCGAGCCAATCGAGCCCAACTCGACCCAAATGGTCTATTTTGACCATTTTGGGTCAAATTTGGTCAATGCATGAAAATACAAGCTCTTATGTCATAATTGACCCATTTACCCCTAATTAACTTGTATAAATAGAACCTCTCTTTCATTTTGTAAAACACCTTCTCCCAACCCAAGCTTGGGTTTGGGATAATTTTCTCTCTCTAGATTTAATTTTCAAGCTTTGCCTTGGGTTTGTAAGCTCAAGAAGGATTCAAGTACTCCCTTGGGTCTTTAATTTCTTGCAATTTCAATCAATCTTTTGGATTCTCTATTTAATTCTAGTAAGCTTTCTTTTAATTTCTTGCTTTGTTCTTCATTTGTTTTATGCTTTTTGCCTTAGGTACTAGAAGTTGTGCTTGATCTTGTGAATTGGCTATGAATCCTAGTTGAGTGAGACATCTAGATCATAAACCAAGTCCTTGATTTGTTTAATTTCAAGTAATTTCATATGTTTCATGCATTTTTCTTCATTTCATGCTTTTAACCTTAGCACCTTGAATTCATGATGAAACATATGAATTGGCTATGGAATCTAGATGAGTGACACATCTAGGTCATAGATCGACTCTTGGATCATCTTGATTTTGAGTTTTTCACATGCTTTATTTGCAATTTTATTTTTATGCTTTGTTTCATGCTTAATCCTAGACCTAGGCTTTGTTTCTTGTTATTTTTCTTAAAGTTTCAAACTTTCATGTCAACTTGCAATGCTCTTTCTATCCATGCTTTCAATTTTTGCTAATTTGCTTTATTTAGGATTTTATGCATAGTTGTACCTTGTGCTTGCATGCTTGTACTTGGTGAAACATTGCATTTTCTTGCTTATTTTYATTACTTGCTTGCATTTACTTATTGAGGCATACGACGAGGCATCCTACCAACTTGCACTTTCATTTTATAGGATAGTTAGCTATTTGAATTGCTTTATTTTCATTTTTCTTTCATTTTCCAAGCTTGAAACACATTGAAAMTCATAATCGAATCGAATTCCAAATACCGAGCCAAATGAACTTTCAAATATTTTGAACCACGAAGAACTACACTTCACCTGGACCATCCTTTCCAACTCATCTTTCAGATGGGTGCATTAACCGGTATCATGCCCATAATCGTTATGAAAGCGGCAGAAGCGGTCAGACCTTTCCTTCTTAGGCCTCTGCAAGTAGGTCTTGGGCCACTTCAGGTCTGGGTGCTTCTCGATTGCCTGCAGAATCTCACCCTGCGGAGTTGCTTAAGGGGTATATCTGTCAAAGCGAGGTCTCCCTCCAGACAGGTCTGGCCTTGGCTTTTTTACAGCTCCCCTTTCTTCATGATCATATCTTTCTCTCTTCTTTTCTCCCTCATCCTTGATCTTCAAAGCCTCTTCTAGGTGAATATACTTCTCAGCTCGTTCCAAGAGCTCTCCAAACTTCAGGGCTGGTTTGACAACCAATGATTGGAAAAATTCACCTCTCCTCAGACCCTACGCCAGAGCATTCACCAATATTTCCTCCGACGCGGAAGGTACCTCCAGCTTAGCATTAGTGAAACAATTAATATAGGCGCGCAGACTCTCCCCTTCCTTCTGCTTAAGTCTAAACAGTTCTAGAGGCATCTTCTGGTACTTCCTGCAGCTTGTAAACTGGTGTAGGAATGCCGAACTGAACTCATCAAAATTACTGATAGAACGAGGCGGCAATTGGCTAAACCAGAGCTGTGCTGACTTGGTAAAAGTCATTGGGAAGACCCGGCACATAACAGCGTCCGAAAATTTATGCAGAGCTGCCGCGATCTCGAAGCGACTGAGATGGTCCCATGGATCCGTGGTTCCATTATACTCGAAGCCTAGGGAGCGATATGAAGCCGGCACATCGTCACGCATGACCTCCTCTGTGAATGGAGTACCCCGTCGTGTCGGCACTGCACCAGTACTCGTCAATTTTCTCTTGAATTCCCGCACCTCTTTTTGCAAACTCTGCATTTGCTCAGCTAGATCTGGGTTAGTCTGGCCAGATGCTTCGTTGTCAGAGGTGGAAAAGTGGTCATCCCCATGCCGGTGAGGGGTGTGATCCGTATGCTGATTACGCGGTGGTTCTGTCTCCACCACCGGGACTGTTCGTTCTGGCCTTACGCCAGAGGGCGGCATTGCCATGTTTGCAAACTTTTTCTCCACGGCTGTTTCCACAGCTTTGCCGATGAGCTCGGAAAGCTGTCGGAGAAGGGTGTCATTGAACAATCCCCCAACGATAGGGATCGGCCCATCGTAAGGGGGCGGCGCAGTGCCCGATCCAGCCGCAGCCGACGGCTCTACCCCCTCGAGTCTCACTGTCGACGTCTCTGCCGATCGTGGCATACCGCACGGTGCGGCAAAGCTGGGAGTTCCACCGAGCTCCCCAACTAAATTTCTTCGCAAATCGTCAGAAGCCATGGAAAATACTCACGCCTTATCTTGATCGAGATTTCCCACAGATGGCGCCAATTGTTTCAGCCCAAAAAATGACCAGCGTTGAGAACGCCTGGAACCTTGAACACTCGCCTGATCTGCACCGCAAACACAAGTTAGAAAGGACCACCGGTGGTTTTCCGGTGGAAACCTCTCCGATACTTAAGTCAGTAAGCGTTTGAGGTGTTTTCCAGGAAAAGAAGGAATGCAGAAAAGAAGGACATACCTCTCTCAGCCTTGGGGCTGAGATATTTATAGTTTTTTTCCTGTGGAGACCCCAGTCGGGATTCTAGGGGGCACATGCCGCAAATAAAGGGCCGTTGCGTAACCATTTCTGACAAGTGGTCCCACTTGTCTCTCCCTGGAGAGTCAGAGAGTCAGATCTTTTGTAGTACAGTTCTTTCTTTTTATTCAAGCCTGAAACATCGATCCTGTTCTATCTGCACCTCTGCCAGCATATTACTCATACTACCTAGAGATGAGCTAGACCTGTCCCAGACTGATTTGCTGAGGATTGCCCTGTGAGGAATTTCTCTCTGATGCCTATCTAAATCCCCAAGAGGTAGGGTCAGGTCTTTCTTAAAGAGGACCCGACTAAAAAGTCGCCGATTCCCTCAATCCAGACATAGTCGTACTCCCTAGTCGTTCTCCTCAACGACGCTAAATCAAGTCATCCCTGTCCAGGTCTTACCATTAAGGCCACATCAAGTATGTTTGACTTACATATTCTAGGACACTTGGGATGAATCATGTTTGATTTACATGTTTTCTCTCAGTTTTTAAGTATGTTTGATTTACATATTGTTTGGTCTTATAAATGACTTATTTGGTCTTATGTGATTTGTTTGTTCTTATGAGAAAACATGTTTGATTTACATGTTTTAACATATCCTCGAGTATGTTTGACTTACATATTCTGGGATGTTTGGAGGGAGGCATGTTTGATGTACATATTTTTCTTCAGTTTGTGAGTATCTTTTCCTTCAGTTTGTGAGCATGTTTGATTTACAGGCTCTTTGCGAGCTCTATGCGTTCAATCTTGGCTAATTGATTTTTATATTAGGTGCAAAACAGGTTTACTTGACATCTCCTTTAACATGTTGCTAATAGATAACCTGGTTGAACTACTTGGTTGCTTTAACTTGGGAGGACTAAGTAGTTTCTTAGTTACCTTTGGTTTACTTTCATTATGTTGATGCGACCTAGTTGAAATTATTCTGCTCTCATTACTTGAACATGGGGGACCACTACTGCAGAAAGGGCTTTTCACGGCGGTTCTGGAAAACTGCCGTTAAATATGTTTTAACGGCGGTTTTCCAGAAAACTGACGTTAAATCCATAAGTTAACGGCGGTTTTCTAAAAACCGCCGTAGAATCCTACATTTTACGGTGGTTTTCATAGAACCGACGTTAAATTTGAACTAAACTAACGACGGTTCTTAAGGAATCGCCGTTAAATAGTTCAGGTCACCAGATTTAACGTCGGTTTCTATAGAACCGCCGTGAATGAGATGACACTTCATGGCGATTTTATTAAAACCGCCGTAGGATCCCTCCATATCCATCCCCTCTCTTTATTTTTATTTTTATTTATTTCTTTTTTTCAATTCTTTTTCTTTTTATTTATTTCTTTAATATCAATTAATTAATTTCCACTTTCGCTGCATCCTCAAAACCCTAACCCTCTCTGATCTCAATCTCTCCATCACCTTCCGCGAGGTCTCCGACCTCTCGCTCTCCTCCATCCAATCGAACATCGAATCGGGAACGAAGGCATGCTCCACGTCACCGTCCGGAAGTCCTACGCCTCGCGCCGCTCTTTCTCCGGGATTACGCCGCGGCCCTCCAATTTGACCGGCGCTGAGATTTAAAGCTTAAGCTCCTCGTGAATCCCTACGCCGCGGGCTCCAATTTCAACCACCTCCGACTTCTTCTCGATGATGGGGATGGGGAGATTGTCCAATTTCGGCAACTCCGACACCGGGAGATTATCCAATTTCAACATCGCTGAGATGTATTCGGTTCAATCATCGCGCGACCCCACGCCGAGGCCGTCCAATTTTGAAGAGAACTCGTCGCCCAAGTTCGGTTACTACCCGCCGCCGCCAGCTTCTTATCCTGCACCGAATCCTGAAATTGCTTCGGCGGTGCCTAAAACTGCGAAAATCCAACCGGGAGGAGGTAAGGCTAATAATAGTATTAATAATAATAACAATCACGATGCAAAAGAGCTTCACATGTTCGTCTGGATCTTGAGCGCGTCGCCGGTGTATGAAGTCGGCGGCGGCACCGGCAGTGGGCTCCACGTGTTCAGAGGCCCTGATTTCGGTGCCTCCGAGCAATCTGGCCGGTCTGATCCGGGTGCTAAGGAAATCAGGTTGCTTGTTTCTGATCATCCTTAGAATGGAGAGGCTAAAGGTGAGTGAGCTATATTTAACTTGTGCCCATTGATTATATGCGCGTAAGGTGTTTGATGAATTGTTTGTGTGAATTATGAAAGGTGTTCAACAAGAAGCTGGGGGAGATGACTTCAGCTTCGGCGGCAGAGGAGCGGGGAGGGACCATGGGGATGACGAGGAGAAGGACAAGGAAGGCACAGCTGGGCTGTCGAAAGTGGGCCCCTCCGGAGAGCTTGACCCTAAGATGGCCGGAGCCGGGAAACATTTGCCGCCAGCTAGCGTGATGACACGCCTAATCTTGATAATGGTTTGGCGTAAGCTTATCCGAAACCTCAACACGTACTCCAGCCTCATTGGCCTAATTTTGTCGTTGATCTCGGTCAGGTAAAGCGAATCGGGAACTCCATCGGTAGTTGACGCATTTTTTGGTGAATTAACCAACTTGGAAACCAAGTTCAAGTCATCCCGTGAAGAGTACATCTGAAAAACTTGAGAAACACAATACACTGAGGAGGTCCAAGCAAAGTGCAAAAGAAGTTGCTCAATCTGAGAAAGCTGGAGTCCACCAGGAATCAATTGGTGTGAAGAGAAATAGAATGACTGGTCGTGCTTTTTTCATGTCTCTACTTAAGAAAAAACGCAATAATGGTATTGTACCTGGTACATTATTACTATTTATATAGTCTGATTTTTGTTTTTTAGCGTTGTATTGTAGTTCTTAATGAGTGAAATAGTATTATTTATTTATTTATATCTTTTGGTTAGTCGATGGCTTGCGTTTTCTACTCATGATAAATGAACAACAATTAGATGACATGTAAGTTTTTTTTTTTGTGCAAGTATAGTTTAATAAATGACACTAATGTGGATCTAACTTTGTTTTGTTTTATCACCACAGCAAACCCAGACAAATATATCTGGAAGAAAGTCTATGTCACCACAGCAAAACTATGCATCATGGAATATCTGGGTTTGCCACAGGAAGACATGCAATGGTTTATAAAAAATGAACAGGAGAGCCATATTCATGTTGTTCCTATGTGGACTATTGCTAGTTTCAAACGACTAATTCATATGTCAGACCAATACAGGGTAACTCGACGTACATCTTATAAGTTTCAATACATTTTTTTATTTTTCTTTTTTTTGCATCACATCATTTCTCATGTCCTTGGTAAAAGATCAGTTCAATTCTCTTATTCTGTGTATGCATTTAATAAACTTCAGCTTGTTTTGACTTTTTTTTTTCGCATTTTCTGTTGACATTATTATCTTTAATTTACTTTTACAGGGTCGATTTAGTCTGATTGTTGCGTTCTCACCTATTGTTTGGTCATTCGGAAAAGGGAAGAAGTCTACTGGAAAAAGGTGGCAGAAAGGAACAGTTATACGGTAAAACTCAGTCCCGACTCGTTCAACCACAAGTATAAGCACTATTGCATTGAAATTCGACCCGTGACGATGTTTTATTACATCTTTCAGGTATGAGGTACCATACAGTGAGCACAGCAGCTTTACGGAGCTGAAGGAGTTTGTGAAGTTCATTTCTCCGGCTAACATTATACCCAGTGTCAATAATCACGGCCACGATTCTCAAAACTCAATGGTCTCCCAACTCTTGGCTTAGACAGTGGACAATATTTTACCAGAAAATCTGGTGGATTTTCTCCCACCACTCAATTTATTGTAAGCAAACTTGTATACTAGCTATAGCACATTTATACTCTATTCTTTATCCACATAGGAACAACATGAATATACATACACACACACACACACACAYATATATATATATATATATATATATATATATATTTGGTGACAACGCAATTAATTTTCTTTTTCTTTTTTGTAATTGTCAATGTTGTAATAATACTCGCCTCGACGCTAGACAACCATTGATCGTCTGGTCATTCTCTTCCTTAGACCCAAATCCCTTCTAATTTTGCCCAATTGGGTCAGGTGCTAGTTTTGGCTAATTCTCTCAACATTAATGGGTTACTTTAATTTGGTCCATATCATTAAATGCTAACACAACAATTATACGTAGATCCTATGTTTGTTATCTATTGTATCCTTATCTACGTATCTTTGCCCATGCAACATAGACTGTGAAATTAGATCAGCACACTTGATATGACTGTTCCCAAAACAAAAGTTCATAATGCTAGAGAAAGTTTCCATGTAACATCTCATCTCAGTTAATGAGCGAAGAACGCATATGTAGTTTTGACTCCAAACACGGCTTGGATAACACAAAACGCATATTAGATTTCCTAGTGCAAATTCAGTTGCATCCTTTATTCTATTGCATTAATTGTTTCCATGCATATACTTTTATGAATATAATTTTGTCCATGATGGATAGGCAATGGAATGCAATACTAAATTTTGCACAACTGGCATGTAGAAAGGAATATTTACAGTTTTTATAATAATACTGAAGGAGTTGAAAGACTTCTTTTTAGAGTTTAATGTAGGTTTCATTTTTGGAAAAAAAATCATCCTACCCCAACATTTGTGTTAGCTTCTATCGCGTGTTGGACATTAGAATCTTAGGTTTCAAGTAATTATGAATCTGACCTGGGCTTATTTTTCTTATCTCCTGTCCGTTTCCTTGTTTTTTTCCCGTAAAGCATTACTACGGAGCAAGCTAACATTTCTGAAAGAGCACAATACGTTCAATTCCTTGTTTTTTTCTCGTAAAGCATTACTACAGAAAGAGCAAGCTATGGCTTATGCATACGCAGTCGTGGCGGGGTATGAGATCGACACCATCGATGATCTCATATGCTTTGCTCACACATTCGGCGCCTCACGTCTGAGGTTTTTTTCTTTTTCCTCTTTTCTTTATTAGATATACTTCTAGGCATATGAGAGTCATGCAGTTCGCTTGTTGTGTCATAAAACATTAAATTTGATTCTTTAACAAGTCAGCGCTTTAATAGTTTAAGTGATTTCAATTCTATTCTAGCTGGCTTTAAGTAAAATAAATTATTAATAATAATAACCCAATTTTTGTTTTGYGTCGTCGTGTAGAGTCGCGCGTGCGTTGATTTTAAGGAGCTTTATAAGAAAAAGCATTCGGACGATCAATGGTTAAACAAATTAGCCGCAGTACAAGCGTGCCCCGTCACTGACCTCTCATATATGGTAACAACATCTGGAATTTTGCTAGCTGGTGATAGTAATAATATGAATAGCAACGGGACTCTATCCGACTCGACTGCTACTACAACATCTTCAGATCGAACCAAAGGTACACATATTTAGCATTAACTACTTAAAATTATTTTATTTTCTACTTTAGGCAATTCTTACTCTATAATACACCAGACTTGTTATTTAGGGAGAATTACAAAAACTACCCAAGGTTTAGGTTTTATTCCATGAGGGACTACCTTTTGAATCCTTTTGAATCTGTTGCTGAGGAACTACCTTCATTATAACTTATATGATCAAGCCGAGAAATTGAGAGCAAAGGCTCCTCGGTTTGAAGCTCATTCAAATCAGCAAGTAAATCTTAAGATTTTATGCAACAAACTTATTGAACTTAATATAATCAGCAACCAGTCTCATATCATTAGGATGACAAGATTTTGTAAATTGTTTAACGTGCGTAAGTGTAAATTCAAACAAGATTTTGCGGTTGTATTGTATGTGATCCCTTGAGTGGATAAATGAACTCTTATGATCCTTCAAATTGAATGTAAATTCAGACAAGTTGGGCATATTTGTGTCATAGTCAAGCTAGATAGGTGATTGCCATGGAACTATATTTGAGAATTTTGTTTTGTGATTCTTTTTTTTTATTTAATTTACATTAGCGCTTTTTGTTGCCTGCAACTTTTGGAGAAACTAGAAATTAACTGGTACAGAGAGTTGCCATTAATTACTGTGATAATAATGTTTCTGGTAATGCTTTGCCCATCAGGATAGAGTTGATCAAGGAACTTCTCAAATGGATGATCATGGAACTGTGTGTGTGTGTGCAACAATGACGGCAAACTCCTGTGGGTAAAACTTTGTATTAAGCGGTCAATAATTTTGTATATAAGAAAGAGGCTTCTTGACTTTATATCTCTATAACTAGTTGGTTTCTATTTGATATCACTTCCTTGATTAATTAGGTGTCTCACATCTTTATGATTGTATTTTGTGTTCTTCGCATGCATTTGTAGGTGCTGTGTAGGAAAAGATTGTAAGATACACTATCATCTCAGTTTCTTATAATTGTATTTGTATTTAATTTGTATTTTCATTTCTTTTTTTTTAATTTTTTTTACTACTTTCTAGAAGGTATTTTCCAGAACCGTCGTAGATTGTTTGTTCTGGAAAACAGACTTTCTAGAAGGTATTTTTCAAAAACCGCCGTAAAAACACTGCATTCTACGGCGGTTTCAAAACCGCCGTAAAAACGCTGCATTAACGGCGGTTCGAAAACCGCCTTTAAATGTCTTCCAGAACCGCCGTTAATTTTGACTTTTTTATGGCGATTTTTTAAAACCGCCGTAAAAATTAACGGCGGTCGATATAAGGGTGGTTCAAAAACTACCGTTAAAAACAAAAAAAAAAAAACCCGCCATTAATTAGCTGTTTTGCAGTAGTGGACTAAGTAGTTTTCATAGTGGTTTATGGTCAAGCTTTATTCATATGATCTGGTTGTTTTGCTCACATTATTTAGACTTGGGGGACTGAATGGTTTTCTTGGTCTTATGTGGTTTTATATGGTTCTAGATTTACTATGGTAACTGACCTATTTCTTCCTCGCCAACACTCATGTTTACCTCGCTAATCACTCGTGTTCAGAGAGGATCCGAGTTATCTCGTCATATGCACATTTACGTAAGCGGACGACTTAACACACGTACACACAATATTACGGAGATGCATCCCCAACCTCATGTACTCTAAAGGGCCTTGGCCGACAAACTCAAATCACAAAACGTCGAACCAAGCCTAATAAAGTTATGCCTAACAAAAGATATCAGATGACCTCATCCACTAAGCATGTTTTCGGTGACAGCTGCACACCGTCGTCCAGGTGGCTGGAAAAACCATCGAAAGACCCTACCAAAGTATGTCATCTTCGGATCATGTCCACACCCTCATGATTCTCCTCCGCCACGTGCGATTAGCTACGCATCATCCGTGTGTTGCTCGTAACCGCCATCTGAATGGTAGCACTCCTCTCAAAACCCTCATATGCATCTAAGTCTTGCACCCTCATTGTTTTTCTTGTGAAGGCTGCTCGCCAATTTGTAAAAGTAGGGACGTAACCGCTCTCCAACCGCACGCCGAAGAAAATTGACCCATTCCAGTGTTGCTTATAACCACTTGGGACCTTCATGTTTTTCACAAGGCATGGACCCAATCAACTCAAGTCAGCTCACTCGGTGTAAATCTTGCGCGTTTTGAGCTTAACAACTACCTTCTTTTGTAAACCCGCCTTTCCAACCAACATATGCCGAAAGAACTCGCATGACCGCCCATCGCTACTTAGCCAAACAGCTGGAATGTACACAAGTGTCAAATATCTTTGCTCACCTCATCGAGTCTAACTTGTAACTATACGCCCAAGTCGTCAACCATCTCCAACATAGACTTGATTACCCTCCATTGAATCGGGTCGACCCAACTTGGGTCGGGTTAGACACCTTGATCGACTCGTGGCCTATTCCCATGACTAGTGTTCTAACTGTCAGCATCCCTCATGAGCTATGGCTGACACCCCCTGGTCGCCCATAGAGCTAGAACATCATAGATCCTTCTCTCTATATAATAGGACTTAGAAAATATGCAAAGACCTACCAATAGACATTGCTTGTCTGTACAGGCACTAGTGCCTCCTTCGTTTTCCAATGTCTAGCTTCTTGCAAAATAAGGCAAAGGTACATACAAGGCAATCTCTCAACACAAATGCCTACAAACCTCTAAATGTATGTCGCTCTCCTTTGTCTCATATGATAATGCACCATGCTTACACCGTTTACCCCATATACTTGCCGACCTGCCGAGTTGTCGTGCAAAGGGTGTAACGCTGGGCAATGATTAAATATATATTTTTATGATTGAGGCTTTTGACCGACCTACTTTAGGTCGATGATTGCTTCATATCTACATAATTCAAATATATGCGTATTTTTATGGTATTTTATAGGCCGACGCTTATTGAGGTTGGCAATGGATTTATGGTTCTTATGGTTATGAGCTGACAAATATTCAGGTCGGTAAACATGCAGGTATTATGTGAATTTAGTAAGCGGCCTCATTTTCTAGAAGGTGCAATCCTTCTGTAAAGTGAGTGAGCTGTTTTTGGGGGTAGCGACCTCTCGTGTAGGAGTGACAAGCTCTTATATGAGGGTGGAGAGCTCTCATCAAGAAAAATTGTATCATGGCAGCTCGGTGCTGAGTGGTAGTTTGGTATTGAGAGTTGAGCTTTTTATGATTAACGCAATCTTAGGCCTTCATGGGCTAGTATGGTTTATTGTTTCAGATAATATTTTGGCTAACCTGTTTAAGGTTGGATAATTGAAATCTTTATTATATTCTACCTGATTCTGTACCTCAATCAGCCAGAATATGGGGACTAGCAGATACGACATCAAAAATTGACTTGAATATATATGGTAAGAAAGCAATAAAATGGGTGAAAGATTCTAGGTTCCGGCAGGACGACAACATGGTAATAATATATTTTTGTGGTTGTCATGGATCTATGGAAAGTAAGAATCCTAATATGCGAATATTTCCTTATTATAGATATTGAGTACTATTAGGAGATTTAATCTCTTCTTATGAAGGAATACTATTAACAGGTGGTGAGGTCTAAATAACCTTATAAATAGGGGGTTTAGGCCCTTATTTCATAACTGATCTCATACTCTCACATCTTATGCTCTTTCATGCTCTCTCATACTTTCTCATGATCTCTCAGGCCCTTACATGCTCTTATCTCATAACTCCACCCCTCTCTCTATCATGGAGCCCATGTTATTATCTCTTTATACAAAATAATTCTCTCATCTCTAATTATCATGGATTATAGATTTATAGATTTATGGATTCACGGCGACCTCTCCTTTAGAAGAGGTGAGCTCTTCTTTAGGAGAGGCGAGCTCTTATACAGGAGACGGGAACCCTTGACTGGAAACACGTCTCTTATCTATTGTCTATACAAAGAGGACAAATGCCTCACTTTTTACTCTACATTGATTTTATCTTATATTTTAAACTCTTGCGTACTATTGAGTTCTCGCACATCTCTTTCGAACACTATCTGACTTAAGTATCGGAGGGCTTACGCTAGGGCGCCCGGCTTGGGTTTTGTTTTGCAGGTTAATCAGATTGCTAGGAATTTTCTGAATATCTAACAGGTCGCTAATCACATCTTTAAAGTTAGTACTTACTATTTTTGAATCACCAATATTTTTGATCGCATCATTACATTTGAAATCTTGTTGTGTAAACTTGAACATCAAATTTAGTCCCATGCTTAAAAGTTCCTTACAACCTATCACATGCCATGCCACCCTTATAACTCCACGACATGTAGCTATTATAAATGTGAAATTTCACAATTGAGAATCACATTATGGTGGATTTTTTATTTGTACATTTTTTTTCTTCTTCTTATTTTTTTTTTTTCATAATTTTTGGGGAGTAAATCTATGTCATAGTCAAGTGATAGATAATAGGTGGTAGTGAACCGTACAAATTCTAGCTCTTCTTCCAAGGAACTATTTCAGGCAATCTGGTGAACTTGCGCATCAAAAGCATTAATTTGTTTCTCTTTAACACTTCACATTGTAATTTTATTGGTTAACATAGGCAGTTTTTGCATGTTTATATTCGTATCAGTCGTATTTGTATTAAGTAATATATGCAATTAGGATAATAGATATGGCTAATTATTATTCCCCTTAAATTATTGTATTTTTTAAATATCATATAAATTATTATTTGTAATAAACTGTCATACGAATTATACGTAATTTACAATTTGTCCGATAAATCAAATTATTGTGATTTTATGTCCGAAACCAGATGACGTGGCACAACACAATTGTGTCACATCATTCGGTTTTGGGCACAAAACCACAAAAATTCTGTTTTATGGGGAAGAGTGCAAATCACGCATAATTCATATGATCGTTTGTTCCAAAATATAGTTTATATGGTAAACTTTGATAACAGCCATAATTTTGAGGGTAGGGTAAAAAGTTTTTTTTACAATAGAAGATATGTGTTTTTAATTTTTATTCCTTTGTTAAATAATTATTATTATGTGTTTATGACTAGTGAATCACGTTGTGGTGGATTTTTTTATTTGAATATTTTTTTCTTATTCTTATTTTTGTTCATAATTTATGGGGAGTAAATAAATGTCATGAGAGTTGGAAATTAATTATGAATATTAAGTGGTAGTGAACTATATAAAGTTTAGCTCTTCTCCAACGAAACTATTTTGGGTAATATGGTGAACTCAAAAGCAAATTTGTTTCACGTCATCACTTAAACTATAATTCTTTTTGGTAGAATTAGCAATTTGTTCAGCATTACATTCTTATCAAATCCTGGTAAAACTATAATTCTTTTTGGTAGAATTGGCAATTTGTTCAGCATTACATTCTTATCAATCCTGGTAGGTAGATGTTTTTCTTTAGGACAATACTCTTGTCAGGTCGAATTAACGAATTATTCGTTACATTAAAATTTTATATCAATACATTATAATATAAAAATTAATACATTATAATATAAAATAAATACATCATAATACTAAATATCATAGTACAAAAACCAATACATCATTTTACGGGTCAGAAATTTATAAAAATCAATACTTTCGATAAAAAACCAATACATTACAGTACAAAAACCAATATATTATAATATCGAATCAAATGGTCTAAATAGTCATAACATTTCAATATGACCTAACACAAGTGTTTGCCTTTTCATTAATTTTTTTGTTTTTGTGTAATCATTGTTGTATTTAGTAATAGGGAAAAAAAATTCTTTGCCACCTGTACTTGTAGCGTTTTTATGGTTTGCAACTTAATATTTTTTTTGTTGTATTAACAACTCAAAATATGCGGGTTTTGCTCTTTGCAACCTCCTGGCTATTTTTCATTCAAAAAATGGTTGAATCGAAACACGTAAACCTCATGCCTCATCACCAATTATTATGTTCGGAAATATTTTCATTTTTTTGGAATGAGGCATGAGGTTTACGTGCTTCGATTCAACTATTTCTTGAATGAAAAATAGCCTGAAGGTTTCAAAGAGCAAAACCCGCATACTTTGGGTTGTTAATAACAACAAAAAAAACATTAGGTTACAAACCATAAAAACGTTACAAGTACAGGTAGCAAAGAGTTATATAACAACAAAAAAAACATTAGGTTACAAACCATAAAAACGCTACAAGTAAAGGTGGCAAAGAGTTTTTTTTCCATAAGTAATATATACAATTAGAATAAGAGATGTGTGTTCTTACTTTGTAATCCGTATTCCATGATATATTATCCATTATTAAATTGTAATGGACATTTAATTAATTGGTGATTATAATACTCAGTTTTGTTAATGTTGTGTAAGATGAAGCCATGATCCATTATTAAATTATAATGGAGATTTAATTAATCAGTAATTATTATATTCGGTTTTGTTAATGTTTTATAATATGAGGCAATGCACTCTTTAGGAGTCGGTAGTTACTAGTTATATGAAATTAAATATTCACGTCGTCACTCTCATCACTTGAAAGGGAAGCACGTCAGTAAAATAAGGGAAGCGAACTAATTAAAAGAGTTGTTGAGCCCTCGTAAATTCAAAGTATATAGTTTGTCCTGAAACCAGGCTGGTTATAAGGGAGGTAGGCTTTAATAAATCTATGATGAGAAAAACATGGTCAGTGGGCCTCAGCGGACTGATATGGTCATGGTCATGGTTAAATGGGCCCCATCAAATTGATTTGGCCATGTAAATAGTTAAATCGGCCCCGACAGGCTGGCAATATGGGAAAGGCTCATGTTTTATAATTATTATAGTAATTTAACAAAAATAATGAGAGTCCTAATTATTATGATAACTTAAAGGTGTAAGGATCTTAATTTTAAGTCGGTGTTTTTAATATGGCAGTAAAGGATAAATAGGTGACTGGAACCCTAAATTGGAGAACACGTCTTTTATCTATATAAAAAGAACCCATGCCTCAATTCTAACCAAGTTGATTTGTTCCTGATTTCATACAATAGATCTCATTTTATCACTTCCACGGATAATGACTTAATCATCGGAGGGCCTACACTGGGGCTACCCAGCTAAGGTTTTGTTTGCAGGTCGTTCATGCTCGGAAAGGTAGTTCAAGGAGTGTCGACCTCATTCTTGGTGAGCCAAACTTTTTGGTCAGCATCAAGTGGCGACGTATGTGGGAATACGAGAGACATCGAGTACTTGAGCGAAATACGTGAGAATAATACAAGCAAATACAATCATGAAAGGAAAAAATGTAACACCATGGGTTTTGAATTTCAAAAAGTCAGAGAAAGACAAAGATGTGGGAAATGCGATGCCCCCTTTAGATGGACAAGTACCACCAAAGGGCACAGGGTAGCAGGAGGCCGGAAAATCACCGTGACCAGAGATAGGAGGCGAGAAAAGTAAGGGGGTTCTAGGGACAAGTGACCCTCTGAGCACAATGAGTTAGAGAAAAGTTAATTTAGTCATTAAAGAGTTGGAGTAAATGCCAAGGCACTACTCCTGCAATATAAAGACGGGCTTGTTCCAAAAATTGATCAACGTAATATCATTGGACTACTTGGAAAACATTACAGAATAAGGATATGACAACAATGAAGAGGAATGAGATCCAATGTCAAAAGGTTGTAAGGATAAAGTATTTACCACAGCAACTCACTCCAACCCAAAGGAAAAGAATGATGCAAGAATCATGGATGCCCGTCCCAGAGAAGCTGCGAGCACCAAAGAGAGGGCGAGCTTATAGGAGGAACTCACCATCTAAGGATGACCTGGACAAGGATGAGGTGGTAGAGATACTTAGAGAGCCTCGAGGAGGGATGATCTATGGGGATAACCTAGGACGAAGGAGAGGCGAGGAATACATGGATGAAAACAATGTGTCGCCGACCTCAAGAGCGATGCGTGATACGTAAGAAGCACTTAGAGTTTTACAAAAATAGGTTAAGGGTGCAGGATATCAAGAAGATAGGGGACATCAATTATGTGCGGAGATATTGTGAGCAGCGCTACCTTGAGGTATAAAGGATTGGATTTTTACTACAATGGGTTGTCAGACCCAACTCGACATATTTAGAGTTTTATGAACGATGCGACATTACGGCATTACACGGATGTTGTGGTGTGTAGAGCATTTCTGTCCACTTTACGAGAACCTGCACAAGACTGGATCCATCAAATACCACCATGGCGGATTACCATCTTTTAGGTATTGGAATCAGCTTTTATAATGCACTTTGCTAGCGGCAGGACGCATACGAAGACATTTATGTCGCTGTTTACTGTTGTTAAACAAGGTGGAGAATCTCTGAATAATCACGTGGCCAGATTTATTAAGGCCACTCTAGGGGTACCTACGAAAAGGGATGAAGTAAAGGCTAGTACACTAACATAAGGATTGAGGACATGAGGTTTGAGAACCTCACTGGAAAAGTGAACTAATTTTACCTATGAGTAGGTGTTGGACCAGAGTATTAAATATATTCAAGCGGAAGAGGCAGAAGAGGAAGGACATATGCATTTCGATTGGGAATTTGAGTATCTAGAAAAACCACAAGCAAGGAGACCTGAGTCAAGGAGATAATTGCGATGACAACAAATGTTATTAGTAATACAAGTCAAAGGAAGAATTATAGATGAAAAGGTTGAAAGAAGGGGCTAGGAAGAAAATTTGGATAATCTTGTGCCTTTAACAATGCCACAAGCTAGGGTGTTTGCGGTCATAGAAAAATAAATGCACAATATCATCATATGGCCTGAATATTATACGGAGATACCTACAAACCCAGAATCCTTGTTCTTCTTCAAGTCTCACAAAAATAATGGAAATTCCATAGAGAGGTGTCGACACTTGAAAGAGGAGATAGAAATTCTAATTAAGGTAGGACCCTTGAAATATTCATCTATCAAGACCGAGAACCCTGGTAGAAGGGCAAATGGTCCAAGTAGAAGGGAAACTGGGGCAAGAAGAATCGGTAAGGTAGGGAAAACAATATGAAAGACTAGTAATCCAAGGAGGTAGATAAACATGATCCCTGGGAGACCAATAGATGGGGGCTTAAATTTTAAAAATGAAACAACAGGTAAAAGCAGCGTGCCCTGGACCTTTTGTGATCACCGCTGTGAATATGAAACCCCCACCCTCTACGCTAGTCATTCATTTTAACCCAATGGAGAGACACGGACTATATTTGATCATAGTTATGCGTAGGTACTTTTCGCGGAGGTGGATGGATACGATGTGGGGAAGGTGTTCGTGGATAATGGATTCTTAGTCAACATTTTGTATCACGAATGCCTAGAACATACGAACCATCAAGTGAAGGTGAAACCAGTACAGGCGCCAATATACACATTGAATGGAACACATGTTATTACATAGAGGGAATTAGTCCTACCACTAGCCCTAGAGAAAGGAGAGTTGCGGGTAGAGAAGTTAGAATTCTTGGTGATCAAGGACACCTAGACCTACAATATCGTATTAGGGCGACTTGCCCTTAACGAGTTTCAGGCGGTTATCCACTTATTATATGAGCATAAAATTCCCAGTTGGGAGCAAGGTCGGTGAAGTGGTAATGGATCAATAGACTTCGAGGTCTTGTTACCAGATGACGGTGAGTAAGGGGACAAGTGATGTAAAAAGAGAACAAAACGAACAAGCTCAAGAGAGAATATCAGGTGCTAAAAAGATGAAGGAAGAAGATAAGTTTGTGTGACCTCAAGAAGAGCACATGGAGATCAAATTGGAAGGCGATAGGCAAAGGTAAGAAAAAAAGGATACAAGTATCATACAACCAAAAGGTAAGAGAAAGGTGATTTCAAATGACTAAGGAACTGAAAGGAGGAGCTTATGGGAGGAGGATCAAGACAAGGCGATGTAAAAGTGTAAGAGTATATGTTATCTAAGAATATACCGTGCCTAAAAAGAGGGAGGTATACGGTAATATTTTACTTTGTTTTCTTTTTATGGTTATAGTTTGGCCCAATGCTTGTTTGGGGCTGATAAATTTAAATCGATTGGTTACCAAGAATATGGGGTACTAACCTCAGAATAGAGATCAGCGACCTGAAACAATCTTCGAATACGTCACAGCGATCTGCCAAGCCTTCCACGAATCTCCTAGCGACCTCGCTAGTTCTGCAAAATAGCACCTCGGACGGGTCGAATTTCGAACCAATCAAGGTCCCCCATATTCTTGGTAACCAATCTATATGGAGATGGTTAATGGATCTTATGGTTTATGAATATGGTTGTTTATGGTTATAGTATGTCCCGACACTTATTTAGGTCGTGGATGATTATGGTTTATGGATATGGTTATTTATGTTTATGGTATGGCTTGATGCTTGTTTTGGTCGGAGATGGTCTATGGATTTTATGGTTTATGAATATGGTTGTTTATGGTTATAGTATGGCCTGATGCTTATTTATTTTGGGGATGGTTATGGTTTATGGATATGGTTGTTTTATGGTTATTATATGGCCAGAAGCTTGTTTATGTTGGTGATGGTTTTGGTTTATGGATATGGTTATTTTATGGTCTTGGTATGACCCGATGCTTGTTTAGGTTGGAGATGGTTAACGACTTTTATGGTTTATGAATATGGTTGTTTATGGTTATGATATGGCCCGACTCTAGTTTAGGTCGGAGATGGTTAATGGATTTTATGGTTTATGGATATAGTTGTTTATGGTTATGGTACGGCACGATGCTTGTTTAGGCTGGAGATGGTTATGGTTTATCGATATGGTTATGGTATGGCCCGATGCTTATTTAGGACAGAGATGGTTGATGGATTTTATGGTTTTGGATATGGTTGCTTACGGTTATGGTATAGCCTGATGCTTATTTAAGTTGTAGATGTTTGATGGATTTTATGGTTATGGATATGGTTGTATGGTCTTATATGGTTATGGTTTTTGGTCTGACGCTTGTTTAGGGCGGAAATGGTTATGGATTATGTGGATTATTTAATAGTACATAAATGTGGTTTTTACAGTTTTTATGTCGCTCTTATTTTTGCTCGATGCTTATAGTAAGGTATAATCCAATATAGTTCAATATGGTTTTTGAGTTTTATCTGATTTATCTATGGATCGACCTATTTTAAATTAAATATTTGTTATGCGAACATGTGGTCTTTAGTTATTACTTGGTTATGTGTTTATTTGACCTATTTTTGGTGGATGAGTGGTTGAGAGCTATATTGTTCATATACCCACATTTTTTGTAAATAGTTTGACTACTATTTGCTTAATCTGTTTTGGTTGGGGGAAAATTTAAAGGTTTTATGGGTATCATGTCTAATAGGTCTAAGCAGGATTTCATAAGGTAGAAATGGGTTTATTTATTTCGAGCAGGCTTTTCTGATTTTGATGGTTTATCTAGTTTACTTGGTTTGGTTTTTGATGACCTGGTATAATCTGTCAGAGTGAGTCTTATGGTTTTCTCATGGGTTGGTTTATTTGACATCACCCATAGCTACAAGGTTATGGTTTTTCATTTTATAGCGAATGCATGATTCTTGATTATTACTTGGTGTATATGTTTATCAGATCTAATTAGGTCGGTAGTTGGTTGAGAACTACATGACGCAAATAAACACAACTTTATGTTATTTGCTTAATCTATATCAGGTTAACATAAAGTGTTTGCAGTTATAAGGAAAGAAAATAAAAACACACTTTATAATACAGTCAGAGAATAACGAGTTACAATAATTGGAATCCAGCAAGGGAAAACATGTTCAAAGAATGGTAGTTGAAGGAGCAGTTGGAGGAACTTAAGGAATTAATTCATCCAAGAAAATATCTAGCTCGGAGCTCAGGTTGATTGAGGTAATGGCATTAGCAGTACACTTATCCCACCAGGTCTTATTAAAGGGCTGATTAAAATCGCTTTTCCAGAAGTCAAAGGGGGAACAATTCTTCTAAGCCTTCTTGGAATCCCCTTGGTTGTTTAGCCTAGATGCCTGAATCTACCTCTAGGCTCTCTCGATGGCCATCTTAAAATAAAGCTTGGCACCCATACTTGCCTTCTGGAGGAAGGTGGTGGTATGCAAGTAGGTCGACATCAGGTCAATCGGATATGCTTCTAGGAATCTCTGACTTACTTTGCTCCCTACAAAGGTGTGGCAACCTTCTTCTAATCCATGTGGGTGAGCGTCGGCCTCTCTCTTCTGGACATCTTCTCAGAGAACTTATAGCTCTTCTTTGGTGCCTTCTCCAATGTCTTCTATCTCGGCTGAGTGGTATTTCTTGAAGCATTGAAGCTCGACTTGTTTAGGGCAACATTTAATATTTCCTCTGAGAACGGGTATCCCTGATCTTCCTCCATTTTTCCTCCTAAGACTTGTTTTGTAAAGACTTTAACACCACTTGCATGTCTCTCAAAACCTAGCAGTACGGAGTGCTTCATCATCCTCTTACTCTACCTTCCTATTGTCTCTTCTCCCGGATCTCTTTTGGTTACTCGCTTCTCCCTGAGGTTCTCCATCTTCTTCCAACTCCTCATCATCCTCTGATTCTTCCTCCTCCTCCAACATATGGCACACATTATTCTTGTTTCCTTTCGCGTCTAGCTGGTCTGAGTGGTTACAGCCTAGGTTTTTTCTTATTTGAGCTTTCCTCGCATGAGGAGACCACGCGACCTTTTTTAAATTCTCCAACTTCCATTTATTCCCCTCGATTTTTTGCTCGACGTCTTCTTCACCACTACTAAGCTCGGTATTCATGATTTGAAGTCTTGTATCTGGTGGTATCACATTAAATAACTTCTGTATAATATCCCTTTTTTGAAGTTAAGGTGTAGTCATAGAATTTGATCTCACTCCTCTAAAACTACGCTCACCGTTTATAACGATAATAGCATAATCATAATATTAACATCCATCTTGCCATCTAAGTAATCTATCCTTATGTGATTTAGATTCAATTTTGTTCTTTAAAAGAGATTTAACACTCAAATTATCAATTTTTTAGGTGAACTTCTTGGACAACAGAAATAAAGGCTATTTTTTGAACGCCTTTCTAACTACGAAGAACTCCTTCTCGTTGATATGCCATTGATTTGATTCACTATCTAAAAATAGTCCGCTGCAATATATGCATGACTCTTCTCTTTGGGGCATTACTTTCGTAAGAACAACAGCCCACCGATAATCACTGGCATCTGTATCGTCATTTGGAATTTCAAGTTTGGGGAGCTGCCTACAAACCTCCTTAAGTTTCTTAATTCCTTCGTGATGTTCATTTTCCCATTTGAAATCAACATCCTTTTTTAGTAGGGAACTAAACACCTTCTTGTAATGTGCTAGGTTATATACAAACATTCTAGCAAAATTAACAACTCCTAGAAAACTTTGAAGTTGCCTTTTATCTTTGAGCGTGTATGGAAATCCTTGTATACTTTCTACAATATATTTTTGTAGAATGATTCCAGACTCATTGATTTTTATCCCAAGGTACTCGATTTTTCTAGTAGCAATTACTGCCTTCTTTCCTGAAATCACTAATCCCTCTTTGTGGCAAACATCCGAGAAAGTTTCCAAATGTGTAAGATCCTTCATGTTCTTTGATTTTATGAGTATATAATCAATATATACGAACATGAAACTGAGTTAAACTTAAAGAGATTATCCATCTTCCTTTGGTATATCTGGGGTGCATTTGCTAGGCCCATGGGCATAACATCCCAGATATAATATCTTGTGGTGTGGAGAAGGTCGTGAACTTCTTGATATCTTCTTCCATCTTAATTTTGTAAAACCCCAATTTTCAATCGAACTTGGAGAACACTTTTTTATTTTTTAATACAATTTACCAAATGTTCTCTGCTCAGAATTCCAAGATATTATTAATTCCCTTATAATTAATAACTAATCTTAGTTTTTCTCTTTTTATTTCTCCATGGTTGCGGACCAGGAACCCTGGACTTCTATATGGAGAGACGCCTGCTTCAATTAACTTAAGGTCAATGTGTTCCTTAAGTATTTGTTGCATATCCTTTCGATCTTTTTGATTCATCAGGATAGGCTTGTATCTAACAAGCTAGTTTTCTTTTCCAGCTTTCACATTTAAGGATGTTTTGAGCTCAATCTTATTCCACCATGCCAGAGGATTTTCACTGAAATTCGTATAAATTTCTCTTTTGATATCCTCCAGTGAAGTTTGTTCTTCCATGGTGGTGTCTAGCTATGAGCCTGTATGCAGGCTAGCTTTGAAGAACTCAACCGTTTATGATTTTATCCTCTCTTCCTTTCGGCCTCCTAGACTCTTGGCTCATAGGTGGAGAATTTATTCTCTATACCTTCTTCGATACTTCATTTTTGGGTGTCGAGGTTTTCCTTCATCACCACCCTTGCTACGAAAATTGATTGACATTTTTCTGTGAAATGCCTCTCGTAGTCACTAGACTATAATCTTATGATCACATAGGGTTGTGAAAATAAGTCTTCTAGTCTCTTTTTCTTGTGTAAATCTTTTAAATGTCTTTAGGAAATTATTTCCTAACAGAATATCTGCTCTTGTATCATGGAAATAGATTGATGGAGTCTTAAACTTGTACCATGGAGTAACATTTGCTCCTCCTATCATCATTTCCGCTTGCTTGATCCCTCTCTTAAGGAAGAGAATCCTTTTAGAGAAGTATCTTCCCGTAAATTGGGATAATTCTTCTTCTATTTCTTTTAGGAAGACTTCTGATTTCACTGTACAGATTCTGGTGCCTGAAATCAATGTCAGCTGCAAAATATTCCGCACGATATTTTTCATAAATCATTCCAATAGGAATGTATATAGAGAGTGGGTTGGTTCTCATAATCCTATATCTTTTCTCACCAAACAAAAATTCCATTCCATCTATCAATATTTCCCAAGGTTTATGATCCTCGAGAAACCCTAACCCCATAATTAGCTGTTCTGGAATTCTTCCCACGCTACCCTCAATCACTGTTTCAATTTCTCCGATCTTGAGGACTCCTTGATATCTTCCAATGGAAGGTTGTTGCAAGTGATATAATACATCACAAGGAAAGATGTCATTTTTCTGAGTAATATCGAATATCACTTCTACACATATCCATCCTTCTGGGCAATTCAATTCTCCATTAGTTTTAAATACTTCCGGAGCCTAAGTGCTTTGGCTGGATCTTGGACCCTCTCATTGAGGTCCACTGATCATTCTATCTTGTTGGAAAGACACTCTTCTTGGTTCGACCATGAGACTCTTGCTTTTATTTATGACCAGACGGTCTTGGATTCTCATGTCGATTTCTCGAATTGTAGGAGATTGCAAGATCTCCGATAAGACAACTTTTGCCACGTCTTCGAAGATCCTTGGTATTTCTATGAACTCTTTTCTCAAGAATATTTCTGAATGATGAGCATTCAAGAGTGCATAGGAAATCTTGTATGTAATCGAGTAGGGTCTGTTACCATCCATCATCCGGTCTGGCCCTTGATGTCTTGATGAAGGGTAAAAACTCTACTAAAATCACGATATGCCAAATTATACGCAATTCTTGGGTAGACATTAAATGCCAAATTTCCCGCGTATAAATTTCATGTGATTGCTCCAAGATAAGAAATTTTGAGATTTGAGATTCTCTAATCAAAGAGAGAGAGATTTAATGGCGAATCAACTCCTTCTTGAAAAGTTGATTTTATAATCACTTAATGGCTCCAATGTGGATCCATGTGTATTCGTCATTTCCATCTTGAGTCCGCTCTTAATCTCCTAGATTTCTCTGTAGGGGATTAGTTGCGTCTCGATTTGGTTTCCTGTGTATTGCGTGGGTATTACGAATGCTCCCGTTGAAATTATATGGATAGTTTGGTGTTTCCGGCTCCTCAACCCTAACTTATCCATCACATTTTCCATTGCTCATATTTTAAATCTTTCATAAATTCAGAGCTTTGGATCTTCTTTGATTATTCTCATAAATATTTTATGAGAAACCATCGAATGAGAGAGGAATCCTGACATATCCCCCCTAATTACTTGTTGAAGAAGGTCTTCTTCCCTCTGATTCTGAATATCACCCACTTCCATCTTCAGAGTATATTTCTTCCTCATAGATGTTTTCATCTAGGGGTATATCCTCAAATTGATACACCTGTACCAGATTTTGATAGTAGACAGCTTTTTCAAACTCTTAGCACTACAAAAAAATTCGGCAATCCTGACGGCCAAATCCGTCAGTATTTGATATACTGACGGTCTCCTGACGGATTATGGCCGCTAGTATTTTTGCGGTCAGGATTGTAGTATCCTGCCGGGAAATATAACCCGCCAGGAATACCGGCGGTTTTCTTGACGGCTTGTGCCGCCAGGAAATGCCCTGTATAATTATATGTTTTAATTAATTCATTATATTAAATATTGTAAATGTAACTTTAAATACAGGCTGCACAGACGGGTTCGCAGCCCAGTAACTACGAGCTTCTGCTGAGGTATCATCGAAATCCCGACGGCACATTTACGGATCCCAAAGCCCAGAGGATAGCTGTAAGTTTTATATGTTATATATATAACCGATTTATTATAAAATCTGATAAAAGTTATTATAAAATCTGATAAAAGTTGTTTGGTAATAATAGTTGAAAATTTTGATATCAGGAGGATTATGAGAGGGCTTTGGAGGAGAGGCGTGCTGCGTCGTCTGATGATAGCAGCCCTCAGGTAGACCCGAACGAGGTCTACCTACAGGTCGTCGGGAATAGGAAGGGTCGACGCTATGGCCTTGGATGCTTTGGGAAGACTCAGAAGGGCTGCAGCACTTCTTCCACCTCCACCGCCGATGTTCATAGGCTCCAGACTCAGGTGCAGTCCCAGCAGGAGCAGCTTGAGCAGCTTCAGCGGATCCGCGACGAGCAGGCGCTGGAGATTCAGCGGATCCGTGAGGAGCAGGAGCGTTCCCAGTTGAGGCTCCAACAGCAGATTGAAGAAGTTGTTGCTCGGGCCATGGCTCGTCGGCCTCCCCGTAGTCCAGATGGTGGAGATTTAGATGGATAGTTATATTTTTATACATTCGACTGCTGAAACGATTTTTTGTTATTGAATGATTTGTTTTCATTTTTTTATTAGTGGATTATTTATTTTGGATTATCTCTAAAATCTTATTTATTTATTATTTTTAATTTAATTATTAATTAATTAAATTTTATCTAAAATTTATTTATTAATTAATATTAATTTTAATTATTTTATTTGTTTATTAATGCTGGCGGCCGGCCCGCCAGTAAATCCTGGTGGGCAACAACCGCCAGTAAATACTGGTGGGTTACTCGCCAGGATTTACTGGCGGTTGTAACCGCCAGGATTTACTGGCGGGTAAACCCGCCAGGAATGCTCACGGTCTTGCCGCCAGGAAAGCATCAGATATTCCTGGCGGGCAAAGCCGACAGGAATACTGGCTGACGGCCTTACTGGCGGCCGACTTTGCTGGCGGATATGCTGACGGCTTTG
>BMAC01000052.1:2295608-2310902 GCA_014905375.1 Phtheirospermum japonicum
GGGCATTTCCTGGCGGTATAAGCCGTCAACGAAACCGCCGGCATTCCTGGCGCCGTCAGCATTATAGACCGCCAGTAACCCGCCATGGAAAAAGCGGGAGTTTATCCCGCTTAATTATACTGACGGCCATACCCGTCAGTATATAAAATTGGCGTCGCTGACGGGTTTGGCCGTCAGGATACTGACGTCGCGGCCCGCCAGGATATAATTTTAAATTAAAAAAAAATAAGTTCGCTACTCCTGACGGCCATGGCCGTCAGGATACTATTTTTAATAAAAAATAAATATAAGCCCGCTAGTCCTGACGGCCATTGGCCGTCAGGAATTTAACCTAAAAATTGCGTCCCCCTTCCCTCCGCGTCAGTCTGTCCAGAGAGAAGAGAAATTGAGCCGGCAAAAATTGCGTCCCCCTTCTACCTAGCCACCGCCGTCCACAGCCCGACCCACCGCTCCGGTTGAAGCCCCAGCCCACCGCCGCCGCTCCGGTTGAAGCCCAACCCAATCGCCCACAGCCCACCGCCGCCCTCCGGTTCAAGCCCAGCCCAAGGCGGCCACTCCAAGGTCCACCACCGCCTGCCTCCACTTCCGGCGCCGATCCAAGGTCCACCACCACCTCCACTTTCGATTTTCATTTTATATTTTTGATTATTTTTATGTATATTTGTATTTGTTTGTATATTTTTTATATGTTTGTTGTTTAGTAATTGTTATATAATTGATTTTAAAGGTTAGAGTTTAGTGTTTGTTTAAGGATTAGGGTTGAAAATTGGGTTCATTAGAAATTAATTACAAAGTTAGGGTTAAAGTATGAGTTTATTATAATTAAGTATATACTTATGATTCAATTAGCCATAATTACCTAATTAGGATTTACTTAGTGTATAATTTATAATATTCTTCAATTATAATTTAATTGAGGTTTAATTTGAAATTAGGGTTTCATTTAGGGTAAAAATTAAAATAATATAATAATTTAGGGTATAATTTATAATTATAGTTTAATGAGGTTTAATTTGAAATTAGGGTTTCATTTAGGGTATAACTTAAAATTATGTAATAATTTAGGGTATAATTTATAATTAGGGTTTAATTTAAGTTTAATTTGAAATTAGCGTTTTATTTAGGGTATAACTTAAAATTATGTAATAATTTGGGTTATAATTTGTAATTAGTATTTAATTTAGGTTTAATTTTAAATTAGGGTTTCATTTAGGAACAATCAATTAATTAGAGTCCAATTTAGTAATAATTACATAATTAGGGTCCAATTTAGTAATAATTACATAAAGTAGGGATCAAATTAGGAACAATCAATTAATTAGGGCCATTTTAGTAATTATTAAATAATTAGGATTCAATTTAGGAATAATCAATTAATAGGGGCCAATTTAGCAATAATTACACAATTAGGGCCAATTTAGTAATAATTAGATAATTAGGGGTCAATTTAGTAATTATTACATAATTAGGGTTCAAATTAGGAATAATCAATTAATTAGGGGTCAATTTAGTAATTATTACATAATTAGAATTCAATTTAGGAATAATCAATTAATAGGGGCCAATTTAGCAATAATTACACAATTAGGGTCAATTTAGTAATTATTATATAATTAGGGGCCATTTTATGAATAATTAAGCTTGTGTAGATTCTGGAGTACACTTGTCGATAAAGAGCGCACACAGCACCCGTACAGAGATTGTCCCTCCTCAAACGCCCTCCCCATGTCGGCTCCAAACATCTATAATTCAGACAAGGTATTTGGAGCAGACATGGTGAGGGTGGTCGAGGAAAGCGATGACCTGTATTCGAGTGCTGTGTGGGCTCTTTATCGACAACGTGTCTACTTTAGAATCTACCTAACTAGAAGCAATCTTGTATTAGGGTTTATCATTAGATTATTAGAGTTTGCTTTCAAATTTAGTGTTTATTCAAAGCCGTCAGCATATCCGCCAGCAAAGTCGGCCGCCAGTAAGGCCGTCAGAAATGCTGGCGGCTTTTTGGCCGCCAGTAAATCCGCCAGGACAGCCGGATTTTTTTGTAGTGTAGGTTGTCTCGAACTGTCTAGTTCCTCTTTTATTATTTCCAGGGTAATTTGTAGAAATATGCCCTTTCACTCCAGATGTCCAGCAGTTGTAATCTTTAAAACTTTTATTAGCTCTTGTGTGAGCTCGGCTGAAAGTTCATTTTGCCAGAGTCCTGCAAGCATTTCCTTGGCTTGAAAATGAGCCTCGGGTTTAGCTTGTCCGCGTTCTTTGTCCTGGTTTATAGTTTCTAGCCTTTTGTTTCGACCAGAATCTTCTTGGTTTCCTTGATAACTTCTCTTATTTTCACGAGCATAAGGGTGGCTTCTTTCTTTCTTTCGCTTATGTCTCTGTGGATTACCTCCAACTAATGTTGGAATGTCATTTTCAGCACAACATAGTGGAACCAATTTATTAATTTCTCTTAATATTTTATAATTCTTATGGAGTGCCGGTGGAACCACTCTGCTAACTTGGCTTTAAGGAATGACATCCTTCTAGCAACTGTATCCATTTCAATTGCTGGCTTGTATTGTTGGATTAACATCTCTCTCTATGGACATAGTATTTTCACAAAGAATAGTTGTGCCGCATCTCCATTGTTCACCTTGGCTTTCCACCGGTATTTGGTGAATAGCTGGATTTATTTGTTCATGATTTGCATGTTTTGGTACATGTTTTGTTACCTTTTTGTGTCGCGTTTGTATATCTTTTGCTTGCATTTATGGGTATGGAGTCGATTAGGCCTATTTTGTTAGTTTTAGATTTTTGTAGCGTTTGCGCGGTTTTTATTACATTTTCGTAGTTTTTCACTCGTTTTTATATTTTTGGTCAAAGAATGACCAAGCGGGACCCGTGTACGCTTAGGGCATTCCATTCGACTCGCTATGGAACGGACAAGTGAAGACAAGCAAGGGAACATAGCGCGAACAAGGAACAACAACCGGCAGACGTCTGGAGCAGAAAATGGGAAAAACCGAGCCGGGAGCAGCCATGTCAGTCTATCGACTAGCATGTAGTCGATCGACTAGCATGCAGTCGATCGACTGAACCAGCCTAGATCGACTGCTCGAGAGAAGATGGGCCTTTTGAGGCTGAAACAGTCAATCGACTGCAACGCAGGGATTTTCATAACTTTTGGCCCGTTTTGATGGTTTTTCCCCTGCGTCCTCTATATAAACCCCCATCCCCTTTCTCCACCAACCTTATCCTTCCTTGGTTGATTTTTGTACTCCTTCAATATCTTCCAAGCCTTTACTATTCCATTTATTTTAGCTTCTAAACTTAGATTATAATCCTTAGTTTAGTTAGTTTTAGTTAGTTGTTCTTAGCAAGTATTGGAGAGGGTGACACCTCCTTCATTTGTGGTTCTTGTTGTGTTGAATATTTGATTTATCCTTTGAATGTTGTAGCTAACTTGAAGCTTTTGTGTTGAATGCAAAATTGGTAGTAATCTTTTTCTTTTATGTTGTGTGTTATTCTTGTGTTGTTTCAATTGCTTTTGTGTTGGTTGTTAGATTTCTAGTTTGTATTATTTTCCATTGCATTTCAAATCCTCTTTTTATCTTCTAATCTTGTTATTCTCTATTTGGATAAAAATCCATTGAATCTCTCCTTGATGCTTTTTACCCAATTTGTTCAAACAAACCTTGGGTCTTTGAAAGGCATATGGGACTTTCTTTTTCAATCAATTTGACTTCTTTAGAATTTAATACTCTTCGACTCTTTAAAGTTTTAAGCTTTTTTTTCTTCCCTCCATTTTCTCTTTCATTTACAAGCTTTCTTTAGTTTAGTGATTTTAATTTACTTAAGGCTTTTAATTAGATTTAATTAGTTTCATTAAAATTAGTCATTCTCAAGCAAGCTTTAATTATTCATTCCCCTTTGCTTTAATTATTATTTTCAAGCTTTCATTTCAATTCAATCTTTAGTATTAAAAACACAAACCCAAAAGAAATGACTATTGTTTCATATAGTAGATTAGTTTAATTTAGATTAACAAGAGATTAAGTAAAAACACTAATTGCCAATAATATCTATCCTCGAGAGACACGACTCGGAAATAACTCACCGCTCTACAATCGAGTTTGTACTATTGCGGAGACAATTTCTAAAACTGGAGGGTTAAGAAATCTTCGATCAGTCCACATGACAAATATCTTGTAATTTGAGGCAATAGAGATCTTGTCGGTATTTTTTCTGCTTCTCCTCTTCCATACCCTCAAAATATCCTTTGCCAATAAAATGTATTTTGAATAGTTTAGCCATATTATCGAATATATCTTTTAATGATTCTCCAGATATAATTCCCATTTTTATATTTGATCTTGTTAAATCACATGCGGTCTTTACTAATCCTTCAAGTCTCATTTCAAGGAGTAAATTGAACCCCCTTCCTTCTCTAGGCCGAGAGTTCTAGCCGGAATTCTCATTGCAGACGCCTAATCGTCTATTAATATCTCTTGATTCTTGAAATCTGGAACATCCAGTTTTAAAACTAACCCATACGGATGTATAAGATCTATTTGGGACTTCCCGTACGGTGTGTTGAGAATATTGGGTCTTTGGGAACGTTGCATGCTACCCACTATGTCTGTAGAATCTTTTTTATGGTGATATCTCTGACATGTGACATTGGTGCATCCGGTACTGGTTCATGTGAAGCTTTACTTTCGCCTGGATTGAAACTCGTTGGTGATGGTGCAGGAGCACTTCTTGGAACCAAGGTCGAAGAATCTCCTGAGTTCATTTTTAGATCCATAATACCCAATCCGGTGAAGGATTCGACAAGGTCATCCAGATCTTCAATGTTGATTTTCTCCATTACATCATTTTTTCTTCCTCTGTTGGTTGTCTTATAACCTCGGTTAGTTCCCTTTTTGCTATAAAAGGGGTTCCATTCCGAATGTTATACGTCGTTTTTCTCCGGATGTACTTGGCTTAGCTTCAAGAGCCTTGACTTATTTTTGAACATCAGTTAGAATATCTCATGTTTCCTTCTGATGTTCAAGTATCTCTTTCATTTGCACCTGAATATGGTGGTCGATGTCTTGTAGTGTTCTTTGGATCTCTCTAAGATCTTTAGGATTCTTAGAGGAATCGGATATCACTTCGCTGTAGTTGGATTTACTGATAGGATTCATGAGCTGCATCCCTATGATTCATTTACGTCTTAAGCATCTGGTTTACCCATAGGTAACTCAAGTGATATGACTTTTGTTTCTCACATTGTCTCAAGATTTCCCTATTGACTCCGGTGAGAGCTTGTTCAACATATTGGTTGTCCCAGTATGTTATCTTCTCTTGGTGGTCTAACTCGTATATTTCCAAAATATGAAAATATCGTCTGAAATGAATACATCTCGATCACTCATTCGGATCTAATTTTTGAGATAATTCTTCTCACCTAAAGTTAATTACATAATTATAATAGACTTTTCTTAAAATTTCTTAATAAACATAGGCTCTAATACACTTTTCAAAGACAAAATAGTTTGGGCAATCTTTCTAATTATTTTAACTATATTTGTATATATATGCATATAGGTGGGTACATAGTAAAAGGAGACTTGTGAAAGTGAGAAGGGTATATGGGTGTTTTAGGTGCCAAAATGTCCACAAAACGTATTTTGTGATAGAGTGGTTAGAATTCATTTTGTTTTTATAAGAGTGGCTATTTCGGGGGTTTACCACAAAAATTTAATCATCCATACCTAATCAGAGTGGGAACAAGAAGATTCTGACCACGAGTTAAATTATGAATTTACACTTTTCTTAATTAATTCTTTGTTTGTTTTATTGTCTTTTCGTTTACTCTAATCGAAGATGTGGCAACCAAGTTTTTTTAATTAACATCTGACAATTCCATAATTACTGATTGATTCATGGATAGTATATTTCAATTTATTTTGATTAGTGTATTAATTATCTTTTGACAATATGTTGAAAGCCACAATCATATATATTTGAGGTTCTTAAGAGTTGATAATGTATTTATGGTAATTCTTAACTAGTAAAATAAATAGGGAATATTTAACACAAGAAGTGGTATATACAAGTTTTTCTCTATATTTAAAATTTGTTTTATATTATAACCCATAATGTTTGGGTTATTCTAGGAAATGGTAGGTTTGAATAGACCAAAAATACATATTTCTCTCTCTCTAAAAATGCATGGAAGAAAAGGAAATAAACTTTTCAAACCTAGTTGCTCCCACTCTCTTCAATCGCCGCCTCCATCACCTTTCTCCGACGGGTCCGGATTGATCTGGCGTACCACCATCTCTCCCATGTTCTTTCTTGGTTTGATTTTGAGAGAAATTTGATGGTGTTGCGGCCAGATCTGCTACCTTCTCCTCTCCTATGTTGTTTTTTTCCTTTTCGAACTGCTCTTGTGAGGAGGTGAGGTGATGGAATTGTTTGATTTTTGGATGTTTCTTTTTTTGGTCGCCGCATGTATTTTTTTGTTAAGATATTGCTCGATGTGTCAATCGTGGGAGGCACCTCTTCATGGATCGGTTTATCGGCAAGCGTAGAGGAGAGAAAGGGGTTGTGGAATTGAATAGTTAGAGGGGCTGTAATTTTATTTATTAGTGTTTTGTAGTCGCCAATTGAGCCCCGAATCCATCATGCGACTAGACAAAGAATTATGCACCCTCATCAAGATGGAAGTGTTTATTGGTGGCTGATTTGTACATATTTGTATGTGATTTTCGTGTGTTTTTGCATCGTGTGTTGTGTGCTTTTAGGGTGTTTAGGTTTATTTTCTTCTCGTTTTTCTTCCTTTTGATAATTTTCGTTTCATATCGTGTTTAATGTTTTTCTACCTTAGTTTATAAGTAATAGTCTAATTTTGCTTTATTTTCGTATTTCAGCTCGAAACGAAGAAGACGAGATGCACGACGTGTTGTCGACGCCCGCAGTCAGCGCCGCGTCGACGCCGAGAGATACCTGCGTCGGTTGATGCATAGCTGCAGTAGCATCGATCCTAGCTCCGTAAATCGGCACACCTATAGACGCAAACTTGCAGTTGCGTCGGTCGACGCACTGCCTGGTCGACGCGAGCATCCTGACTCGTGTCGACGTCAACGCTCGGCATGCGTCGGTCGATGCTCTGGTTGTTGAGCAGTTATTTTTGAGAAAATCTATAAAAGGCCGGTGGTTTCTTCATTTCAGAAGTGCTGGAACTTGGGGGGAAGGTCAGAATAGTCAGAGAACCCTCGGTTCTTGCCACCTTTCGATTCATGCAAGATTAGCGTTTTTAGTTCGTCATTTTTTCATTTCTATTTGGTCCGACGTTGAAGATCGTTTATCGACGCTGAAGTTCTTTGGATTAGTGCTGATGCTTTTCTAGATGATAGGTTTTTCTGCACCTTTTTATTTGCTTTGTGTATTTGGCTTTGACTATCGTTGGATGTTGATATTGTACTTTAGTTTCGTTAATTTAGTTTTCTTTTTTCTTCTTGTTTTCAGTTTGTACTCATTTGCTTAGTAGTTGTTTAGATACTTGGTAATTCTCATGCTTTTAATTGCTGAAATTATGCTTTTGAATATGTTAATACTTTTTGGCTAAGTTTAACGTTCTAGTGTGCCTAGAGTCATTTAGAACCATCGGGATTGACAACCCTGATTGTGGAGATGACTCTGGCGCACTAGAACCCTCGTTTTTATAATCGTTTAAAGACATTCAATTTTATTGCTCGTAGATGTTAGAAAACTCCAAACTAAATTGGATCGCGTGTTTAGTTTAGTTTTTATTTCTTTTCTATTTTTGTAAAATCAAACACTGGAATAACTTCCGATTAGTCTTCCTTGTGACGCGACTCGAGTCTAACTTACCACCTACAGCTACTCCATTCTCTTGCGGACGAGCTTTTTATTTTTAAATAAAAAGTAGGTGTAAAAAGTTCGATTCAAAATTTGGCGCCGTTGCCGGGGAAGGCTAAAGGTCGTCGATTTTTAGTGTTTGCTCTTAGTGACTTTGTTAGTGTGCTTATTTGTTTGTTTGTGTTAGTATTCATTTGTGATTTTTGTTTTTATTGTTTTTGTACTTTCTGGTGCATTTAATCTCGGTTTTTGATTGTTGTGCTTTATAGCCACAATTTTGAAGACTAGAGATTATTTTGATTGAAGATGGCGGATTATCGAGCTAGTTCGCCATATGATGATCCTTACGCTCTAAAATTCGATTGTCAAGTACCTCCATCAAATTATAACCCGTATGCTCCGAGCGGTCGAGAATGGGCTCATTCTTTTGATCATTTCGGCCCATGTCCTTCATATTGCTGTAATTCGAGCATGGATACTTACACACCGTCTTGTTGGTATTATGATCCGGGTCATGATGATTCTTATACTCAATTTGCCCCGCCTTATCCGAATGCGGACTCGTATGCTCCACCGTATCAAGATTTCTATTCTTTGAGCTACGATGTTTATAATCCACCCATCTCCGATGCATATACTTCAAGCGGTGATCCTTACGCCATAGTTTCTCAAGATTTGTCCATGTCCCTTTTATCGGAATTAGAATCTTTTATAACCAAGATTTTGGATTGGGGTCAACGGATGGATGAACGCATAGATCGCTTCGAGATTCAATTAGAGCAACTTTTCATATAGGCGTACGGGCTTAACCAACCTTGTCATGAGATGCCCATCGTTGATGTGGAAGATTTCATCTTGGTTGAGGACAGTTCAAGCTCTGTTGATCTTTTAAACGAGGCGTGCAAGGAGGTACAATTGGTAGGTGAGGCGGAAAATTTGGAAGTCGGCATTATCTCTCTCGTGCTTTTTGAGGATTTTGTACAAGACTATGTGGGAGAGTCACCTTCGGGTGAATTTATTGAACCTCATGCCGTGCCACCTGACGCTTTGTACGAAGATGAGATGGAGGCGTTTGAAGAGGTAGTCGAGAAGGAGCCCGTTTGCCTCTTTTAAGCTAAGTTCTGACTTTTCATGACTTTGAGGGCGTTGAGGTGGTGATCAAGGGAACGACAGAGCACGGTTTGGTTGACAGACGTTTCATGTGCTCGAAAGATTTTCTAAGTCTTCCTTTGATCGAGGATCACCCCGTGTGCCTATTATCCTTTGATATATTCGAGGTGATCGATTACTCGCGGTTTCGACCTCCGAAGCTAGTTGGAGTGTTTTGTATCTCGGGTTGTGCTTTTGTGCCCGCCTTGGTTATTATCATCGCCAATTCTTACTCTTGGAGAATACCAAGGCGTGGCACGATCGTAATTTATTTTTAGACCCGGGATGACATCGAATGGAAACGTCGTCAAGCTAGAAATGCTAAGCAAGCGCTTCTTGGGAGGCAACCCAAGACTTTTAATTTTATATGTTTTTGTGTGTTTTTGTTCTTGTTGTTTCAAGTCCCCTTCAATGTTGAGGCCCGTTGGACGATTTTCAACGCTCAACTCATCACCACAAGTGCAATTTTAGGGACGTATCTCTCCTTCTCTTATCTTTTACCATACTTAGCTTAATTTCTCATGTTATACAATGTGGACATTGTATGGTTTAAGTGTGGGGGGGTTTGTCCTTGGTTTGGTTAGTAAATTTTTGTATGCTTGCTTGTGGCTGATTTGAGTTGTGTGTATTTATATTGACTGGAACCTTGATGAAGTGACGTGGTTAGATGCTTTGGTTAGGATATTTAGATTTTCATTCTAAGAATGGTGTAATTGTGGGGAATGAAGTGTAAATAGTCTATGAAGTGTCTTGTCTCTTGTTCTATTCTTGTTTCGTTCCAAAGAGTCGAATAATCTTTATTAGCCCCATTTTCGGATACCTTCTATAGGATTTTATTTAATTTTTCTTTTTAAATTTTGGAGACGTTAAAACTCCACGTGCGATATTGAAGAATGTTATCATTTGCACTTAGCGACGTAAGGTTGGAGTCAATGAACTCTCTTTTTTTATTTTTGTAAATTATGCTCATTTAGTACCTCATCTCTATAGGTACTCATAATTAAAAAAAAAGGAAAAAAAAAAAGAAAAAAGAAAAGAAAAAGAAAAAAAAGTACAAGAAGAGAAATCTTTGTACAAGTTAAGTTCTTATTTTTGTTTTTCTTAGATTGTTTTGTTAAACAGGTGTATAGATGACTGGGCTAGTTGGGTGACGACTTGGAGGTTTTTTCAGGGTTAGACTTGGGACGAGGCATGGATGGATGACGTGTATGGAGGTCAACTCATTACTTTTAAGTGTTCGAAAGCGAGTCTAAATCTTTTATCTCAACGTGTCGTTTCATCCTTTTAGTTGAGTTTTCAGTCGATTTAATGCATTAACTTCTTGAATCATTTGAATGCATTAGTGAATAGGTCATCGGTTAATTATCTTTTTCTTGTCTACGTCTAGATTTGATTTTGCTTGAGGACAAGCAAAAAGCTAAGTGTGGGGGAGTTGATTTGTACATATTTGTATGTGATTTTCGTGTGTTGTGTGAATTTAGGGTGTTTAGGTTTATTTTCTTCTCGTTTTTCTTCCTTTTGATAATTTTCGTTTCATATCGTGTTTAATGTTTCTCTACCTTATTTTATAAGTAATAGTCTAATTTTGCTTTATTTTCGTGTTTCAGCTCGAAACGAAGAAGACGAGACGCACGACGTGCTACCGACGCCCGCAGCCAACACCGCGTCGACGCTGGGAGACGCCTGCGTCGGTCGACGCTAGGTCGATGCATGGCTGCAGTAGCATCGATCCTAGCTCCATCTATCGACACACCTATAGACGCAAACTTGCAGTCGCGTCGATATGTGCACGCGTCAGTCGAGCACTGCCTGGTCAACGCGAGCATCCGACTCGCATCGACGTCGACGTTCGGCATGCATCGGTCGACGCTCCGGCGGTTGAGCAGTTATTTTCGGGAAAATATATAATAGGCCGGTGGTTTCTTCATTTCAAAAGTGCTGGAACTTGGGGGGAATGTCAGAACAGTGCAGAGAACTCTTGATTCTTGCCACCTTTCGATTCATGCAAGATTAGCATTTTTGGTTCGTCATTTCTTCATTTCTATTTGGTCCGATGTTGAAGATCGTTTATCAACGCTGAAGTTCGTTAGATTGCTGCTGATGCTTTTCTAGATCATAGGTTTTTCTGCACCTTTTTATTTGCTTTGTGTATTTGGCTTTGACTATCGTTGGATGTTGATATTGTACTTTAGTTTCGTTAATTTAGTTTCCTTTGTTCTTCTTATTTTCAGTTTGTACTCATTTGCTTAGTATTTGTTTAGATGCTTGGTAATTCTCATGCTTTTAATTGCTGAAATTATGCTTTTGAATATGTTAATACTTTTTGGCTAAGTTTAACGTTCTAGTGTGCCTAGAGTCATTTAGAACCATCAGGATTGACAACCCTGATCGTGGAGATGATTCTGGCGCACTAGAACCCTCATTTTTATAATCTTTTATAGACATTCAATTTTATTGCTCGTAGATATTAGAAAACCCCAAACTAAATTGGATCGCTTGTTTAGTTTAGTTTTTATTTCTTTTCTATGTTCCTAAAATCAAACACCGGAATAACTTCCGATTAGTATTCCTTGTGATTCGACTCGAGTCCAACTTACCACCTACAGCTACTCCGTTCTCTTGCGGACGAACTTCTTATTTTTAAATAAAAAGTATGTGTAAAAAGTTCGATTTTCAAATGGAAAATCTCTTTGTGGCTGTCCTGTGGGATTGGTGGTTCTTTTTATGTCTTAATATTGGGGGCGAAACCTTGTCGAGGTTGTTGTCGGAGCTTGTGGTTCTTGATTACTTGTGTTTGTCTTTTATTTTCTTTTCGTTTAGAGTCGTTGTGGTCATGGAGGGGCAAAATCTTGTAGGTTCAAAAAAGTTATCTTTTCAAATAGTTCATGTAGGTAGCTTGTGCCCAGGTTGTTATATTAGTTCTGGTGAGGGGCGATATATGTAGGTTGTACATTTATTTGTTCAGTAGTACGTGGTAGAAGCTCGTGCCCACGATGTCATTTTATGTTTTGTTTTTGCATGGCCAGATTGAAGGTGATTGGGTCGTGGTTGAGTTTCTTGGCATGTGCAGTTTTGCCAAGTCTCTGTCCCTTTGCGAGTTGGGCTGCTAGTTCAGATTATGCACCTTTGATTCGATTTTATTATTTTGTTGTAGTTCGTCGTCTTGTTTGTGAGTTTTTAGTCTTCGTTTGTTAGGATCGTCTTTATTTTTTTTTCTTGTTCGTGATTTTTTAACTCCTTTGTGGAGTGACTTTCTCCTCTTTACCATTGATTGTTTTAGAAGTCTTATTGTCAGCCGACAATGTTTATAGTGTAATTTATTTTGAGTATTTTTTTTTCTAATATAAAATTTCATCGTTTGAAAAAAATAAAGGCAAATACTTGTATGAGACCAGTCTCATACTATGATACATGTTTTTACCGTACCCACCAAATTTACATTACCCGCCTAGCTTGATCCTCCTACCCACATTGAAATTAGAGCAGCTTTGTTTAATTATAAAAAAATATCATGAATCCTTTCTTGTTGTGATGGTATTTCCTTATATTTCTTGCCCACCTCACCCTTAGTCACTCTCTCACATCTTGGTTGCCTGCCACCACCAACATTTGATAGTGGAAATAAAATACGTATATATCATTTAAATCGCCTCAAAACCCTCGTTCAACATCCAAAATAAGATTTGCGATCTAATATTCAATTCATTATAGATCTTGAGTCAAAACTCACGATTTGTTAACTTTGACCTCTGATCTACGATAACTCACCAGGCCAAATTTAGATCGACAACCAATAATCAACTTCTCGCATTGCAATATACTATATCAGTGATTTATATGTTCTAATCAGTTCTAATTCTGGAAATGTATGATTTCTTTTACTTTTGCTTTTCACTCTTCTCCATACTCTCTCTCCATAGTTGCGATTTGTGGTTAGAGTGTGTGCTTATTTATATATGTGTGGTCGCTGGTGTGGTTTTATGTGTTGACGAGGTGTTGTTTGTGACTTGTGTGCACTGATAAAATTTGGGGGGTGGGGTGGGGGTAGGAGTGGGGATTAAGGGTTCTGTTGATGGTGAGGGTGAATCACAGTGGCACATCCACACACCAAAAAGAGTTTCCATTTACTTTTCAAATAGGAATATGCATGATGTATTATTAACTTCTAAATTCATTTCATAATTGTAATATATCATATTCGAGTTTGGGATATGTATATGTGATACGACACTAAATATTCATGTTGGTATTTATGGTAAGCGACCTCATTTCTTGGAAGGAGTATTCTTTCTAAGAGGTGGGCGAGCTGGTTTATAGAGTAGTGACCTGAAGTATGATGGAGAGCTCTCGTATAGGGTGGTGATCGCTTATGGTTTTATTAGCTCGGCGATATCTGGTAGTTCAGTATTAGGCTTTGTAAATATTAGGCCCGAATGGGCTAATATGGATGGTATTGTGGGGTCCCGGCGAATTATATTAAAAGAATCACAGGCCCAGACCTATTCTTGTAATTTAAGCCAGAGATTTATTATTTATGGGAACTTAGCATATAGGAGAAATCCTAATTCTAAGTCAGTCAAAGGTATTTATAAAATTATGGGAGCACTTCTCTTATCTATATAAAGGGGTTTACGCCTCTCTTTTATCTAAGTTGATTTATTCCTATGCTTGGGCTCTTAAAATATCTCTCGCACTTTTTGACTTAAGCATCGGAGGACCTTCGTTGGGTCGTCCACCGCCTTGGCTGAGGGTGTTGTTTGCAGGATCGGTTAGGTCACCAGGAGTCTTTTTGGAGACCAATCAGGTAGCTGTGATGTTATTTCATCACTATTCAGGTAGCTGATCTCGAATTTGAGGTTTTTGCCCCCTATTCTTGGTAACCGATCTTTTTGGTTTTATCAATATGTTACGTTGTAATGAAATTATTTTATTTGTTCTTGATATTGGTCAGCAATGGGTGGCTGATTAATGGGATTCATTTGTATTATTGTATTGTTCATATAGTTTATTTGTTCAGCATATTGTAATGGATTTGCTATTTTTTCTTTAAAATTGGTTGAGCAATTGGGGTCTGGATTGCCTAAGATATGGTCGAAAAATTTATAATATTTTTTTAGTAAAATTATAATACAAGAGAACTTCTACGGTGCCTTCACGGCACCATTCATCACTTCATGATGCTCAATAGTAACAATTAGATCAATTTTAGGTTTTTATATTAAAAGATCTACGGCTGTAAATATAGGAGGGGGTGGGGGTATGGTGCCTTGAAGGCACCGTAGACTTTTCCATAATACAAATCATGATTCTATATAAAAGTATTATAATATGTGCTAAATGTATTAGTTGGAAGTATCACAATTTGTAAATATATCACTTCAAAGTATTATAGTTATGAGTAAAAGTATTAGAAATTGAATTAAAGTATCTCAAATTTAGTACAAATTTTCAAAAATTCATGTAAATATTTTACGATTAATGTGATATTTTCATATAAGTATTTTTATAAATTACTGTAAAAGCATATCAAATATAGTTAAAGTATTATAATTTGAGTTATAAGTATTACAACTTTAAGGATAAATATTGTATATTATATTTCTATATAAAGTACAATAAATTGTAGAAAAGAATCAAAAGTTTATTTAAAAGTATTACAATTTTAGGTAATAGTATTACATAGTATAGTTTATGTAAAAGTATCACAAAACGTAATAAAACTATAATAACTTCAGTTAAAAGTGTCATAATCTCTATGTGTAAATATTTTATATTATAGGTCTTTATCGAGTATTACAAAATTCATTACAATGTACAAGTATTAGAAAGTATGTCATAATTTTACTATATTTTATGATACGTGATCAACCTTTTGTGATACTCTAATAATCTAAGTGTAATAGGTATAGATGTAAGCGAAGAAAACAAATTATAGAAATATGTGATAGTTTAACTATATTTTGTGTAATATTTTAATAATATTTTGATTTTTGTAAAAATATAAAATATAACATGTGTTACATTTACTCGATTTTATAATACTTTAAACTGAGAATATGATACTTTTAGTTTATGATTTTTAGCCGAATCTGTGATACTTTTAGTTAATTTTGTAATACCTAAAATTGGGCAAATTCTGATTTTTTTTTTCCCGGCGATGTTAAAAAAAAAAAATCTTACTTTATAGTGAAAATTTCATACTTTATGTATGAAAAAGTAAGAAAATTTCTTATTAAAAATTTCTTACTTTATAGTGAGATTTCTAACTTTATATTTTTTTTGCAAAAAAAAAAA
>BMAC01000052.1:2325379-2365168 GCA_014905375.1 Phtheirospermum japonicum
ATGAGATGAACAACAGTAAGGAGGAATGAAATATATTAAACTTGTATGTATTCAAGTTAAATCTGAATTAAGAAACAACTATTCCTTAATTAGTTGTATTTTTTATTTCAATTACTGATCAAGATTTCCATGGAAATCAAATCCTAGTTCAACAAAGAAATTATAGCTACAGTATCTGCCAATTCTAGCATTCAATTAGTCCATTAGGAAATACATATTTCCGCTTAAATTCTTGAAGTAGATCTTCTATTTCATCCTTCGTCCACACCACAATAACCAAGCCCAACAGAATTGAAATAAAAGGGAAAATTTATTTAAAAAAATCAACACAACAAACCAAAGATCCAAGGATTCAAGGAATTAAAATAAGTAATTAATATAGTTCGAAAGATTTTTACCGGAATTGGTCTGTCGTCTTTCAAGATAATCCGTCGGAACCATACGGGAAAAATTTCCAGCCCTTATTTTAAGATGTGAAAGTTTGTATAAATTCAAAGACAGGGAGAGGAGGGGAGAATTTTTGGAGAGGCAGGCAGTAATTGAATACTCAAAACATCAGAACCACCATTGATTTTTAGGAGACTCAAGTTATGAATGATAAATATAGGCAGAAAAATTAACAGGAAGAAACTGAGAGAGATTATATATCGAGAATACAGTCAAATGAATTATGAAAGAAAAAAAAAACTATTTAAGGAGAATACTGAATCTACAAAAATGACAAACAAATTTAAGTTGAAGAAGTATGGAATCTAATGGGAAAAAATGGTAAACAAATTTAATTGAACTTAAAAGAGTGTGCTAAGAAAAAATATGCTAAAAATTGAACAAATTACAATTATTTTTCTCAAAAACTTATTAACAAAAAAAAATTGACTCTGATTATACTCACCTCTTGATACCATTTGTAGTTTTGATGACTAAATCCAAGTCTCGAGAAGTAAAAACAGGAATACTATCCACTTTCTTTTTCCCATCACCACCGCAGGCGCCAGGCTTCAAAAGTTTGTTGGCTACCTTGACCTATACCAATAAGTGGATTGAGATCGATGCAATATACCAATAAAATAAAATTATAGTCGACGCAAAAAAGAGATCGGAAGAATTTTGCAATAATTTGGAAGAAAAGGACAAATCGGAAAAAAAATTAAGAAAAATACAAATCGTACTATACCATTGAATTGGACGAATACGCATCCGTCTTGGAACTTTTTGATATCTTTTTCGGATCTGTGAAAATCGATATGAATTTTTTTTGTGAAAACAGATCTGTAGTAATATCATCCACGGATCTGAGAAAATAGACCGGGAAACAACAGATCAGTATTTTTTGATATTTTTTAAGATTGGTAAATGAGACCAGATTGATATTATAATTGGACATTTTTTGTGAATAAAATTTCTGGAGAAAATAGAATAGAAAAAAGAAAGGGAAAGAAGCATACCGTGTTCTTTTCTGGAGAAACTTCAAGAAGAATGAAAAAAAAAGAAAAAATAAGATGAACGAAACTGATGGTGAGAAAGGACTACCAACTACCATGAAAAAAGATGGCTGCAACTCTGACCAAAAATTAAAAAAAAAGTTCTTATTTATAGGGGCTCAAAATTTTGGCCTCCTCCCAAAATAGATCCCCTATGAACCACAGGCCGACAGGTCATTTTTGGGAGGTTTTTATTGGTCCACATCAGCCTTGGAACACTCTCAGATCAACACCTCATCATTAATAGTTAACACTATTAACAAAATGGAGGATATGTCCATCACTTATTTCCCCCCGGTGCCATAACCTGGACTCGCCCGTTTACTTTGTCTTGCTGAGCCTTGCCAAGTTGATCGCCAAACTAGTGCCTTTACTGCTTTCTCTTCCTCATCTGAATCACTTGCAGTCATAAATGCACAATAAGTTTTATGAGCATGACTCACACTTTAATATTGAATTTGAGTCATACGGAATTGAGGCTGAGAAGATCCCACATGACTTTGGGCTGCGGAGTTATGTAATCCACAAGTATTATACGTGTGAAGCAAATTGTTTAAAGGTGTAGGTCCCGGTTGGCTAACTTGAGGAGTAAAAATCTGCCCCATGTTGTCTAAAACAAGAAACATAATTAACTCGACCATGTGTCTCAAGATATACATGAGATGAATATAGACTGATCACATCTAGATTGAAAGAGTGAGTTGTTTAAATTATAATATAATCTGATAATGTAATATAAAAATGAGATGTAATGTATCATAATACCAAGACATCTCTCAGATGAGGATGGATCAGATGCAGCTACCCTGTGATTAGAGGAGGTCATATCGACTATAACTAGAAGCATACCATTCCTTCTTGTGATTCCTAATGTGGTAGTCCCGTGTCGAGCATGCCCTGTATAATATGAAGGATGCAATATCATTGCCCTGTCTCAACAATGATTTCATCAACCACTACATATGGATGACGATAAGAGACAAAGTCATCATCTCTAACCTATGATGAAAAATGTCTCAATCGCTGATACTAATGACCCTACAAATATATGTAATCAACATAATGGTCTTTCTAATAGATAAGTACTGCTTAATGAATTCATACAACTACCGTCATTAATAAAGCATAAAAAACATAATATAATACAAATTAGTAGTGTAAAACCACTAACAACAAAAAAAAAATACGCATTACAATATTAATATAGAATCTAGAATATGAATAGTGATGGGATATTTATCGTGATATCCGACATTAACGCCGCAAACGTCCACTGAGTTGAGATCTTCCGGCTATCTCTGGCACACGGTATTATTGTGGTCAGTCCATTTCTTTGTGAATCCTAGTTTTGTTGGGTCGCCCAAAAATCATAAGCCTCTTTGTGTATGGATCACGACATAATTCAAAACTTTTTTATTCCAATCCTCCTTTTTCAGGCAATGTTTCAAAAGCCCCAAAAGATTATGTACGCACGTATGTACTACTAATGTTGTAATCTTGCATAAAAACTGTAGGATCCACTCTAAAACTAATGTATGTCTAGATTACACGAGTGCACAACATACCACTGCTTAATCATCTACCACAAGAGCATTCTAAAATTAACAATGACACCCGAGAGTTTTGACAACGAGTCAATCTATGAACTCGTGTGATCATTTAGACTATTTGTAAAGCCAAATTATTCTTGGAAATATTGTATGATGTTCTGGAATGTTGTACATTCGATAAACAACTAATGTATTAAACCATGCCACAGTTTGCTCGACTCTTTTAGTCTCGATCAAACGTTAATAAAATATCAGCGTAGTTTGGAAAAATATGATACAAATGAGTAGTTATCAAAAGTCTTCTGGCACGTTTGAGTATTTCGTTTATGCACTCAGACATATTAATTATCATGATCCTAAATCGCATGACTTCGTCATGGCTAAATGTTTACTTACACATGCCAAAATATAAATACTTTTAGGTTCTCAAGTTTAATTCGCTCCATTAGTTTATCAAATGTCATAACTCTGGGTTCTAATCTGACCTAATAAATGGACTTGAGTTGAGTATTGAAGTTGGAAGAGACATGTTGTAAACAGAAACAGTATACTCCAATAGGTGGTTAGAAAGCCGGTACTTGCGAAGTGCATTAAGTAATCTTGCATCTCTATTTGAAATATGAACCCCTTCTATATCACTATAAATATATTTCGCAACCATGGGAAGGAACCAGTGCCACGAGCTAGAAATCTCTGTATCAACAACTATATAAGCTAACAGTGTGATATGTTGGTTCGAAACAAGTGTGCATTCCATCAACGTGTGTTTATACTTTCCAACCAAGAATGTCCCATCAACATTGATGACTTTGTGACAATGTCTAAAATCCTCAATCTGGATGCCCAAAACACAAATCTTAACATATTTACATCATGTACTTAAGAAGGTTTGTAACCACTCGACCACTTTCCTTGGGTTTTATGTCTGTAAGGCTTCCATATGTTTAGGTAAATGTTGAACTAAACTCTTCCACATCCCGTACATATTTTTTACGATCTCATAGCAAACCTTTCCATAACTTGTGATATGGTATAGTATAACCATACTATTATTTCACAAAAAGTTGCACATGCCTGACACTATAAATCGTATCAGCCTCGACCGAAGTGGTAATGAATATATCAATCATATTTACACAATTCGAGTGATCTGAACGATTTGTAAAAGATAATTGTGCGGAGGACCCAATTTTGATATTTCCCAAATATTCTTTTATACACAAAAACTAACGTGAAGCTACCGATTGCATTTTGATGACTATGTACTTGATGCTCAAACTATCGGGTTTCAATATATAAACAATTTCCCAAACCATTGGGTTTCTTGTTTAACTCAATATGCACATTTGGGCATACACATAGAGAAGACTTTAACATCCCACATCACCTGTTTTTCTTATCTCTGAATATCATGCCTTTTTTCAACACTATTTAATCTTATATAGTATTAGTCCTATTTAGTTTTACCAATAAGATCAGTAGGGATGTCTTCATACTCAGAATAAAATGATCTTATATAGTCACGATCCTCCTTCCACTCGTTCTTGAGTTGTAGCGCTATGTTCAACCACATTAGGTTTAAAATCTTGATCAGTTAAACTATCACCCAAATCAAAGTATTCATAGTCTGTTTAACTTTCATCTTCTATTACTCCTTCACTCGATTTATAATCCAAAGGTTCATTCAGTCCAAAGTAATAAACTATATAGTCCCGGATCATACATAGGGGATGCTCGATACGATCTACATTTGGACAATCATTTGGATGGACATTGTGATGCGTACGTGTTATAGTCATTATCAAAAGAGATATTTAACATATTTTGTGATGAGTTGTGAGTCAAATCCCCAACTTAAACATAAATTCTACTAATATGTTTACAATGTTTATATAGTAAAGAAAAACCACAAATCTCGATCGGTTTTAATATTAACAAATTATGACATGTTATTCTCACTATATTTGGAAAATACTTTATCAACTATGTAGTTTTTCGTGAGCCTATCATGTCATTTAGTAGAGATTTCAATTGATTAAACTTCTTCAATCGAAGAATTAAGTTTGCTCCTACTTTTGGTCGGATGAATGCTACTTCCATATCATTTCGAGTGATTTAACCTTCATAATCTACAACTATTCTAATATCGTGTAAGTTCAACATTCCTTGCACAAACAAATGGTAAATATCATTTTATTTTGTATATTTAATCAAAATATATGTTTAAATTAATTAGACAATAATGAAAGTTATATTTACAATTAATTGATCCTCTATTTGGATTTTAAATTTCCACAAAATGGCATTTCAAATTTTGTGCACTACACATAACAATTTACATCTAATTTAAGAAAAAGTATAAATCTCGTACATTTTTAAATCATTTGCATTTCACAAAACAATAATCACCAAAATTTGAAATATTCAGCCAAACGAATTTAATTCAAGCCAACATGACTCAGTATGAATTTATAAAAATCAAATAATTAATTTCATGATAATTTAGGATATTCAAAATAAATAACAAATAAAATTAATATTTCACAAATACTAAGTATACACTTGATTTTCATAATCAAACATGTTAGGGTTAGAAATAACTCGATGAGAATAAAAATTGAGCCACCACATCTCCAACGACCTACCCGCCTAATTATCGTCGTCAGCCTAATCATGTTTGAGTGAGAATTAATCAAGATTGGACAATTTAGTTTCCACCGATGGGTGAAAATGGGATGGAAAAGAAGGAAGACGATGATGAGAAACAGAAAGACAACAGAGGCAGAATTGTTGGGGGTTGGGGGTAGGGTTTTGTTGTTGTACCATTTTATAATCTTTTGCAATTCGGTCTCATGTCGCCAACTTCATTTGCGACAGTCTTTCTTTCTTTTTTTTTTTTTTTGTGTGTGTGTGTATGTCTGTTTTGCATTTCACCTATGTTGCCAATGGAGTTGGTGACTTGCCCCAATTTCTTTTTGTCATTTTTACCCTTCGTTGCTAACAAGAATGGCAACACGAAATCAGATTTTTTCTATTTCTTTTTTTTTTTTTAAATTTAAATGTCTCGCCATTGTGGTTGGCAACACGAAATTGAATAGTGATGAGTAGCCAATTGGAATGACGATTTTATCCATTTTTTAAATTCTCTCACAACATACATCATTTTCTCAATGACAATTGGAAATAATTTTTTATTTAATTTTGCCTCTTCTCTCTCTATACATACAATTTTTAATACATATATAAGAATTCCGAGTTCTATCTTTTATAGACAAAATGGAAGATTTGGTGTTGTAAATATAATGGTAGCAATATTGTCTCCACAAAATCATATTTTGTAGAAAGAAACTGAAATGATTGTTTTTTTCATAAAATACAAAGTAACGAAAAAAATCAGAGCTCATGTGGAGGGCACATGATATTTAAAATATTTAGTGTCTCCTAAAAATAAGTAAATATCTTATATAGCCTACAACAGTAGTATTCATTCAAGACTTCGAAAGACATTTTAAGATTTTTTCTAGTATAAGAGTTTTTAAACTTTTCTATATTATTATTGATTTTACTGAATTTGTTGGAATTCTCTAAATGATTTATGTAGAATATTTATTAAGACATTTGAGGAGTTTTCCTCTAATTCTTTCCATATTTTTTTTCTTACTTGCAGTTTTTAACAACACCTTGTAACACAATTCTTTAATCTGAACTACACACACACACACACACATAAAAAAAAAGGTCAAAATGCTTAAAGAACCTGATTCATAACAAATTACAAGAGACCTTAAGAAACTGAATCAATAGAGAAAATTGTTTAATGACTCGTATGATTATATTACAGATCCTTAAAGGCTAAATCTGTGATACGTGAACGAAGTCAATTCCCTTGACACAAGTTGGCTTTGGCTAAGGGACGCCAGATTTTTTGTAAGCGGGGTGAAATAAAGTAGCTTAACTTATGATGGAAATATGCGGGTTTTGCAGATGAGACCTTTTTAGGTTATTGTTAAGTATTTACCAATTATTGACTTGAAAAGAGCACAAAATAAATATCTATGCGAATGAAACAAATGCAAATACTATGAACAAATTGACTGACAATGATACGATTTAGGCTTACATGTTAATTACTTATTCCTTAAAAGTTCTAATACCACACTTATTATACTTTTAACTTAAAGTTTTTGAACAAAAATATGTACTATAAATTAAAAATGGCTTGAGGGGACTAATTGTGACAAAAATATACATATATAAGTAAAAAAATCACACACACACACACACACACACACACACACACACACCACACACACACACACACATATATATATATATATATATTATATATATATATATATATATATATATATATATATATTGAGGTGGTGGTTACCCCAATCAACCCCCCTGGGTTCGTCTATGTTTGATTTCATTCATATAAAAATCCCATGTCTCCCGATGGGATTTCTTATTTTGAAGCCTACATAAGTCTAAATAATGAAAAACCTCCGAAAATGGTAAACAATTAAATACCTTGTGACTTTATAAGGTTTTAAGATATTAAAAATGAATACCTTGAAATTCTTATAAATCTTTGAGATGTTTTTAAATATATTAATGTTAAATACTAATGACTCTTAAAAGTTTTAAAATGTCTCAGTTAAATACTTCGAGACTCTTAAAGTTTTTAAAAGGTCTAGGAATATCTTCAATCAATATATTTGAGTGAGAAAAAATGATTCCAAGTTGTGTAAATTTAAGATCCACAACATTTAAAAACTAGTTCAAACTAAGAATACACATATTTAAAATCATTTAAATTGTGAGAATATCCATACCGGCCACACGAATCTTCTATCATATGATGGAGCCCAAGTCTGGACCCGTCCAAAAAATTTAGGTTTTATATAAAATAAGAAAAAAACCTTGATTTCCACTTTCCTCACTTTCTCATACTAGAATAGAGTAGAGCCACCTTCATCGTTCCAAGAGAAAAATTACAATTGAGAAAGGTAAAGTAATAAAAGATATGGTCTTATACAGTATGAGACCAACTGATTTTTATCGTTATATGGTGCATGAAGCAGAAGGAGATCACAACATTGGTCACACGATGAAAGACCATTTGAACTATGTTAACCATTTGAAAATTAAAGAAATGGAAGGTGGGGATGCGAAAACACTTGTTGAGATGCTAGAACAGCAACAATATGATGGTGGTGACTTTTTTTAAAGTTAAGTTAGATAAGATAGCCCAGTTAACTTATGTGTTTTGGAGGGACTAAATGAAGAAAGAAAAGTATGAGTTATTTAGGGATGTTGTAATATTTGACACGATGTATCGGACAAATAGATACAATCTAATTGTGATCCAATAGTTGACGTCAACCATCATCGGAGAATTTTTACGTTGGGTTGTGCATTCTTGTCGAACGACAAAATAGAATCATTTGAGTGGCTTTTTTAGGTTTTTAAGAAATCTATATGAGTAAAATGTCCTGTCCCTATATTCACCAACCAAGAACTAATGAAATAGAAAAGGTACACATTCTAATCTTGTAATATTAACTGATCATGATCATTGATCGCACTTTATTTTGGTGTATTTTATCCAACCGCAAGTGTACATCTACGTGGTCATATTTCACAAGGACCAAATTGTAGAAATTAATAAGTAATATTATCAAAAATTAGTTTTATCTAAATAAATGTAAAGGATTATTTTGTTCTATCGTTATAAAAGACAAGCATAAAATAAATAAAGATATAATCTAATTATAACAACTTACCAAGAACAATAAGTAGGAATAGAGATATTCAAAAGATAAGGGAATATTCTGGGTTTGGGATTACAATGAACTTTCAATGTTTATCCTTTTCCATCAAAACGTTAAGTATTGTTGTGACTCAAATTACTATACGCCAAACGCAAGTATAGCTTAACCCTTCTCTCGAATTGATTAAATCGTGGATTCTAAATGCGAGATGCATTGTCAAGATCACGCTTAGAACTCCAAAAAGCATTAAAGATTTAAAAGACTTCACTATTAATCTCAAACCTCTTAATAAGAGTGTTTCATGTTTGAAAACCAAATTGATAAACTTCTCTCAAATTATGATTCATCAAATCTAAAAGTTTGTCAATCGAGTTAAAACTATATAAGCATAATAGGGTCAATTAATTATGAAACAATGAATTACAAACACAAAAATCGAAAAGAGATCATACTTATGTTAATCTTTTTTGATCAACGAATTACTATTTGTGATTCAGTTCAATGTATATTAATCACAATTTTAGTTTAATCCTCCTCTCAAAGTGATAAAACCATGGATTCTGAACATCAAAAGATGTCTCCGTTTGAAATCATAATTAGAACTCCAAAAAGCTTAAAAGATTTATAAAACATCACCACTAATCTCAAATCTCTCAATGTTGATGATTATAGTGTTTTGAATTCTCAATTCTATTAATAAACCTCTTCTCTTGATTTATGATTTGTTAAAAACTAATAAGCATAAAAGGTTATCAAGCATTCAAAATCATAAATATTGAAAGGATCATATTTGGTTGAAAGAAATATCAATATATATTAAAAAAAGATGAATGAATCATTACACAGAGGGTTGCTCTATTGTTTGTATAAGGAGAGAGAGAACATCAATTATTCATTGTTCTCAATCCCAAAATATGACGAAATTATCTAGACATAGTTAAAAACTTATTTAGGTATTTCATCGAACATTTATTGTTCATAAGAATAAATAAGAAAATATAAGCTGTAAGATGGTTGTGCTCCTTTGATCTTTCCTTTCTTCATGTTTTTTCTCCTAAATCCCCCTCAATATCTTTATCTCACACTTTCAATTAATTTTGGTGATGAATAATGGTTGCCCCGCCGATAGATGTGTCTAGCCAGCTTCTTGATTCCCCTTTTATAGTTAAAAATGAATCCCCCCATTAAAATTTGGTTTGTGACGTTTATAATGTTTATGGGCTTTTCGTGATCGGGTTCGAGGCCGTGAACGGGGTCGTGAATGCTTGCCGTAAAAATAGCTTCCTATAATGGGCCGAGTCACGACCACTTTCCTTGAGAATAGCCCATAGTAACGGGTAGAGTCGTGACCATAAACGAGGTTGCGATCGGGATTTTAGACTCCGTTTATTTTCTGACTTCATGGGACCACTCCAGTCTTGGTTCAACGGACTCTGCTTCTTCTTAGCCACTATCCCAATCATCATCCACTATATTTGAAGCTCAATCCAGCCAAAATGACTCAAAATCCTATAAAAACAATGAAAAATAACCAAAAATGTAATAACGTCCAAATAATAGAAATTAAAGTAAAAAGACTGTAAAAGTGTACAAACAGTAGTTGAAACTAATTTAATAAGTCCCAATATGTTCGTAACATCTGTGTTTGTCAAATACCCCCAAACTTAAAGCTTTGTTCGTCCTCGAAGATACAAAAAATAAGAAAAAAATACGAGTATGGACATGTCAAAAATGATGATGATGTATTTTCTTCTGAGGCATCATTTTTCAATGTATAAACACAAAATCAAGAATTCAATCACTACACCTTTTTACCTTCAATTAATCATCATGTTCAATCAATGATCCTTACATGGTAAAGTGTTTTTCTCAATCCTTACATGCAAACTTTTTGTAGAAAAATATATGGAAGATATGTATCAGAAAAACTGTAATAATAAATGAAGACTCTATTGGGATAAAAAGTTGACAAATTCAAGACCAACAATGACAAAATCTAGAAAATATAGTAACAGTTTCGGAAAAATACAAATTTCTCATCACCTTCAGTTTCCACATTTTATATGTTTCTTTTTACTATTACTTAAATTCTTTTATAGCCAGAGTTTCTTCATTAACAGGCTTAGCTTGCTACTTCGTTGGTATAATTTGATCCTTCACTAATTTAGTTTCCACCTTAAATTTCTTTCTGGCATTTATACTTACCGGAATAATCAGTTTCTTTTTTAAACTTTCTTAACTTCCTCCACTACTGGAGTTTCTTGGCATGCTTCGTGTTTTTTTTGTTTACAGTTTCTTGAATCGTCGCTTATTTTTAAATTCTCTTTTTTGCACCCTTCTTCACCGACTCAGTTAATTGCTTTGCAGGTTCAACTTCTTCTGCAATTTCTTAAACCATCAATTTTTTTGTTTATTTTTTTGCAATTTCATTTTCGCACCCTTCTCTAGTTGATTCTTTATTAGCTCAGTTTCTTGGACAATCATTTTTTTTGCAGGTTGTCTTTTGCACCCTTCTTCGGTTGATCATTCATCGGATTAGTTTCTTGATCCTTCACAATTTTTTACAGTTTATTTTCTGCAGTTTTCTCCGACTGATCTTTCACTAGTTCATGCTTAATTTTATTGAGACCTTCTTCTATCGCATCTGACATACATATACACACATGCAAGTGTTATGACAATCCTACTGACCACTAAAATGAACAAGAACATGAGGATGAATTATAACACGAACTTGAATATCCCCACACTTGGAGACTAGCATAAAAACCTGGACAGTGAATTAGTGGGAGACCAATGAACTAATTTACCAAATCACATATGTAATCCACAGATATACACACCCAAACTTATATTGAAAAATTAAATACCAAGTAATCGTATTTCTGAAAGAACATAATTCAACTAAATAAATAGAGAAACAGGAAAATAGAAAGAAGTACTGCAAATTGTTGAGTAGAGTTTACCACTTCATACACAACATATTATAATAGCATCCATTTAAAAGTACAACTGCAATTGGTAACTCAAAAAAACCCTAAAAATCGATCAAATCGAAATAAACACAAAAACCTAAAAGGCGATCCTAAAACAGAAAAAATAGCAAGAAAAACGCGTTATATTAACGCACCTTCGAGAATATGACAAATGGCTGAGATAGTGAGAGGTCCGATTTCAAATGGGGGCGGGCAATGGTATCTTTTCAGCTACAGTTTTTTTATTGATTGTATCCAAAGAAAGAAATTTGAAAAATCATAAAATAGATAGATTGAACAAGAGCTATAATTTGAATGACGGTAGATTAGGAACTTGGCTAGAATTCTTCAGTTCTCCGGCGAGGCGAGGTGCAATAATTTTTTGGTTTAGGATTGCAGTGGTTGGGAATCGGGAAGAGATAGGGGAAAGATAGGCGAGGAGAGAGAAATTGATGGATTGGAACTTTTTTTTTTCCTTTTATATAAAATCAGATTTCTCTGGGTTCGATACGAATTTGCGACGATCTGAAACCCGTCACACGATAAATAACCCATATAATTGTCAGATTTGAGTATTTACAAAGTTAACGAATTATTTACTACGAGTTAAAATTCTTAACTTCGATCCGTAGCTCCATCCGAATGCAACTTTATAATTAAAAATTGGTGAACATTTGTTTTTAAACTAGTGTACACTGAACATGTCCATCAATGTGAACACACAATTTCATGTCCTTCAGTTTAAGCATATAAAGTAATCAATTGAGTTCATGTTGCTTGCTGCATGACCCATGACCTGGGGTCCATGGTCCAATAACCCCCTTCCTCCCTCTCTCGTGTGTATATATGTATGTTAAACCACCACCAACGAGAGCTTTGACAAATCTCCGCTCTAACAGCCCCCACCACCATTAAACCACCATGAGATTTCACCCCTTAGCTCCACCCATGATTTCTTGGCCCTCTCCCCAGTCCACGACCTCTAAGTACCAACATCTAGCACCTTCCAAACCTCAATAAAATAAAATAAAATAAATAAAAAAATAAATAATTGATTAATCAAACAGGCCACTCACCACCACCACACAAAATCAAATCATCTCTAATATCTAATCCCAATAATTAATCATCAATGGAAGAAAATCAGCCAATAGCAAACCAACACCACCCCGACAGCGGCGGCGGCGCAGCCAGGACCGTCATCTTTGGGAAATACGAAATCGGCCGCCTCCTCGGCAAAGGCACCTTTGCCAAGGTCCACCACGCCAGAAACCTCGCAACCTCCGAGAGCGTCGCCATCAAAGTCCTCAGCAAAGACCAGATCAGAAAAGAAGGCCTAATCGAGCAAATCACGCGCGAGATCGCCGTTATGCGGCTCGTCCGCCACCCGAACGTCGTCGGAATCAAAGAGGTCCTGGCGACGAGGCAAAAAATCTTCTTCGTGATGGAGTACGTGCGCGGCGGTGAGCTCTTCGCCAAGGTCGTCAGGGGCAAATTGAAGGAGGAGATCGCGAGGAAGTACTTCCAGCAGCTCGTAAGCGCCGTCGATTTCTGCCACAGCCGCGGCGTCTACCATCGCGACCTGAAACCCGAGAACCTTCTTCTCGACGAAGACGGCAACCTAAAAGTCTCCGATTTCGGTCTATCGGCTCTGCCGGAGCAGCTCCGCAACGACGGGCTCCTCCACACCCAGTGTGGGACTCCGGCTTACGTGGCTCCGGAAGTGCTTCGGAAAAAAGGCTACGACGGCGCAAAAGCTGATATCTGGTCTTGTGGTGTTATTCTCTATGTTTTGTTAGCAGGTTTTTTACCATTTCAGGATGAGAACGTGATGAAAATGTACACGAAGATTTTCAAGGCTGATTTCGAGTTCCCACCTTGGTTTTCTCACGAATCGAAGAGATTAATTTCCAGGCTTTTGGTTTCTGATCCTGAGAAAAGGATTACAATCCCAGCGATTACCAGAGTCCCCTGGTTTTGCAAGAATTTCACAAGGCCAATAGCTTTTTCCATCCAAGAGCCCATTGTTCAGGAAAAAAACTCGAACGAGGAGAGCCAGGAATTGGATTTGATGAGATCCAAATCGGCCCCGCCGTTCTACAACGCCTTCGAGTTTATATCTTCGATGTCGTCGGGTTTTGATCTGTCGAGCTTATTCGAGAATGGGACGAAATCGGGTTCGTTGTTCACGTCCAAGTGCTCGGCCTCGACAATCATGAGTAAATTAGAGTTACTCGCCAAGAAGGTGAATTTTAGGGTCGTGTTGAGCAAGGACTATAAGATGAGGATGCAAGGGGTTTCGGAGGGGCGAAAAGGTAAATTGTCGGTCACCGCGGAGGTGTTCGAGGTGGCGCCGGAGATGGCGGTGGTGGAATTTTCAAAGTCGGCTGGGGATACGCTCGAGTACAAGAAGTTCTGCGAGGACGATATTCGGCCTGCCTTGAAGGACATCGTTTGGAGTTGGCAAGGGGAGAGGTGTGTTAGCCAGGACTAGTTTGGTCATTTTGCCCGACTGGGTTTAACTGGCAACGACTGAAGGGGCAAGGCCGTCCGTTTGTAGGATGAAACTTAGCCTAGCTCATGCCCTTTTGTATGCAAAATCAAGTGAATTAGCCAATTTTTGTGTGAACTTGCTTTAGTGCTTGCTTCTTTTGTCTCTAAATACTTTTGTATATATTTTGGTTAATTTCAAGAATTACTCCAAGAGGTTTAGTCTAGTTACAAAAGAATTCAATTATCTTTTAAAGTTGCAAAATCTCCATTGAGGTTTGTATTTTGCATATCCCTCTTGAGGTTGCAATTCGGTTGCTAAAGACTAATGGGAAGTGGATATTTGTCATTTAAAAGATAATTACTTTTTTTTTAAGAGGTGCTAATTTCAAGGGTAGTTTTGTATTTAAACCCATATAAAATCTTGAAATTGCATAGTGGTATTTTGAGCACGTTCTTGGGTGGCAGAGTGTCTGTTGTTTGTGCAAGAAAAATATTTGTTGCGCATAGGTTCTTCGATTAAAATTTTTGAATCCACAGGAATTCTGATTCTGCCCTTAAAAAGATAATGAATTATGTTGGATTAATTTTTCTTTTAATTACGATTTCAGGCAGCTTATCAAGAAATTGTGGTGGTCCTAATTAGTTGGCTTAGCTTTCAGCAGTCAACGTCATCAATGGTGTGGTATATAACTTCACAATTTCTAGCATGCAATAGTGTGTTTTTTTGGTTGGCACAAAATGACTTTCTGCATAAATTAGGAAATAAGAGAAACTATTGATCTAAAAAAGGTTCAAGTATTCTTTCTTTTTTTGAGAATTTTTTTTCGTGACGTCACATATCTTGCTCACCGATGTAGCATTAAATTTTGGGAGAGTCATTCAAATAATAAAAGTTGTAATTCGCATTGGTAAAGTCGTATATGGTATTTAAAAGAAGTTATGTTGTAAATTAGTAGGTTTTGGGCATATGGGTAAGAGCGGCTCACATGGTTAATATAGGCGTAGGTGGCTAATACTTAAAAGATGAGTAAACAATCGAGAAGTTTTTAGATTGTTGCTCATGATATTAATGAGGTTTTTATGGTAATTTATAATTATGGAAAGCGAGAGTTCTACTAGAATATTGTTTCATAATTATAGAGTTAGAAGGTGATTTGGAGACAAAAATCATATTTTGGGTATATTTTTCTACCATGTATATAAAGAGGACACAAGTCTCGATTTTAATTAAGTTAATTTATCCTACTTTTTTGCTCTCTTTTTCATAATATTGATAAGTTACTACTTTAAGCATCGAATGGCCTGCGACAGGGCTATCTGCCTTGTATTTTTGTGCAGGTTGATCATGGCTTGAAGAAGCTGATTTGACGTGATCCGGTCTCTTTATTGGTGGCCAAAATTTAGGCCGCATCAAGTGGAACTGTCTTAAAATATGAGAGACATCGAGTCATTGAGCGAAAGACGTGATTTGAAAGCTAAACCATGAAGTCAAAAAAACATAACACCGCACACTCTGGATTTTTCAGGCAAAGAAGATAAGAATGTTGACACCGAGATTCATACCACTGGCAACAAGCAGACACTATCAACAGGGACGAAAGACCATTTGGTGGAAAAAACGCCACAACAAGGAGATGATGGGGAGAAAATTCTAGAGACTATGGGGACAAGCAATCAAACTGTTCCCACAAAGGTATCCAGGAAGGGAGGAGTTGTGAAGGTTGGAATGAGAAGTGGAATCAGCCGTCGGAACAACATATCTTACTATCAAAAAGGGGATGTTACAAAAACTTTTCAATACGATACCACTAGATACGATGCAAAAGATTATGCATACAAGACTTAGTAGTGACGAGGAGGAAGAAGATCACTTTGGCAGGGGATTACAAAGTGGGGGAAGTATAAGGAACCCAAAGAGGGCACGCAGTCTCCTCGTCTGGAGAAAGAACAAGGGAAAGAAGGCCTAGGCTGGAACCATTCAGGGCGGCCACGTGGGGAAGAAAACGTAATGAGGGAAACCATTCGCTATGGGACGAGAAGGAGGAACCTTAGGAGGAGGATGAAGAGGAAGAATATGAGGGAGAACCTGGGAATATTTTTAACCAAAGTGTGTTTCGTTGGATAAAAGAGAGAATAGAGGAAGACAATGATGACGAGGCGCCCCTTACCTCAAGAGTGACGCGTGATATGTAAGAAACATTAAGTGCTTTACAATAATAAGAATTACAGGAGTAGGACCAGAAGAAGATCGTGGTTACCCATTTTTAGAAGAAATATTGAAAGTTGTCCTGCCTCGGGGGTATAAGAGATTACATTTTTAATTATGATGGGTTTTCGGATCCCACCCGACACACATAAAGTTTTGAGAATGAGGTAACATTGCGGAAGTATACCAATACTATCGCATGTTGGGAATTTTTATCTAATTTGCTAGGACCTGCACAGGATTGGTTTCACCAGGTCGCCCCAGGAAAGATCACCAGTTTCAAGGTGTTGAAATCCTCCTCTCTAACACACAATGCTAGTGTGAGAACGCACATGAAGACATTTATGTCTTTTTTTTATTACAGTATAAGAGAAGGATAAGTCCTTAGAGGATTTTGTGGCGAGTTTACGAGAGATAGTTTGGAGGTGCTTACTACGACGAATGAGAGCGTGTTAACCAAGGGATTGCGCACAGGGGGGTTGAGGATGTCATTGGCTGAGCTACCTGCTCTTACATAAGAATGTGTGCTGGATAGGTATGTAAAATATATCCATGAGGAAGAAGCTGAGGAAGACGGACATATGCGCTTTTCCCATGAAGGTGACTATGCGAAGAAACCCCCAATAAGGAAGGAAGAATCTAGGAGGAATCCACGTCGACAAGTAAAGTTATTTACTACACCGGTTGAAGATAAGAGGATGGATGGACGATTAAAAGGGCTAAAGTTTTTTCCATAATCGAGAAGCAACAACCCAATGTCATAAGATGGATGGACGATTACACAGTGATACACACTAAACTAAAATCATCATATTTTTTAAGGTTCCATAATAAATATGGACATTACATGGAGAGGTGCTTCCATTTGAAGGAGGAGATTGAGATTTTGGTCAAGGATGGCCACATAAAGGTTTATGTTTATCAGGATAAGAGTCAGGGTCAAACGCGAGCACTTCCGAGACCTCTCCCCAAGGGGGTCCCCTATGGGTGCAAGCGGGTGGACAGGCAATGAGGCAGGAGGCACATGAAGAGCAGGAGGAGAATGTTAACCCTAATAACAACAGGAGGAGAATCAACATGATTTCTGGAGGACCTACAAACGGAGACTCGAATAATGGAAAAAAGATTCATGCTACAGATTGGGGCCTTCGGAGGTTGTAGTGGTAAACTTGTATCTGCCACCTTCGGGGTGAATTATTTTCTTTGGTCCAGGAGAAAGTCGAGGTTTATAGGTCGAGCATAATGACATGCTAGTCATACGAGTAGAGATAACTATTGATGATGTTGGCAGGGTGTTTGTGGATAACGGGAGCTTAGTTTATATTTTATATCATCACTGTTTAGAACATATGATTGTGAAGGTGAAGATGAGGCCGGTGAAAATTCTTTTCTATGTATTTAATGGGACGCAAGTCATTACCGAATGAGAAGTGATTTTGGTTGTGGGGAAGGTGAGTTTTGGGTGGAGAAGAAGCTCAAGTTTTTTTTTAATCATGGCCGATTGTGCTCACAACATCATATTAAGGTAACTTACCCTTAATGAATTTCAGGTGGTCACATCTACTTACCATATGAGTATCAAGTATCTAGTTGGAGACAATGTGGGAGAAGTGTTCTTATCAACATGCTGCACAATCATGCTATCGGCTTAACCATGCGCAAAGAGATGAGTGATGGGGGGAGCAGAATGGTGATGGTCGGGGAGGAATCATCAATGCCATGAAGACCAAGGTGGAGGATAAATCTGTGAGACCTCATGAGGAGTTAATGAAGATTGAAGATGGATAACAAGGTTTTGCAACAAGAATAGGGAGTCAGCTTCTAGAAGCTATAAGGGAAGTTCTTATGAGCTTGTTAAAGGAGTTCAGGGACATCTTCATCTATGGAGATAATGAGTTTCTAGGTGTGGGTCCTTAGGTCACACAACATTACCTGAATACAGACCTAACCATCAGACTGGTGAAGCGATAGAGAAGGCATTTTCATGTGGAGTTGGACAAGATGATAGAACAAGAGGTGCAGAAGCTATTGAAGGCAGAGCATATACATGAGACTCAATTTTCGTAATGGTTATCAAATTTGGTGATGGTACCTAAACCTGGGAATAATTGGAGGATGTGCTTTGATTTTCACGAGGTGAATAAGGCTTGCCCTATGGATCACTATCTATTGCCTCGTATCGATTAGTTGGTCAATTCTACATCAAGTTTTGTGTTTTTTAGTATAGTGGGTGCGTCGCAAGGGTATCACCAGATTTCTTTAGCACCACAGGATTAGCCAAATATGAGCTTTGTTACTTCGACTGGGACCTATTATCTTGTGTGCATGTCGTTTGGGTTAAATGATACAGGAGCTACCTATTAGATGCTGATAAATATATAATTTAAGGATTCGTTGGGAATAACCATGGAGGTTTATGTGGATGACAAACTAGTGAAGAGCAGGAAGGTGAAGTCACATGTGGAAGATTTAAAGAAGGCCATTTTGATTTTGCGACAATATGAGTTGCGTTTAAATCTCAAGAAGTGTTTCTTTGATGTGCGATATGGGAAGTTTCTAGGTAATATGATAATGGAGTGGGGCATCTAAGTGAATCCATAGAAGGTGTGAGTTGTGATGGAAATGCCCCAACCTCGTACGATGAGGGATGTACATGTCTTAACAAGGAGGATAGCCAATCTTAGCAGGTTTATCTTCAGGTCGTCCGAGAAGGGCTTCCCCTTTTAAAGACTTTGAGGAAGGGATACAAATTTTAGTGGATGTTAGAGGCAGTGGGTGCTTTGAGAAGTTGAAGGAATACCTGGTGCAGATACCTTTATTGATAAAACCTCTACATGGAGAGGATTTGATTATGTATATATCACTAGGAGAGATGGCAGTGAGTTCAGTCTTGATTTGAGAGGATGCAGGAGCTCAAAAACCATTTTATGTGAGTAGGATGTTATGAGGGGCAGAACAATGTTATTTGGAGTTAAAAAAAAGGAGGATTCTCTTTAGTATGCACATCCACGAAGTTGCGCCCTTATTTTTTGGGCCACAAGATTTAGGTGAGGACCAAAATAACTTTGAAGAAGGTTCCGAACAAGCCTAATGTGTCTGGATGATTGGTAAAATGGGTGGTAGAGCTCAATGAGTATTATGTTGTGTATGAGTCATGAATGGCAATGAAGGCACAAGTGTTAGCAGACTTCTTGCAGGAGATGATGCTCTCTGATGAGGTTTAAGCAGAAGAAAAGGCATGGTTTTTGCATGTAAATGGATCATCTATGATAAGTGGGGTAGGAATCAGATTTTTTTTAACTATTCCGAAGGGGGAAAATATGGATTACGCTATAAAGTTAGGTTTTAAAGGTCCTAATAATGAGGCAGAGTACGAGGCATTGGTTCAGGGTATGAGGATGCCAAGCGACCTGAATATAGGTCATCTATGGGCGTACACAAATTCTAAGTTGTAGTGGAAGATCGACGAATAATAACACTTATTTTTTGTACGTATTGAGACTTATTAATTAGATTTCATCTACTGTTTATATATTTTTAACTTCTTTTTTACTTCAATTCCCATTGTTTGAACATTATTATGTGTTTGGTTGTTTTATGTTATTTTATCGTATTTTGGAGTCATTTTGGATGGACTGAGTATAAACAGTATAAAGAATGATGAATAGACTATAGAAAGAAAAGATAAGATTCCATAGGGCTAATATTGGATCAATCCCACGAAGTCAAAGAGTTAACAGAGCCCAGTAGCCCAGTATTGACCCCATTTATGGTTGAGACTTGGCTATATACTATGGGCTCGTTTCATAGCACATGTTCACAACTAGAGTCTCGGTCAATACTCGACCTGATACTCCTGGCCAATTTCAAGAAGACCATTCATGACCCCATTTGTGGTTGAGAAATGGATCGCGAATGGTCAAAAAACGTTGAAAGATATTACAAAATTAGGTTTATATGCTGGGACTTAATTTTGGACTATATAAAGAGGGCCAAGAAACTGTACAGATACATCTTTCTTCTTGGGAACCATCATTAACCACCAAAACACTCCAAAAATGTGTGATTAAGAGATTGAAGAAGGAGTTTGGAGTAGAAATACGAAGAAGTGGTAGATCAAGGGATCTACAATCATTTTACAGCTTATCATTTCTTATATTATTCACAAATATTATGTGTTCGATGAAATGTCTAGACGGAGGTTTAAACATGTCTAGCTAATTCATTTATATTACGGGGTTTGGTAAATGATGAATGATTAATGTTTTGGACTTTTCTTTTAACCAAGTATTTGGTACTTTCAATATTTTTGATTCTTGATTTACATATATTTATAGTTGCTTGACAAACTCTTATGCTTATTAGTTTTAATAATTCATAAATCAGAAGACTAGTTTTGTTAATAGAACAATGAATTCAAAGCGCTCTAATTAATAAGATAGAGAGATTTAAGATTAGAGTTGATGTTGTATAAATCTTTGAAGCTTTTAAGATTTCTAAGTGCGATAGACAACACGTCTCACATTTAGAAACCATAGTTTAATCACTTTGAGAGAAGAGTTAAACGATATTTGTGATTAACATATATTGAATTGAATCACAATGATGCTTTTTTGATTTAAAAGGTTTTACATTCGAGTATGATCCTTTTACTAATTTTGTGATTGTAACTCAGCATTGCATAATCCATTGACAACCTTTTGTGCTTATAAAGTTATGATCGATTGATAACCTTTTATAATTATTAGCTTTGATAAATCATAATTTAAGAGATGAGGTTTATCAATTAGGCTTTCAAATATGAGACACTCTAATCAACAAGACTGGAAGGTTTAGGATTAGTAGTCAAGTCATATAAATCTTTAATCGTTTTTTGGAATTCTAAAAAGTGATCTTAACAATGCGACTCACATCTAGAATCCACAGTTTAAGCACTTCGAGAGAAGGTTTAATCTATTTCCGTGACTGGCTTATATTAGATTGAATCACAATAATACTCAAGTAATTAAACATAATAGGCATTGGAAGTTCATTGTAATTCCAAACCCTGAAATACCTTCTTTTCATTCAAATATCTCTATTTCATACATTTGCTATTTGTTCTTGGTGAATTATGTTTGTACTCATCGTTTGTAACAATAAAACAAAATCTTATTTTTTTACATGTTTAGATAAATCTAGTTTATTTATAACATTAGTTGTCAATTTATGAGAACTGGACCCTGTGGAAATTAATCATGCTTGTAGATTACTACATCTACACCGTGCACTTGCTTTTAGGTAGAGTATAAATAAAAGAACAAGTTTTTATAACTCAATGACCCCAAGATTGGGAGTGGTCAGCAAACTCTAATCATGACCTTTTGAGTCAGGTCGTAGGGGGTACTTCACAATTGTCTACTAAAGAGAAAGGGAAAATTGAAATTTTGTGCTGTAAGTTTGACCCCTTTTAATTTTTGTCCTCTAAATATAGGCGGTTCAAAAATTATCCCGTATCTTAAAAAATCTTCGCGTTTTATGCGCCCACGTGCGCATTTCCGATGGATTTAAAATTTTCTAAAAGGTCGGGACATAAAACACGAAGATTTTTTTAAGATACAAGACAATTTTCAAACCGCCTATATTTACAGAATAAAAATTAAAATGGGTCAAACTTACAGGACAAAAATTCCGATTTTCCCACTAAAGAAATAACGAAAGTAGCTTGTTTTTGTTTGATGAATGTGCACCTATATAAGATGCCGTAGTTTGGGCCTTACTTGAAGTTTTTATCAATAGAGGAGCAATTACTGGTTTTTTAAGGAGATATATGAGGGGTAATGTGGGAATCATACAAAGAGTCAAGTATTGGTTCAGATGGCTCTGCGGGCTAGATCTTTTTGGCCTCAAATAGAATAGATGGTTGTAGAGCTAGTAATCAATTGTAAATAATGTCAAATGCATGCTCCTAATATTTATGTACCTGCTGAAGATATGATCATAATGAGCCATGTCCATTTGCATAATGAGGTATTGATATTTTGGGACCTCTTCCAAAGGCTGCATGGCAAAATATCACCTGCTGGTGGCAGTTTTTTATTTTACTATGTGGGTGTAATCAGATGCTATAACTAATACTGTGGAGCAAACGATAATAAATTTGATTCTTGATAATAGATTTTACATGTATGGTGTGTCACGAGAGCTAGTATCAGATAATAGTACCCAGTTTACAGAGAATATTATGCAGGCTTTATGTTAGGAGATATGTATGAAACAATGGTTTGCATGGTGGTGCACCTGCAAGCTAATGAGTAGACCGAGTTCACTAATATGATCATCACACAAGGCATCAAATTAAGTTTATAGAAATTTGGAGGTTTATGGGTTGACGAGCTGCCATTAGTCTTATGGGCATATCGAACGACATCGCGAACCACTACTAGAGAATCACCCTTCTATTTGATTTACAGGATGAAAGCAATAATCCCAATTGAAATAGCTGCTGATTCTCATCGAGTAACTGCCTTTGATCCATTGGTAAATGAAAAATTGGCTAGAGAAGCTTTGGAAGTGGTAGGTGAAATACGGGAGAAGGCCATACCTATGGTCGAGAGATAAAAGCAATAAACAGAAGTCGTGTATAACAAAAAGGATCAGAAGAGGCAATTTCAAGTAGGAGACTTGGTATGGAGGCAAGATTATGTGATATACTCTATGGGGAAGCTGGATCCTAATTGAGTAGGACCCTTCAAAGTAACTAAGGTTTTAAAAGGATGTGTGTATGTCTTAGAGGTTGATCAGGGGAAATCTACTCCACGATCATGGATTATTTGCCATTTAAGAAAGTATTATGAATAATTAATTATTATTATTTATTAAGTAACATATTTATATGGTCTTGGTAATTTATTATGGTGTTTTTGTGTCATAAACTATGGGATATCAATTTTTTTGATCATTAATAAGGATTATTTACAATATTTGCTGTTATGGTTAATTTATAGTTATTTTTGTGGTATGTGGGATGACTTATACGGATATAGGCTGACGCTCTTATTAGGTTGTTGATGGGCTGACGTTTCAGGTCGGTGATGATTCATATAGATATGGGCTGATGCTTTTATTAGGTCACCGATGGGCCGACACTTTTATGAGGTCGGCAATAATTTATATGGATATAGACTGGCGCTTTTATTAGGTTAATGATGGGCTAACACTTTTATAAGGTCGGGGATAATTTATATGCATATGGCCTAATGCTTTTATTAGGTTGATGATAGGCTGACACTTTTATTAGGTCGACGATGGTTTATATAAATATAGGATGATGCTTTTATTAGGTCGGTGATGGGCTGACGCTTTCATTAGGTTGGTGATGGTTTATATCGATATGGATCGAGTCTTTTATTAAGTTTAATATTTGTTTAGGTGTAAGGATGGTTATGAGTGCAGTGATGTTAGTATTCGATTATATGCTGGTATTCTAATCATAAAATTGTTTATGTGAATGATATTGTGTGATTTTTTAATGGATGGTTATTTGTGTGAATAATTGTCTTATGAGTGATAAGTAGGTGATAAACACGGGTTTTACGTACATATTGAGACTTATTTAATTAGGTTTTAACTAATGTTTGTACGCTTTTAACATCTTTTTACTTTAATTCTTATTATTATGACGTTATTACGTGTTTTGTATTTTTATGTTGTTTTTAAAGGATATTTGGAGCTATCTTTGACAAATTGGGCTTGAAGAAGTGCAAATGGACAAAAAGGTGAAGAATTAAACTGAAAATAATGAGAAGAGTCCATTGGGCCAAGATTGGAGCAAGCTAACAAGGTCAATGAGTTAACGAGCCCTAGAACCCCATTCACGATAGCGACTTCAATCGTTACTGAGTGCCATTTTCACGGCGACCATTCGCAACCCCATTTGTGGTCTCAATGGTTCAAAAACTATTACTTATATATTTCATATGTTGGGACTTGCACTACTAAAATGGGGCTTGAAAGTAGTCCAAAGGCATCCTACTTGGTAAGAGTTCATGTCCATTCATCATATTAGTTCTAAATTGTGAGATAGAATAATCTTGAGAGGTTTGGGAGTAATTGGGAGAAGAAATAATTGGAGTACGAAGATCGAAGAATCCACCATACCTCTTACGGCTTAGATTTTCTTATTTTTACTTATGAAAGCTACGTGTTCGATGAATTGTCTAGTTTATTTTATGAATATGTCCATCTAATTATTTTATTATCTAGGGTTTGGCAAAAGTGAATAATCAATGTTCTAATATTTCTTTCAATTTAGTATGATCATTTAACTATTTTATGTGTTTTGATTTCATTGTTCCATAAGTGATTGACAACCTTTGTGTTGATATATTCGTGAGGGATTGGCAACATTTAATAACTATTAGTTTGATAAATCATAATTCGAGAGATGATGCTTATTAATAGGCTTTCAAACATGAAGCACTCTAATTAACAAGATCGAGAGGTTATAACTCTTTAAGACATTTTAGAGTTTTAAATATGATTTCAAACAGAGACGTCCAATTTGGATCGATCTCAACGGATCCCTCGTTACTGCCCAGAGGAGATGAATATGTAGGGATGACAGGACGTTTCATACTTAGACGGTTTAATCACTTCAAGAGGAGGATTAAACTAGAATTGTGATTGGCTTTTAGTGAGTTGAATCACAACAATACTTTGTTGGTTGAAAAGTAAAATATTGAAAGTTCATTGTAATCCCAAACCCCGGAATAACCTTTTTATCCCTTGATTACTAGTAACTTCATATCTTGTTATTGTTCTGATGGATTTATAATTAAATTATAATCATTTATTTTGTGTTCGTCATTTTTCATGACACGAATCAAATCATCTTATATTTAGGTTTAGATAAAACCACATTATATATATTATATTACTTGTCAATTAAAAACCAACATATGTCCTTGTGGATATTGAGACCTTGATTATCACGTACTATATATACGTTGTATACTTATGGGTAGATAGAGTATAAATAAACAAATACGTTTTTATAACTCGACCCAACCATTGGGCTGGTCAGCAGGATAGGTTTTCTGGATATGATCTAAAAGAGTCTCAAGCAAGGAAAGTTGCTAGCTAGCTCAAATTACACATAATTGTTGGTATCCAGATCAGCTCTATGGTTTGATAATTTTTCTGAGAATTCTATTTAGGTATTGTTATATGGTTATAGTTTTCACATATAAGATGGTGTTTATGGATGCAATGTTTGATGGTTTATGGTTATATGATGCGAGATAGTCTGGTCTTATGTTTCGTTATTGAGAAAAAGTCGGGAAGAAACTGGAGAAAGAGAAAAATGTATATGTGTTAAGTATGTACATATAAAATTGTATACTCAAAGATTTTGTAGTTATCTACGCCACATGTTAAGATGCCATGGAAACTTGATGGGATTAACTGAGACATGCCAGTAGTGTTTCGTCTGTTGGAAGCATCTGGCTCTGAAGGAAGGGATTTGTTAAGATTAGTTCAACTTATGAGCCCATCAAGCATGGTTGGGGATGCCGTCGAATGCTTTTGTCTTGACTTTTTTTTATCACAAAAGGTAGAGTAGGATGACGGAGGGTGGGGGGCGACTTAGGTTGTGATCCTATGTCTGAGATAGGCCCTAGTGCAACAGATATATTTGTGGGTTGGGAAAGCTTGTTGGCTGCTTTGTTTTGGCTCCTCTTTCTTTTCTTCTTCTCCAAGTCCTTTGCGACCTCCACTGTTAAAACGACATTCTCATATACTTGTCCTCCAATAGCCTGGACCTCTGCTTCAGAAGTGATAACATTGTCCTCTAGCTTGGATTCACTTGCAAAGATGATGCTCTCTAGTACAAGAAAATGGGAAGGAGAAGTTAGAACCATATTGCTACAAGTCTTATAGTTTAAAAGGGAATAAAGAGGTAATACGATTTTCCTTTTAAAGTAATTCCAAATTTGGATTTGACATGGGAGAAAGAGGTCGGCTACTCAGACCAACATGGGAAAGGATACTTTCATACCCTGTTAGCTTCACTTCATCAAAAGGTCGCCTATTCCATACATCTATTTAGGATTTATATATGATTTGGATTCCTGTGAGAGGGTAATTATTTTTAATTTTCTCTAAGTCTGGGGTACTATCGCGACACTCAATAAGTAAAGGCCAAGGTTGGGAAGATTTGAGAAAGAAAAGTTCTCCTCGCCGTTTAGGCACTTTTGAAGAAGTGTTGGTGCAAAAATGGGCTCAATTTCTAATAGAGAAGTAGAAAGATTATTTTTGTCCTTTTAAAATAAAGTATAAAAAGAAGAATTCTACATGAGGTTACTATTTTGTAGTTTTTAGTGGTTTTGAAAATAAAGGTTCATTTGGCTTGATATTATCGGAGTTAGATTCGATTGAAAGAGTCTATGTGTTTGTAGCTTGAAGAAATAAAAGGAAAATAAAAATAAATCAATTAACCTATCTAAACTATAATAGGAATTGAAATAGTAAGTTCGTCGGATGCCTCGGTCGTGTGCCTTAATTGAAAATGCAAGCAATAATGGAAATCAAGAAAGAACAAGCAATGTTTCATCAAGTACAAGCATGAAAGCACAAGGTACAACCATGCTTACATGACCATAAAATCCTAAATAATGCAAATAAGCAAAAATTGAAAGCATGAATGAATAAATCAATAAAAGTTGACAAGAAAGTTTAAAACTTTACGTAAAGTAACAAGCAACAAAGTATAGACCTAGGATTAAGCATGAAACAAAGTATGAAAATAAAAATCAAAATAAAGCTTATGAAAGACTTGAAATAAAAACTATTAGAGACTCGATCTATAATCTCGGTGTGTCAGTCACCTAGATTCCATGGACGATTCACAAGATCAAGCAAGAAACCAAAGAGCTAAGGCAAAAAGCATAAAATTGAAGAACAAGCATGAAATTGAAGAACAAAGCATAAAAAGAAAAGAAAGCTTACTTGAATTAAAGAGAAGAAGAAACAAGCTTGAATTAAATTGCATCAAAGTAAAAATCCAAGGGAGTACTTGGATTCATGTTGAGCTTACAAACCCAAGGCAAAGCTTGAAAATTAAATCTAAAATCTAGAGAGAGAAATCTTAATCCCAAAACCAAGCTTGGGTTGGGAGGAATGGGAGATAATTTACAAAATGAGAGTTGTCTACTATTTGAACTAGGTTTAATTGGGTTTAAATGGGCCAAATTAGCCTTTTGGCACATCTTGGCTTGATTTGGCTCAAGGTGGCTTGACCATGGCTCGAGGTGGCTCGGTCTGGGCGAGCCCTGGTGCACTGGGGCTGGATGGGCGCCAGATTAGGCGCTGAAATGCTGCCTGCTTTTGCGCCTAGGGTGCTGCTGGGCGCCAGATTAGGCCACCTAGAGTGCTGCCTAGAGTGTGTTGCCTAGAGTGCTGCTGGACGCCATTCTGGGCCACCTAGAGTTCTACCTAGAGTGATGCCTAGAGTGCTGCGCCTTAGGCGTGAATTTGGGAAAGCTTAGGCAAGGAAATGGGCCACCATTTCAGAATGTTAGCCACTTTCAAGCTTGCTCTTGGCACCAACTTGAGCATGCAAATAAGCAAGGATAGGTTTGGATTTTTGGCCTCCATGCCTTAACTTAAATTCCAATCATTTAGCCACCTATTAAATGATAATTCTAAATATCAAAACCCAAGAATTACACCAAACCTCCAATTAACTAAAGCCATTTAACCCAATTAAATATAAAATCAACAAGGAACATGAAAAACAACAAAACAAGAAAACAACCAAATAACTTAATAAAACTTGACTCAAAACTACTAAAATTAACATAAAATCCTAATTAAAAACACGATAAAAAATACCACAATTACATGCAAAACAGTTACCTTGTATAAGAAACATAATAATGAGGTGTATGGAGTTCGGAGTTAGCTGTAGTAAAGGAAATTAATCTTATATGATAACTTAACTAGAAAGTCATAGAAAGGGAACCTAATTCCTATATCAAGGTGATATTTGAAGACAATGATATGGTTGGTAGGTGGATTCTCAACACAATTTATTGTAGCAGTAGCGAGAACTGGTTCTATGATAACAGGAAGGTAAAGTATTTTTTAATAAAGATAGGTAACAGTTCGTGGTCTGGAAACAAACATGGGTTAGTGGTGTTTATTCTAATTCCCTTTGTATGGCGAGGTGGGAGATGGGTGTGAGAGGATGAAGGAAACAAGGTCATTGATTAGGGTGGAAGAAATTAGGTTTTGAAGAATGATTAGAATATAGGGACTTGGTCTCCATGGCGAGGGTTGTAATAGCTCGTTGGGTAATAAATTTTTGTCTTTATAATTCATCCCAATTGGGGTTACCTTCCGGTTAGTCTGATAGTTTAGTCTTAGGGTGTACAGGTTTTTTATTACTATTTTTACGAATTAGGGGTACCTTAATTAAGATTGGTTCTGAGATATTGGAAGATTCTATGAGTAGGACATTCAAGTATTGAGAATTAGTATACGAGGAGGCCGTATAAGAAAAGATATATATATATATATATATATATATATATATATATATATATATATATATATATATATATATATATATATATATATATATATATATATATATTCCATGTAATCAACTGAAGTTCGAATAAACACATGATATTTGACATATAGATCTAAAAAAATCAAGGCATAAATTAGATTAATTGGGTCAAAAGCAAAAACTTACCCACGGTAGCAGGTGTTAGATTTAAGGCGAGTTGTTCTGTTAAAGCTTGTACAATATCTATGTGTTATGAGAGCTTGAAGTACGTTAATGGCGGGCGTTGAGAAGTAAATTTCTCGATAGAGAAATTTTGAAGTGGGGTAAAATGATATTATTATAAGCAGGGTATATGTGGGTCTTTCATTCATATGCCCATGAGAGTTCAGACAATTCTTATGTAGATAAGGGAAGACATCTGTCCTCTTAGAAACAATGATAATTCACTTTTATGGTTTACCATTCGAATTATTTTGAAGGCTACACTATATCCAAGATGTTCCTACACGCATTGGTATGATCATTGAATTACATTTAATGCCTATATTCTTATATTCTATTCGATATCCTACCTCATTCAGTTAGAATATGGGGGACTAGCTGATGTGGCCTCAAACATTGGGTCGACCATGCAAATAATATAAGTTGTAATTCATGTTGGCAAAGTCGTGATAAGGGTCTTTAAAAGAGGTTCTGTTGTAAATTATTTGGTTCTGGGCATATGGGGTATGAGCAACACATATGATTAATAAACGGTTGCGCAAAAGGTCAAATGAGCCCCGCTAGGTCGCTAATATGGTAAAAAAGGAGTAAATAAGCGAGAAGGTTCTAGGTTGTTGATGATGGTATTAATGATGTTTTCATGATAACTTCATGGTTATAGAAAGTGAGAGTCATATTGGAAGATGGTTTCCTAATTATGGAGTTGGATGATGATTTGGAGATGGAACCCTAGCTTTATGCATATGTTTCTAACATCTATATAAAGAGGACACATGCATCAATTTTAATTAAGTTGATTTATCCTACATTTTTGCTCTCATTTCATAAAATTTATAAGGTTACTAACTTAAGCATACCGGGGCTATCTAACTTGGTTTTTGTGCATGTTGATCATGGTTCGAAGAAGCTGATTCGATGCGGTTTGATATCTTTCTTGGTGAACTTTTGGTCGAATCAATATTTCTTGAAGATCATGTTCTCATCTTCTCACATTTTTTACAAGGCTAACCTCTTTGTTTTTTTAAAAAAATATTTATAAATAAAAATTACCCATTCTAAAAAAATTTACTTATCTTTTTTTTTTTGTTTGAGAAAAACAACTTATATTATAGGTGCTAGAAATTGTCCAACAGCGATCGACAAAGATGAGCTGGTATCCCACCAATGCTCACGACACTACATGTATTTAGCATAAAAGAAAAAAAAAAGAGATGAAGGCAAGAGGACTTCCTCACTAGTGACAAGAATGATGTTGACAACATCTCCAAAATTTTCAAGATTTGTCGCAGCGAACTGAGGCACGATGGAAAATGATTTTTTAAGCATAAGGCTTTCAACAATCTCTGGGTCCGAAGTATATTTGAATTTATTGGAGATTTTGAAAATGAAATTACTTAGATTATCTAATACAATGACACATGAGAATAATAGAGGTTTCCTAAGTCTTTCCTTGATGTCCATTAACCCCGACACGAGAAGAAAACATGAGAAGAGTGCGACGCTGAATTACTCGTAATAGAGCGGAATGGGCAAGTAACTACGTCCAAGAGGCCGTGTCGAGCAAGGTTATCTAGAGTTGCAATAGCATTTAAACATCATCACCAAAGGAAAAAACCTTATAATGGAGGAATATATAACTTCTAAATATGTTTCTTATACGACATCAAATATTCACGTCGGCATGCATCCAGGTATTGCATGGATTTAGTAAGCGACCTCTTCTTCTAGAAGGTGCAATCCTTCTGGGAGGTGGGCGAACTGCTTTGAGGTCGGTGACCTCTCGTGCAGGAGTGGCGAGCTCTTATGTGAGGTGGAGAGTTCTTATGAGATAAATGATATTGTGGCAGCTCGGCATTAAGTAGTAGCTCGATGTTGAGAGCTGGGCCTCCTGATTTAACATGGTTCTGGGACCTGTTGGGCTAATATGGATCTTATGGGGTCCCGGTGGACTAAGATCATTTCCCATGGCTATTACGATAATTTAGCGTGAGTTCTTATATTTATGGAGTCTTAGAATATAGGAGGAATCCTAATTCTAAGTCGATCACTATTTATAGTATTATAGTTTCAATAGGAGACAAGAACCCTAGATTGGGAAAATGTCTCACATCTATATAAAGAGGAATCAAGCCTCATTCTTTTCTCTCTAAGTTGATTTTATCCTACTTTTAAGCTCTCGCATAACTCTCTCGAACATTTTCAGACTTAAGTATCAGAGGGCCTACGATGGGGTGTCCACCGCCTGGCTTGAGTTTTTTCTTGCAGGATCTATCAGGTCGCCAAGATCTTCTTGGAGGTCTATCAAGTCGCTGTTCAAATAATCTAAGGTTGATCAGGTCACTGACTACATATTCAAGGTCAGTACTTTCTATTCTCGAGGCACCAATCTTTTTGGTCGCATCAAGTGGTGCCGTCTGTGGGAAAGAGGAACATCGAGTCCTTGAGAAAAAGACATGAGAATTTTAACAAACACAACATGAAGGGAGTAGGTATCACACCTCGAAATCTAAATTTTGACACGAAGTGAGTAAGATGAAAGAAGGAGACACCGAGAAAGAACAAACACCACCACGAGGGGAAACAAAAAACCAAACAACCGCCACCACACCGCCACCCTCACCGGGGAAACAATACATGAAAAAACCAGAAGGGGGGGAGTAAGAAAAAGTGCTAGAAATAATCAAATAAAGGGCCATCCACATAAGGACAAAGGAGTGGAAGGAGTTACCAAAAGGAAGAACTTGTCATGTCGACAAGGGATTCCTTGTTCGATTGATGAGATTGATACCTCTGGACAAAGTGGAGAAGTTGGACGAGATCTTGGTAAGAGATACCGATAATGGAAATAATGGGGGTGTCAAGAAGGATGAGGAATATAAGCCAGAACAATTGACCGCTGCTCAAAAAAAGATAAGAGAAAGGGAACCATGAAGGCCATGTCCTGGGCTACTTAGCTCGAGAAGGAGAAAATACTCAATGGAATACACATCATCGTCGGAAGGAGACGACGATGACGATTGGTGATTTGTGGATAACGAATCACGAAGAAGGCCTTATAAATGCCGAGACCAATGTGAAGAGGAAGGTGATGAAGATAACGTGGGACCAGCTTCCGCGTGTTTAGAGATATGCAGGAGGCCTTGCGAGCTTTAAAACAATAGTTCGCGGGAACAGGACGTGAAGAGACAAAAGGTCATCCCTTCTCAGAAAGAATATTGAGAGCAGTTCTACCTCATGGATACAAAAGGATTAGATTACGAATATGAAGGGTTGTCTGACTCCACCCGCCATATGCAAATTTTTGAAAATGAGGCGGTGTTAAGACAGTATATGGATGCTATATCATGTCGAGCTTTCTTATCTACTATGAGAGGAATAGCGCAAGATTGGTTCCATCAGCTAGCACTAGAGAGAATCACTAGATTTGAGGTCATGAAATCAACCTTCTTAAAATATTTCGCTAGCGCTAAGTTACATTCAAAGACCGCACAATCTCTCTTATCCATGGAACATCGACCTGTAGAGCTATTGAAGAGTTATATAGCCCGGTTCACTAGAGCTACTTTGGAAGTACCCACGGCTATAGACGAGATGAAAGCAGGGGCTCTACATCAAGGATTGAGAAGGGAAGACCTACACAAGTGATTATATAAGCAGCCTGCAAACTTATATGAAAAGGTTTTGGATAGGTGTGAAGAATACATACAAGTAGAGGAGGCCGAGGAGGAACATAGTTTACGCTTTGGCCAAGAGATCGTGGAGCCAGGCAGAATAGCTCCTAGAAGTCCAGAGCCTAAGAGGGAACTGAGGTGAGCTCGTCGCGCGCTTTTAACCATCGGAATGGAAGGCAGAGGAGCAGCAAGAGGTGGAAGAAGAATATGGAGGGAAGAATATTTTACACTCTTAGCGTTTCCACAAGCGAGGGTGTTCACAAATATGATGCGACAAGTAGCTGGCAATATAAGGTGGCCAAAAGGATATAAGCCAATTCCTACTAACCCCAAATCTAAGTTCTTTTGCAGGTTTCATAATAATTATGGTCATTCAACCGAGCGGTGTAGACATTTGAGGGAGGAAGTCGAAAGGCTGATTAAAGTAGGACACTTGAAGGAGGTGATATACAAGGACAAGGAACCCCAAGAACAAAGACAACCGTTACCACTGTGATTCGAACTTTTGGGTACCTACTTATAAAGATTTGTCAAATATTTAAAAGCTCGCCCGCAAGAGAACGGGATCGCGTGTAGGTTGGTAAGTTGAACCGAATCGTCTCTCAAGAAAAACTAGGCTCGGAAGTTCCTTTTGTGTTTGTTGTTCAAGAATACGAAATAAAAATAAATCCTAATCTAAACACGTAAAAACAATAATTTGATTTAAAACGAAGAAAAATTAAAAATTAAGAGTTTTGAAAATAATTAAGAAACTTGGGTTCTAGAGCTTCGAATCGTTCCCACGATCTCTTGGGATAAACCTAATTGATGGTTCACGAAGATTCTAGGCTCTAGACCCGTTAGATCTAGCCAAGCAATTTCATCAATCTCAACATAATAATCCCAATATCATCATCACCAATCTCAACATCATACAATTCATCATCATACATGGGGGGTTTGTTTGTTGGGGTTTTGATTATTCTAATTCAAGCAAGAAGCATAATAATTAATTAAACTAAATTAAACGAAAAGGAAACTTACTAATTAAACAAAGAATTTGCAACGTCTTAGTTGTAGAAAACTTGAATCGAAATTATTCTAAAGCTAATCTAAATTAATCTAAAGTTAGAAGTCTAAATCTAAGAATTTTGAAGAGAAACTAAGAAACAACTCGGCACTCGTTGGGGTTGTCAATCCCTAAGAGGCCTTAAAAACCCTAGGAATAAGTTTAAAGTGTCTAACTATAGCTTAGGTAACTTAAAAACTCGGATTTATGGGGTAGTATTTATATAATTTGGAAATCTTGGGCAATAAGTCACGAAACTGACTTTCTGGGCACCTTACGGTAAGGAGCTACCGTAAGCAGCTACCGTAAGCCTCTCTATTGACTCCTTACGGTAAGGCTGACGGTAAGTAACCCTTATAGAAAGCTAGCGTTAACTCTACATTTTTGTACTTCTGCACTTCGAAAATGGTTTTCGGCAGTAGTTCGTAACCGTTATAGATAGCGGTAGCACTTTACGGTAGGAAGCTACTGTTAACAGCGACCGTAAATGCCTCTGTTCTTCCTTTAACGATTCTAATAACGGTTCCAGCATAATAATCGTTATAGAAAACCTGGCAGCTTTAAATTCTTGCTACTTCTTTGCCGGAAAGCTCGATCTTTGCCTCTCGATCATCATACTTCATCTCTAACGTGCTGAACTCTTCCGGTTACTTAGCTATAAAGTGAAAAATCACAAATAATCACTTATTTGCATCAAGTAAGGTCAAAATATGGTAAAATAAGCTGGTAATACAAATATAAGAATTGAAGCTCAAACTATCCAACTTATACCAAAAACAATAAGAAAAAGTAACTAAAATACTACTAAAAATCAAGACAAATCTGTGCTAATCAACTACCCCACGCTTTATTGGTTTGTTCGTCCTCGAACAAACGATAGATTCAAAGTATAACAAGAATGAAAATAAGTCCATGCCAAGAGTCGTGCTATGCTACATACATAATTTTGAAAATATAGATACAAGTCATGCAACTTCAAATATCCACCCTCATCACATTATTGCTTCAAAATCAAATTCATGCATCCTCTCAAAAGGGAACTATATATATGTGGGTGTATGCTCAAAAGCACTCAAGCATTGCTGCATGGGACGTGTATACACTCAAATCATACAAATTTAAGTACAATAAACAAGAACGGAAAATCAATCTCTTTTCAATGGTAAATTAAGTGTGTTATCGAACTAAGAATCGGAAAAGGTCTTTTCTGGTTGTAATTTAAGGCTCTTTGGACGGATGCGGAATATATAAGTTGTGTGGCTAGCTCACGATCTAACGTGATCAATAACTCACCAACATAATCTAATTAAAGAGCAAAATGCTTCATCTCGTTCAAAAAAAAACCTCACTAAACACTCATAACGTAGCCTTTATACTTAGGCTATTTCTCAACTCTATACTCTAAAACCGACTTGTCGCTCAACCACTTAAACACAATTGAAGCTTATAATATGCTTCTTACACAAATTTTTTGCCTTCTAAACATTAGGCTTCATAATAAAATTAACAATAAAATACAAGCCTTTATTAGCGTAGGCAATGACTAACACCATTCAACTAGACTCACCATCCTTCTTTTCTCTTTTTCCTTTTATCCCCCTTTTATTCTTTTTTATGGGGTCATTCTCTCTTTTTTTCTTTCCGATGGTGGTCCTCACTTACAAATAATAAATTCCTAATAAAAATTTCTCGACCCCTACTAACCCATTAAAAGAGTGGGGTAGGAGTTCGTCATTTTTATGGTTATTAGTGTTTTGGAGAAAACTTGAATCGAAATTATTCTAAAGCTAATCTAAATTAATCTAAAGTTAGAAGTCTAAATCTAAGAATTTTGAAGAGAAACTAAGAAACAACTTGGCACTCGTTGGGGTTGTCAATCCCTAAGAGGTCTTAAAAACCCTAGGAATAAGTTTGAAGTGTCCTAACTATAGCTTATGTAACTTAAAAATTCGGATTTATGGGGTAGTATTTATAGAATTTGGGAATCTTGGGCAACAAGTCACGAAACTGACTTTCTGGGCACCTTACGGTAAGGAGCTACCGTAAGCAGCTACCGTAAGCCTCTCTATTGCCTCCTTACGGTAAGGCTTACGGTAAGTAACCTTTACAGAAAGCTACCGTTAACTCTTTCATTTTTGTACATCTGCACTTCGACAACGGTTTTTGGCAGTAGTTCGTAACCGTTATAGATAGCGGTAGCACTTTACGGTAGGAAGCTACCGTTAACAGCCACCGTAAATGCCTCGGTTCTTCCTTTAACTATTCTATAACGGTTCCATCACAATAACCGCTATAGAAAACCTGGCAGCTTTAAATTCTCGCTACTTCTTCGCCGGAAAATCCGATCTTTGCCTCTCGATCATCATACTTCATCTCTAACGTGCTGAACTCTTCCGGTTACTTTGGTATAAAGTGAAAAATCACAAAACAATCACTTATTTGCATCAATTAAGGTCAAAACATGGTAAAATAAGAAGGAAATACAAATATAAGAATTCAAGCTCAAACTATCCAACTTATACCAAAAACAATAAGAAAAAGTAACTAAAATACTACTAAAAATCAAGACATATCCGCGCTAATCACACTGCCTCCTCCCGGAGAATCTCTGCCAGCGCAGGTGGAGGGGCAACCACGACAGGAGGGGCCAAAGACGAATGATCGAGGAAGAGCCACAAGAAATAATAGGGGAAGGATAAACATAATTTCTGGAGGGCGAACGGATGGAGACACAAATAATGCACGCAAGAGGCACGCAAAGGCAGCACGACCTGGACCATGTGAGGTCGTGACAATTAATAGGCAATCTCTGGCATTTGGACCAGTGATTTCATTTGGTCCTGGTGAATGACTTGGCTTGCAGGTGGAGTACAATGATGCATTGGTGACTGAGGCTGAATTAGCAGGGTATGATGTTGGACGGGTGTTTGTATACAATTGGAGCTCGGTTAACATCATATACCGGGATTGCCTGGACCAGATGAACTTGAAGACAAAGGTATGGCCTTTAAAAACCCTGATTTATTCTTTTAATGGCGCGCAGGTTATTAACTAAGGCGAGTTGGAACTCCCCGTGGCATGGCAAAAAGGCGAGCTAAGAGTGAAGAAGAATCTGAAGTTCTTAATCATCAAAGGGAACTCAACATATAATGTAATATTGGGGTGACCTGTCCTTAACTCATTCCAAAAAGTCACTTCTACTTACCACATGAGCATAAAATACCCTTTAGGAAATTAGGTGGGCGAGATATTATCTGAATAACAGGTCGCCCGGTCATTTTAGCAAATGACCGTGCGAAAAGGGATGAGCGAGGGAAAAAGAGAACGAACAGGTAACGTGCAGGAAAAGATACTTAGCTCCAAAAATATGAGGGAGGAGGAGAATTCTGTCCGCCCTCATGAAGAACTCATGGAGATTTTGTTAGAAGAATGCAGGCCAGAGTATACTACCAGGATAAGAACTCAAATGACGGACACAGTGAAGGAGGAGCTAATATCTTTATTAAGAGAGTTCCGGGATATTTTTGATTTTGGGATGAGAAGCTCCCAAGAGTGTCTCTTGAGGTCACACTACATCATTTAAATGCTGATCCGGAGGTGCGACCTGTGCGACAGAAGAGGCGACACTTTGGGGCAGAGTTGGACAAGGTGATTGAGGTGGAGGTGCAGAAAATGCTGAAAGCTGGACACATCCAGGTGATCCAATTCACAAAATACTTATCTAACACTGTGAAGGTGCCAAAGCCTGGAATAAAAATGGAGGATGTGCATGGATTTTTGCGAATTAGAAAACTTGAATCGAAATTATTCTAAAGCTAATCTAAATTAATCTAAAGTTAGAAGTCTAAATCTAAGAATTTTGAAGAGAAACTAAGAAACAACTTGGCACTCGTTGGGGTTGTCAATCCCTAAGAGGTCTTAAAAACCCTAGGAATAAGTTTGAAGTGTCTAACTATAGCTTATGTAACTTAAAAATTCGGATTTATGGGGTAGTATTTATAGAATTTGGGAATCTTGGGCAACAAGTCACGAAACTGACTTTCTGGGCACCTTACGGTAAGGAGCTACCGTAAGCAGCTACCGTAAGCCTCTCTATTGCCTCCTTACGGTAAGGCTTACGGTAAGTAACCTTTACAGAAAGCTACCGTTAACTCTTTCATTTTTGTACATCTGCACTTCGACAACGGTTTTTGGCAGTAGTTCGTAACCGTTATAGATAGCGGTAGCACTTTACGGTAGGAAGCTACCGTTAACAGCCACCGTAAATGCCTCGGTTCTTCCTTTAACTATTCTATAACGGTTCCATCACAATAACCGCTATAGAAAACCTGGCAGCTTTAAATTCTCGCTACTTCTTCGCCGGAAAATCCGATCTTTGCCTCTCGATCATCATACTTCATCTCTAACGTGCTGAACTCTTCCGGTTACTTTGGTATAAAGTGAAAAATCACAAAACAATCACTTATTTGCATCAATTAAGGTCAAAACATGGTAAAATAAGAAGGAAATACAAATATAAGAATTCAAGCTCAAACTATCCAACTTATACCAAAAACAATAAGAAAAAGTAACTAAAATACTACTAAAAATCAAGACATATCCGCGCTAATCACACTGCCTCCTCCCGGAGAATCTCTGCCAGCGCAGGTGGAGGGGCAACCACGACAGGAGGGGCCAAAGACGAATGATCGAGGAAGAGCCACAAGAAATAATAGGGGAAGGATAAACATAATTTCTGGAGGGCGAACGGATGGAGACACAAATAATGCACGCAAGAGGCACGCAAAGGCAGCACGACCTGGACCATGTGAGGTCGTGACAATTAATAGGCAATCTCTGGCATTTGGACCAGTGATTTCATTTGGTCCTGGTGAATGACTTGGCTTGCAGGTGGAGTACAATGATGCATTGGTGACTGAGGCTGAATTAGCAGGGTATGATGTTGGACGGGTGTTTGTATACAATTGGAGCTCGGTTAACATCATATACCGGGATTGCCTGGACCAGATGAACTTGAAGACAAAGGTATGGCCTTTAAAAACCCTGATTTATTCTTTTAATGGCGCGCAGGTTATTAACTAAGGCGAGTTGGAACTCCCCGTGGCATGGCAAAAAGGCGAGCTAAGAGTGAAGAAGAATCTGAAGTTCTTAATCATCAAAGGGAACTCAACATATAATGTAATATTGGGGTGACCTGTCCTTAACTCATTCCAAAAAGTCACTTCTACTTACCACATGAGCATAAAATACCCTTTAGGAAATTAGGTGGGCGAGATATTATCTGAATAACAGGTCGCCCGGTCATTTTAGCAAATGACCGTGCGAAAAGGGATGAGCGAGGGAAAAAGAGAACGAACAGGTAACGTGCAGGAAAAGATACTTAGCTCCAAAAATATGAGGGAGGAGGAGAATTCTGTCCGCCCTCATGAAGAACTCATGGAGATTTTGTTAGAAGAATGCAGGCCAGAGTATACTACCAGGATAAGAACTCAAATGACGGACACAGTGAAGGAGGAGCTAATATCTTTATTAAGAGAGTTCCGGGATATTTTTGATTTTGGGATGAGAAGCTCCCAAGAGTGTCTCTTGAGGTCACACTACATCATTTAAATGCTGATCCGGAGGTGCGACCTGTGCGACAGAAGAGGCGACACTTTGGGGCAGAGTTGGACAAGGTGATTGAGGTGGAGGTGCAGAAAATGCTGAAAGCTGGACACATCCAGGTGATCCAATTCACAAAATACTTATCTAACACTGTGAAGGTGCCAAAGCCTGGAATAAAAATGGAGGATGTGCATGGATTTTTGCGAATT
>BMAC01000052.1:2365193-2426761 GCA_014905375.1 Phtheirospermum japonicum
CTACAACCAAGACGTTGCAAATTCTTTGTTTAATTAGTAAGTTTCCTTTTCGTTTAATTTAGTTTAATTAATTATTATGCATCTTGCTTGAATTAGAATAATCAAAACCCCAACAAACAAACCCCCCATGTATGATGATGAATTGTATGATGTTGAGATTGGTGATGATGATATTGGGATTATTATGTTGAGATTGATGAAATTGCTTGGCTAGATCTAACGGGTCTAGAGCCTAGAATCGTCGTGAACCATCAATTGGGTTTATCCCAAGAGATCGTGGAAACAATTCGAAGCTCTAGAACCCAAGTTTCTTAATTATTTTCAAAACTCTTAATTTTTAATTGTTCTTCGTTTTAAATCAAATTATTGTTTTTACGTGTTTAGATTAGGATTTTATTTTTATTTCGTATTCGTGAACAACAAACACAAAAGGAACTTCCGAGCCCATTTTTCCTTGAGAGACGATTCGGTTCAACTTACCAACCTACACGCGATCCCGTTCTCTTGCGGGCGAGCTTTTAAATTTTTGACAAATCTTTATAAGTAGGTACACAAAAGTTCGAATCAAAATTTTGGCGCGGTTGACGGGGAAAACTAAAGGTTGTGAATTTTTTGTTTGACATTCGTATCCTTATTTATGTTTCTTATTTCGTTTCGTTTATCTTTTGTGTTTATTTGTGTTCTTCGTTTTATTTCGTTTTTATTATTTTCCACCAGTACATTTAATCTTGTGTGTTGAGTGTTGTGTTTGAAAGGTACGTCGACAAACAAAACCCAAGATTTCTCAAACCGTTTTTCAAAAAAAAAAAAAAAAATTCGAAAATCCAAAAAATTCAAAAATCCAAAAAAATAAAAAAATCAAAAATATTATTTTTAATTAAAAAATTTTATTTTTCGAAATTAAAGAAAATCAAATAAATAAAAATAAAAAATATCGTAGATTTTATTTTTAATTTAAAATTTAAAAAATTTTGAATTTCAAAAAATAAAAATAAAAAAATCAAAAATTGTTTTTAAATATTTTTATTAAAAATAAAAAATAAAAAAAATATTTTTATTAAAAAAAATTTACTTTAAAAATTAAAAATGTCTTACTATCACGAGTATCCATCGTATGATAATGAGTACCGCCATCGTGCTTCTCGACGGGCTATTCCATTGAGTTCAAGGATGTGAAACTACAAGGTTGACGACTTACACATAGAGCAACTCCAAAAATTTTGTGGGCTTCCGAGCGAGGATCCGCTGAAATTCATCCAAGAATTCGAAGCCATCACCCAGACTTTTCCTCGTCTTGGCCTTACAAGAGATGAAGTGAGGATGCGACTCTTCCCTTACACGCTAATGGGTTGGGCAAGCAGGTGGTTAAGAAACTTAGAACCCGATTCCTTGCAAACATGGGATGAAGTTTACGATGAGTTCATGTTCAAGGTCTACGTGCCTAATGTAGTATGTGATCATTGTGGAGGCCGAGGTCATTTGGCGGATGCATGCATGGAACCGTTTTAAAATGAGACACAATGGAATGATACCGCCTTCCAAGATTATACGAGCCACGATTCTTATGTTCCTCCCAACTTGATTCCTTCCTACCCGAGCTATGAAGTTTACCAACCAAATGATCAATTAGTGGTGGAGCAGCAAGAAAACTTGAATCGAAATTATTCTAAAGCTAATCTAAATTAATCTAAAGTTAGAAGTCTAAATCTAAGAATTTTGAAGAGAAACTAAGAAACAACTTGGCACTCGTTGGGGTTGTCAATCCCTAAGAGGTCTTAAAAACCCTAGGAATAAGTTTGAAGTGTCTAACTATAGCTTATGTAACTTAAAAATTCGGATTTATGGGGTAGTATTTATAGAATTTGGGAATCTTGGGCAACAAGTCACGAAACTGACTTTCTGGGCACCTTACGGTAAGGAGCTACCGTAAGCAGCTACCGTAAGCCTCTCTATTGCCTCCTTACGGTAAGGCTTACGGTAAGTAACCTTTACAGAAAGCTACCGTTAACTCTTCATTTTTGTACATCTGCACTTCGACAACGGTTTTTGGCAGTAGTTCGTAACCGTTATAGATAGCGGTAGCACTTTACGGTAGGAAGCTACCGTTAACAGCCACCGTAAATGCCTCGGTTCTTCCTTTAACTATTCTATAACGGTTCCATCACAATAACCGCTATAGAAAACCTGGCAGCTTTAAATTCTCGCTACTTCTTCGCCGGAAAATCCGATCTTTGCCTCTCGATCATCATACTTCATCTCTAACGTGCTGAACTCTTCCGGTTACTTTGGTATAAAGTGAAAAATCACAAACAATCACTTATTTGCATCAATTAAGGTCAAAACATGGTAAAATAAGAAGGAAATACAAATATAAGAATTCAAGCTCAAACTATCCAACTTATACCAAAAACAATAAGAAAAAGTAACTAAAATACTACTAAAAATCAAGACATATCCGCGCTAATCACACTGCCTCCTCCCGGAGAATCTCTGCCAGCGCAGGTGGAGGGGCAACCACGACAGGAGGGGCCAAAGACGAATGATCGAGGAAGAGCCACAAGAAATAATAGGGGAAGGATAAACATAATTTCTGGAGGGCGAACGGATGGAGACACAAATAATGCACGCAAGAGGCACGCAAAGGCAGCACGACCTGGACCATGTGAGGTCGTGACAATTAATAGGCAATCTCTGGCATTTGGACCAGTGATTTCATTTGGTCCTGGTGAATGACTTGGCTTGCAGGTGGAGTACAATGATGCATTGGTGACTGAGGCTGAATTAGCAGGGTATGATGTTGGACGGGTGTTTGTATACAATTGGAGCTCGGTTAACATCATATACCGGGATTGCCTGGACCAGATGAACTTGAAGACAAAGGTATGGCCTTTAAAAACCCTGATTTATTCTTTTAATGGCGCGCAGGTTATTAACTAAGGCGAGTTGGAACTCCCCGTGGCATGGCAAAAAGGCGAGCTAAGAGTGAAGAAGAATCTGAAGTTCTTAATCATCAAAGGGAACTCAACATATAATGTAATATTGGGGTGACCTGTCCTTAACTCATTCCAAAAAGTCACTTCTACTTACCACATGAGCATAAAATACCCTTTAGGAAATTAGGTGGGCGAGATATTATCTGAATAACAGGTCGCCCGGTCATTTTAGCAAATGACCGTGCGAAAAGGGATGAGCGAGGGAAAAAGAGAACGAACAGGTAACGTGCAGGAAAAGATACTTAGCTCCAAAAATATGAGGGAGGAGGAGAATTCTGTCCGCCCTCATGAAGAACTCATGGAGATTTTGTTAGAAGAATGCAGGCCAGAGTATACTACCAGGATAAGAACTCAAATGACGGACACAGTGAAGGAGGAGCTAATATCTTTATTAAGAGAGTTCCGGGATATTTTTGATTTTGGGGATGAGAAGCTCCCAAGAGTGTCTCTTGAGGTCACACTACATCATTTAAATGCTGATCCGGAGGTGCGACCTGTGCGACAGAAGAGGCGACACTTTGGGGCAGAGTTGGACAAGGTGATTGAGGTGGAGGTGCAGAAAATGCTGAAAGCTGGACACATCCAGGTGATCCAATTCACAAAATACTTATCTAACACTGTGAAGGTGCCAAAGCCTGGATAAAAATGGAGGATGTGCATGGATTTTTGCGAATTAAACAAGGCATGCCCAAAGGATCACTACCCTTTACCGCATATCGACCAACTGGTTGATTCAGCTTCAGGTTTCTAGCTATTAAGCATGATGGACGCATCGTAGGGATACCATCAGAGCCCAATGGCAAAGGAAGACCAACCCAAGGTTAGATTTTTCACCTCGATAGGTACATGCTGTTTCATTTCTATGCCTTTTGGGTTGAAGAATGCATGTGTGACCTATCAACGGCTGGTGGACAAGATGTTCAGAGATTTCTTGGGGTCCACAATGATGGTTTATGTGGATGATATGTTGAAGAAAAGAAATAAGGTAGACTCGCATATGGAGGATCTACATAAAGCTTTTGCCATACTGAGGTAATATAGCATGCGTCTTAACCCGAAGAAGTGCACTTTTGGGTGCAATCAGGTAAATTTTTGGGGTACATGGTGATAGAACGAGGTATTGAGGTGAATCCAGAGAAGGTGCGAGCTGTTATGGAGAGACCCCATCCCCGAAAAGTGCGAGACAAGAAGTTATTAACGGGTCGTATTATAGGGCCTAGTCATTTTGTTTCTAGGTCGGCAGAAAAAGGTGTTCCCTTCTTCAAACGTTGAGGAAGGGATATACGTTTGAATGGATAAAGGAGGCATCAGAAGCTTTTGACAAACTTAAGGAGCACCTGGTGGAGAATCCATTACTAATTAAACCAATGTCGGTCAAAGATCTGATTCTATACATATCTGTTGGTGAGGTTGCAGTCAGCTCAGTATGTATCCGGAAGGATGCAGGTGTGTAGAAACCTATCTATTATATCAACAGGATGTTAAGGGGAGCCAAGTTGAACTACTCAGAGCTGGAGAAAGGTGGAATTGCATTGATTTATACGGCGGGGAAGCTCCAACCTTACTTTTTGGGTCACAAGGTTAAGGTACGCAGTAACTTAGCCCTTAAGCAGGTGTTAAGTACTCCAAATGTGTCGGGAATATTGGTAAAGTGGCTAGTTGACACTAGTGCAGAATTGGCTTTTCACGGCGGCTCATTAACGGCGGTTCTGGAAAAACCGCCGTTAAAATAATTTTTATGGCGGTTTTCCGGAAAACTGCCGTTAAATCATTAAATTTGACGTCGGTTATTGAAAAACCGCCGTAGAATCCAGCTTTTACGGCAGTTTTCATAGAATCGACATTAAATTTGCACTAAATTAACGGCAGTTTTTAGAAACCGCCGAGAATTAACAAGTATTTACGGCGGTTTTCCTAAAAACCGCCGTTAATTAGTTCAGATCTCTGGATTTAACGTCGGTTCTCTTAGAACCGTCGTAGAAAGCAGTATGCCATGTCCACCGATCCTCATCTTACTCAAGCAAGTTGTTTTAACCGTTGATCCGTGTCTCATCCAACGATCAACATTAAATATTAAATCAAAAAAAATAAAATAAAAATACTAAACCAAAAAAAAAAAAAAAATTAAAACAATTGGGAGTTAGCCCTAATTTCTGAACCCCGTTTCTTTATCTTTCTCGTCTTCCCAAATTTCTCTCCTTCTCCTCGACGGCGGCTCCGGCAATCGGCGGTTAGTGATTACGAACGGGCGGTTCTCTGGTGATCGTTGGTAGTAACGACAGCGGCGGTAGGCGACAGACTTCCTCCCCATGACTTCGAATGGACAGCAATGGCGGCCCCACGAATGGCAGCGGTATCCTTGGCTCTCCGGCAACGACTGACAAGGCGGCGACTCAATTTTGTCTTGGAGGTTACTGGGCGGCGAGGCCGTTTATACCGTTTTCAAGCGCTGGGCATAAGAGTTCATCCCGATTTAGGATTAAATTCAGTTGGTGCATTATTTGGTTTAACACCACCGATCTTATCACTCAACAAATGATTCAGCAAGCGAAATCAATTCAATTCCTACAAATGAGTAGTTGTCGCTGTTGTTGCAGGTAGAAGCCATCTATCAATCTTGGGACTGAAAGGGAGCCTTAACCACCAGATTATTTGTGCATCTCAAATTCAGGTACACACCACTGAAACAAGGGATATCCCTGTCTGTTGCCTATTGTGATTATAAATAGTTTGTAGCAATTTACTGGAAATATAAAGTTTTTACAAGTGACTAGAATTCGAAGTTTGGTTTTGCAATTTTCTGTTACGTGGGGAGGATTGAGCTTCTTGTTGACTCGACTACATTTTGTGACCATGATATCATGTATGCRGGTAGTAATCTGCAATATATGTGGGGTTTGAAGCAATGACTTGTGTGCAGTATATGAAGGTAAAGCCTTCGCAGTTTTAGTATAAGTGTTTGAGTTCTTGTAGTAAAATATATTCACAAGTAATATGTGGTCAGCCCTTTGGTTTTTGCCCAAAATCTGTTGGGATTTTATTTGTTTTTATTGAGATTTATGTGATTTGTGTTGCAGTTTTGATTTAATGTTTGAAGGGAAMAAAAAGTTCTTTTGGGGGTTGGAATTATGATCAACGTGTCAACTTGCATTAGAACCTTAAGATAATTTAAGTCTATTTTTTTTTTGGTATCATTAATAGATTAGAGTTTGATTTGTTCTAATTTTGCATAGTGGATAAATGGTATATTTAAATCGTTGATGGATAAGATTAGCATTTTGGTAGTATTATCTTTGAACATGAAGATTTTATGAACGAACATAACTAGAGTTTTTTCTTCTTTCACGTAATAGGTTATGGAGACAATGGGAAATGCATATGTACGACGAACCTTTCTAGTTGCAGTCAGATCCACTGAAGACAAGGTTAGATATGATACATAACCAGGCAAATAATCATATTGCCCTGGTTAAAGCATACGCTTCGTACGCGAGGAAGGTCAAGCTCGAGATATCTAAGCAGCTTAAAATGTTTGATGATTTGGCTAAAGATTTCTTAGACCTTCAATTGAAACCTATCTATCGGACTGCGTTATTTGAATCTGAGGGGGCATTCAATGAGGACGTGCTGAGGCAATTCGAGAAAGAGGTCAAGGATAAAGTCAAGATTGCAAGGTTAATGATCGTCGAGTCTAAGGAGTCCTACCATAACCAGTTAAAGATTCAGAAACTGAAAGATACAATATTTGCCGTCAACGAGCTGCTTATGAAGGCCAAGAAGAATGGGGCTTTTACCAGCTCAATCGCAGCTAAATTGACTCCCAAGAGTTTACACTGTCTCGCGATGCGGCTTCTGGAGGAGAGAATAGCACATCCGGAAAAGTATAAGGATGATGAGCCCAAGCCCGAGTTTGAGGACTCGACTTTATAACATTACGCTATCTTTTCGGATAACATCATTGCAATTTCAGTTGTGGTGAACTCGGTCGTTAAGAATGCTGAGGAGCCACGGAAGCACGTTTTCCATGTCGTTACCGATAGGATGAATTTTGCTGCCACTAAAGTGTGGTTTAAGATGAGGCCAATACAAGGTGGGGCCCACATCGAGATCAAATCCGTGGATAATTTCGAGTTTTTGAACCCCTCGTACGCRYCRGTGCTCAGACAATTCRAGTCGGCGAATTTGAAAAGGTTTTACTTTGAGACGAGGGCTGAGAATCCGACTAAGGATATGAGCAACATGAAGTTTAGAAACCCCAAGTACTTATCGATGATCAATCACTTGCGGTTCTACTTGCCTGAAATGTACCCGAAGCTGCACAAGATACTATTTCTGGATGACGATGTTGTTGTTCAGAAGGATTTGACCGCCTTGTGGGAAATCGATATGGACGGGAAGGTGAATGCTGCGTCCGACACGTGCTTCGGGTCGTTCCGTCGCTTTTCTGAATATTTGAACTTTTCGCATCCTCTCATCAAGGAGAAGTTTAATTCGAAAGCGTGTGCCTGGGCATTCGGCATGAATATGTTTGACCTTGATGCTTGGCGCCGGGAAAAATTGACCGAGCAATACCATTATTGGCAGAATTTGGTAWCTTTTTATGCTTTATGATTTATATCCGGTGTTTGAAAATGGGATAATTACCAGAACTATCTTGATGTTTGGTCTTTTTACATAAAAGCCTGATTATTCCYGTGAAGGTGTAATTTGTAAATATAATAGTATTTGTGAATTTGAAAAATAAATGGGTTTGGACCAACACKCATGATGTTTTTTGTAATTAATAAAAAAATTTATTTTCTGATTTTTTGTTAATTTGGTCTTTGAAAATGGGATAGTYACAAAAACTGCCTYGAGGTTTGTTCATTTTTATTTATTAAAAAAGATTAGAAAAGAAATTACCAATTATCTTTTATAATAGTAACAATCACCTCCCTCGTGTATTCTTACAAACACCACCTGAGGTTTGTGTTTTCTTAACAAATACCCTCCTATTATGGGTGTAATTTTTAAATTACAAACAAATACCAAAGGGGCGTTTGTAAATTTGTAACATACCTGATTATTTATTAATTGGAMTAAAGGGAAAAAATGAAATTTCTATCGGGCACTATCTGTTTGCTCACTTATATACGGAACACATATTTTTACCCAGAGTTACCATAAACCCTATTAGCTGGGAACTCGCYCAAAAATCAGTAGGCTTACATGATTGTCAAAACCTACTGATTCAGTGGGATATGCACAATTGTTCAATGCTTGCAYGATCGTGTAAGCCTACTTCTTCAGTGAGGACATTTTGGACTTTTCATTCAAAAAGTGGGGGGAAACGAAAAAGAAAAATTCATATGTAGAGTTTGCCTATCCCATTTTTGTAGAAATGACCATTAACACTTGGGCTAAATATCATTGTAATGGGCTCTTTGAAAAATGTACTTACTGAATTATCCTTTTTAATGCATGATCAGAACGAGGACCGAATGTTATGGAAATMTGGGACACTACCGGCTGGGCTTGTTACTTTTTACGCGATTGTGTCATAGCATTACACRGGCTTTGCTGCAATAACCAAAATTCTAGTCTGCCAGCAATTAGGGAGAAATATAGTTAGCACAAGGTGACTTAACTTTCTACTATTCATAATGATGAAAATTAAGAGATTCTTCTTCTTCTTCTTCTTTTTTTTTAATTGACACGATTTACTTTGTTTGAATCAGTAAAAATTCATCGCGAAGAAATATTRTCCGCCATCTATACCTTCAGACTACTTTGACAATGTAAGCAGCTAGTCTCAAACCATATCGTGCATCCATTTCCAATGCACGTCTTTTCGTCAGCTCCGGTTGTTTGAGGCGTCCTGTGGTATCTTAGGAACATATGGTTTTGACAGTTTCTTTTGTTTTATTTGAAGTAGTAGCTCAGTGTTTTATATCAAGAAAGATTTGTTTTTTATTCTTTTTTTTCTTTTCCTGAAATTGGTTAGCTGCTAAAGTATCACTATTTGTGGAATATGTGCAGAGTTTGAAGAGGAAGAACCAAAAGCCACTCTATGAAGCTTTACAGAAAGTCAAAGAAGGTAGCTTTAATCTGTTTGTCATGAATAAAAAAGGCCTATTTTGTTTTTCTTTTTTGTTTGTTAATTCCTTCACGGTGTCGAATCAAGAATTGTTTATATAAACGTGGTTTCATTCAATTAGATAATTTTATTTTCATTTTTCTTGAAGATGGATTTATAGTTTTGATCAGATGAATGATTTTTATTTTTTAATTGGACAAAGTTGATGCTTTTGGGGTTCATATCTCTATTATTTACTGTATTTAAAGCCCGTATAGTCAAGATTTGTGTGCCTCCTGGTACTATGACCCATTTACTACTGTGTTCGTTGCCTTCCGAACATTCCAGCAGAGAAGAAGAATCGAACGCCAGTGCCTATAATCACTGCTTGCTCGCTGAAGCTGCTGTTGGAGGTTATTGTGCTTCAAAGGTTAGTTTATTTTTATTTTATTTATTTTTTTARTATAAAGCTTTATTAGCACATTCTAAGTTGTGGCACTAAATGCGGATTTTGCTTTACATAATAAAAGCTGCAGCGAATCTTCTCAGTGGATATGTTGAAAATAATGAATTAGATGTTTTGAGATTTAAAGAAAAATAGAGAGAGAAATTAATCAACAATGCCACTAGTTAGAGTAAGATTTTCACAAAGACCAAAATGATGTTCAATTCTTTGCTCCGTYAKAGTCATTTGTTATTTGGCAAAGATGTGTTTGTATTTCTTGTCTAACTTGGTGTGGAATTTTATCAGTTCATTTGTGTTAGACATTATGATATGTTACTTTTTTTTTCTTTTCTTTTCTTTCAACACTTTAGAATATTTGAACCGATTCTTGTGTATTTCGTAGTCCTTTTGTTTTACGTGGTTTGTTTCTATTAATAGAACCGAGTATAGATTATGGTATTTGCAGGCTGCCCCTCGGCCGTCGGGCCCGCGGTGAGGTTGACGAAACAAAGAGTTAAAGCTGAGAAGGTTGCCGAGGAGAAGTTTGGTGCCTAGCTTGACATTATCGCTCTTATTAAGTACTAAAATTCATCAATAGATAGATTTTAAGTGATAACTTCTTGTGTTGGTTGTAATTTGAATTATTTAATTGTAGAGTGATAAACATTTAGAAAAGTGATATAAAAATAATGAATCTCAAAAAATTGGTGCACCTGCTTTCAATTTTTTTTAATTTTCTTAATACTTTCTAGAAGGTATTTTCAAGAACCGCCGTAAAATTTCAGTTCTGGAAAACAAGACTTTCTAGAAGCTATTTTTCAAAAACCGCCGTTAAAAGTGATAATTTAAACGGCGTTTCAAAAACCGCCGTTGAAAGTATCTAAACTACGGCGGTTCAAAAACCGCCGTTATTTATGATTTTTTACGGCGGTTTTTAAAAACCGCCGTATAATTTAAGGGCGGTCGATACAAAGACGGTTCAAAAATCGCCGTTAAAAGCCTCTAAAAACCGCAGTTAAATCACTATTTTGCAGTAGTGTGAGCTCAGCGAGTACGATGTGGTATATAGCCCAAGACGGCTATTAAGGCGCAAGTGTTAGCAGATTTCATATAGGAGATGGTGCACTCGACGGAGCATGGTGATAGTCAGAAGGCATGGTTATTTCATACAAATGGATCGATTATGACAATAGGCGATGGACTTGGAGTTGTTTTGACCAGCCCAGAAGGGGAAAACCCCGATTTTGCGATCAAATTGGGATTTAAACCCTCTAATAATGAAGCAGAGTATGAGGCATTGCTACAAGGCATAAAAATGGCAAGAGACCTGGGAGAAATATGAATTCAGGCATATACGGACTCATAACTGGTAGCTAGCTAGTATGATGGGTCTTTCGAAGCAAGAGAAGAATGCATGAAAGAATACTTGAAGAAACTCAAAGAAGCGGTAGTTTAATTCGAGGAATTTAAACTCGAACATTTACCGCGAGCTGATAATATTCAGGCGGATCAACTCGCCAAGATGGCAGGAACTTTTGGGACGTGTAATACAAGAAAGGTCATGCTAATGGATTTAGCGCATAGAAGTGTGGAAAACGAGAAGGAGATTATGGAGATAGATTAGAGGGATGACTGGCTGACACCAATTCGGGAGACTCTCGATAAGGTGGTCGCTGGAGGTACACAATTATCCACTAAAGAAGTCAGGACGGCATCACACTTTTGTTTAATGAATGGGGACTTGTACAAAAGGTCACACTCTGGCCCGTACTTGAAGTGATTATTGTGGTGATCACGTGAAAAACGGAGCACTGGATGGAATAGCTTTGCAAGTTGGGTTCTTTTGGCCGAGGATGGAGAGTATGGCAGGCGAGCTCGTTATGACCTGCATAAAATGTCAGATGCACGCACCTATTATTCACGTGCCCGCAGAGGATATGATGACAATGAGCTCACTCTGCCCATTTGCACAATAGGGAATCAACATTGTGGGGCCTTTTCCAAGGACACCTTACAAGAAACTCCACTTGGTGGTCGCGGTGGACAGGTGGAGGCAGAAGCTGTGACGGGCATTGGCAAACATAATATCATCGACTTTATTTTTAACAATATTTTTTGCAGGTATGACATCCCGCTGTTGCTGGTTTCAGACAATGGAACACAATTCAATGGGCACATGATCCAAGATTGGTGCAAGAAAATGGGGATGAAATAACGATTTGCTTCTGTGGCACATCCACTAGTGCAGAAACAGTTTTCTAGAACTACCTGTTTCAGTTATTCTAGAACGCCCTGCCCAGGCGTTCTGACTAGAGCTGTTCTAGAATATCTGATTTTCCAAAACAGTTTTCTGAGGCGTTCTATAATATCCGATATTCTAGAACGGTTATTTGAGACGTTCTAGAAAAAAAATTTAGTCGTTCTAGAAAATAGTTTTTCCAGGTTAATCTGTTCTAGGAAATAACATTCTAGAATGGTTACAAAAAAGACGTTCTAGAATATAAACTTTCTAGAACGCCTTAACGAAAGTGACGATCTAGAATATACATTTTCCAGAACGTCCTTTCGAAAAGGACATTCTAGAATATACATTTTCTAGAACGCCTTTGAGAAAGATGTTCTAGAAAATAAACTTTCTAGAACGTCTTTATGAAACAGACGTTCTAGAATATATATTTTCCAGAATGTATTTCTGATAAAGACGTTCTAGAATATACATTTTCTAGAACACCTTTGAGAAAGGCGTTCTAGAAAATAAACTTTCTACAACGTCTTTACGAAAGAGACGTTCTAGAATATATATTTTCCAGAATGTATTTCTGATAAAGACGTTCTAGAATATACATTTTCTAGAACACCTTTGAGAAAGACGTTCTAGAAAATAAACTTTCTAGAACATCTTTACGAAAGAGACGTTCTAGAATAAATATTTTCCAAAACGTCTTTTCGAAAAAGACGTTCTAGAATATACATTTTCTAGAACGCCTTTAAGAAAGACGTTCTAGATTTTATAGCTTTGGAAGTCCATAATTTTTTTTAGATCTGTTCATCCCTCATAAATCACAATTTTAAATACATATTTAAATCACAATTTTTTCACAAAACATATGTTATTTATATAATCTAAAAATCATCCATTAATCACAATAATACACAATCACCAAAAGATGTCAATACAAACAACATAAGTCACCAATACACGATCATCAAATGTGAAAATAGAAATTATGAAGATTCCATAAATCAACAACTTGAGTAAAACACATAACAAGAGAAAAGGCTATGATAAATGGAAATATATATGCTGACCATTATTGATTCATCCTCTTTGGGAATCAACAGTCCATAATCATAATCAATTAGCACAGAAGGTTAAAACAACAAGAAATGCTCAAAATCTGATTTTGTTTTCTCTATTGTAAAAATAAATGATTGGAAAACAAAGGCCTGAAATTGAACTGCTAACATTCTATGTGAGAATCTAAGGGGAGAGATACATCCTTATTCCTGCACTTCACGCAATCACCATGCACCATTTCTAACGAAGACCATAAAATTGATTTTAAAACCTGAAATTAAGAAAGAAAAGGAAAAGGAAAAGGAAAACCAAAGTCAGCACTAGGAGCTTAGGCAGTGAATCGAGCAAAAAGTATAATGACAACAAAATAAAAATAAATAAACTCTGAAATTGATAACTTAACCTGAAACTCTAACGAAAGAGCGCTGAATCGAGATCAGAAAATTAGGGTTTAAGGAGATTGAAGTGATGTTAACCTGAGCCCATGAGCCCGTCAAGCAAAGCCCTCCGAGCATCCATCTTTTGCAAGGATCGGATACGCAGATGAAGCTAGTAATTATTAATTCTCGATTTATCAATTATGGACAATAAACCTAAGAATCAATTGGGCCAATTAGTAGCGCTTGTGCGAAGAAAGGATTGAAATTTTATGTAAACAAAGGGAGGAGAGTCCCGCCGGTAAAATTCCCGATTCTTTTCCCCAAAGAAGGGCATTTTAGTTAATTTAATCACAAACATACAACTTGTCAAAAATATAAGAAATTAAATGTCGGCTATTGAAGCAGCTACAGAGAAACTCCATGTTTTCTTATATTATAGGTGTGTATATAGATATGTTATAGATAACTTAGATAGCAGGTGAGAAATCCTTATGTATGGCTCAATTCTTTTATCTCTGTTTCAAATCATTTTCGCACCCCACCATTCTTGAGAAATAAATTTTTAAATTCGCCGCAACAGGTTTTGTAGGTTGCGCAGAAAACAATTTGGTTCTGAGTTTTAGATGATTTCTGAGTTGGTAAAACAAATCAAAAATATTAATTATTTGAATCAATAAACAGACATTAGCAACAACAAACTGAGAAACAATCTTGAAATACAAATTATATAAATCACAATATTAAACATAAATTTGTAATGTGAAAAAAAATGCCTAAATCAATATAAGTATGTAATTTAAAATCAAAACACATTTTGTTAATATCAACACATTTTCATCGCTCAACTCAATTTCAGTATCCATACAAGCTGTATTAGGATTAATCATCATTGGTGAAGCAAACACATGCTTTACGAGATCAATATCACAGTAAACAAAGTTCAGGTTCTTAGTGAAGTCTATAAATACACCAAACTATTAACCACCAATACATGATTCAATTTAAGACAGGGAAAATAAAAGGCACTGTTCATCAATTCCAAAAAATAAGAGTCGTGTAATTTTAACAAACCTCCAATTCTTACAAGCTTTTATAAGATCCGCTATTAAAGTTCTTCCTCGCGGTCCCGAAATCCATAGGTTGCTTTATTACCTCAAAATAATCAAGAAGATGCAAAAGAAATTAACTCCAACATCAGCTGCTACTAATATAAAAAAATTAATAGTGATCTACCAATGAATTGTGTCAGCACATCGTTGATATCGACGGGCTCAGAAAATACACCATACGTGTCTTTCCTGAAAATAACATACACCTAACAGTTAAACGACACACTGAAAACTGACCATGAGGAAACCCAAAAATAGAAAAGAGTAACAAATAGAAAAGGGAATATAAATATCTTTAAAAAGAAAATCAAAAATGTGTGCAAGAAAAACACATACTTTTGAAGCATGCCAAGAATGAAAACCAACAAATTTTTGTCTGGCAAAAGTGTTGTGGGACCAGATATTTTCATAATTTTCGTGGTGTTGAAATAAATCAACGGGTTCATGACTCGATATTATCGGAATTCAATTCGATTGTAAGTATCAATGTGTTTCAAGCTTGAAAAAATAAAGGAAAACAAAAATAAAACAATTAACCTAGCTAAAATATCCTAGAAAATGAAAGTGCAAGTTGGTAGGATGCCACGTCGGATGCCTCATATAGAAATGTAAAGCAATAATGAAAATTAGAAAGAAAATGCAAAGTTTCACATGGTACAAGCATGCAAGCACAAGGTACAACTATGCATAAAATCCTAAATAATGAAAATTAACAAAAATTGAAAGCATGAATGGATAAAGCAATGAAAATGGATGGGAAAGTTTAAAACTTTATGAAAAATAACAAGTAATGAAGACTAGATCTAAGATTAAGCATGAAACAAAGCAGAAAAATTTAATTCAAAATAAAGCATGTGTAAAACTCAAAATCAAGACGATCCAAGAGCCGATCTATGACCTAGATGTGTCACTAATCTAGGTTCCATAGCCAATTCATATGTTTCATCATGAATTCAAGGTGCTAAGGCAAAAAGCATAAAATGAAGAACAACCATGGAATTAAAGCATAAAACATGAAATTAAAGTATAAAACATGAGATTGAAAGGAAACTTACTTGAATTAAAGGAAAGAGTAGCAAGCTTGAATTAAATTGCATCAAAAGTAACAATCCAAAGGAGTATTTGGATTCTTCTTAGGCTTACAAACCCAAGGAGGTGCKTGAAATTAAATCTAATCTAGAAAAAGGAAATTACATGAAAGCTTGAAATTGAATCTAAAACCTGAGAGAGAGAAATTAGATCTTAAAAACTAGAGAGAGGATTTTTAATCCCAAACCCATGCTTGGGTTGGGAGAAAATGAGATCCTTTTTCAAAAATGAGAGTTGTAGTCTATTTATACTAATTAAATTGGGTTTAAATGGGCCAAAATAGCCTTAGAGGCTTAAAATTCCCAATTTTGACAAGGTTTGACCAAGTTTGACCCGGTTTGACCAAGTTTGACCCTGTTTAACCAAGTTTGACCCGGTTTTGATCGTGTGGCGCCAGATTTGGTGTCTCCTGGCGTGCGCCAAATGCTGCTGGGAGCTTTGGCTTGGGTTTTGGCTTGCCTTGGCAATGCTTGGCGAGCATTCCAAAATATTTGCCACTTTTGAAACTTGTTTTGGCACAACTTTTGGCAATTCTTGGCATGGCTTGGCTTCTACTTGGCTTGTATTTTGGCCCTCAATTTATCCACCTTTAAAATTAGGAATTTTAAATATCAAATCCCAAGAATTAAACCAAACCTCCAACTAATTGGAACCATTTAACCCAATTAAACATAGAATTAACAAGTAACAAGAAAACAACAAAACTAGAAAAATAACTTAAAAACCTAAATAACCGACGTAAAAACCGTTAAAACCACAATAAAAACCTAATTAAAAATACGAGAAAAACACAACAATTACATGCAAAACAACTACCCCACACTTATAGGTTTGTTCGTCCTCGAACAACGAAAAGAATCGAGAGTGTACATGCAATGAACATTGTGTAAAAAGAAAAGTCCTTGTGCTTATCCTTATAATGTGATGATAGTATCAACATAGACTCGCTATCTTCATGCATTGCTCGTATTACTCTTTCTCAATTGCAAGCCAAATCGATGACTTCCTCTCAAATGGAATTTTCGAGGGTGTTCTCTCAATACACTCAAGTGTTTAATAAGGGACGTGTATACGCTCAAGTCGGACAATGCATGCACCTCGTCAAGATTTCACAAATCGGACGCTCAAAATCGCTCGTAGTACATGACCAAAGAAGAATCGAAAGAGGTCTTTATTATGGGTTGTAATGTTGGCTCTTTGTTAAGGTATGTAATATTTGAATATAGTGGCTAACACACGATCAAACGTGATCAATAACACACAAAATCCTACTTTCTAAAACCCGAAGCATATAATCGCTTCACCTTTCCCAATTCACCAAACTCTCATTTGAAACCCTTTCGTATACTCACACGATTTTCCGACTTAATTTCACAACAAATAGAAGCTTTTTGAATTTGCTTATTTTTACTAAACGTAGCCTTTTTGAATTAAGCTTTTCACATGAACGCACGCTCTATCACTGTTCGTGATTTGTGTTGGAGTATTATTATTCTTTTTCTTCTTTTTTTTGTATAAGCAACTCAAAACCCAAAACCCACAATTGATTTCCCATACATTTCTCGTCAACTAACAACACACCCTCTCACCTCACAATTTGCAAAGATACAAGAGCTAAAATCGAGCTCGGCTAATAAAAAATGGGATAAAGGCTCAAGGGGGATCATTTGGGATTTTTAAGTAGCTTACATATATGAATATAGCTGGAACAAGGGTGATTTATGTGCCTCGAGGTCATTTTCAAATTCAATCATGTACGAGTAAAGTTAAACCTCCTCAATGCAATTTCCGTAAAAATGCAAGCAAGCCGATAAATCACACAAGGCTACTCACTAGTTTGCACCGAATTTGGGAGCAAAATCAAAAGAGATTTTAGAGTTTTGCAATCTTTTCACGAGAAAATGTTGATTATATATATATAGGCGGGTTTGGACGAAGCACAAAAATTCAACCCCTCACACAAGAGGCCATAAACATGCAAAAACCCGACAAGTAAACTATTCAAACTTCCAAGCACGTGGAGTTGTTCAACAATGTAATAACGACTCAAAAGAAACAAAAATTGACTCAACCATATAAATACGCAAAAAGTAGGCGTCACTTCGCCAAGGCTCGAGTTAGGCACAACAAAACATGCTTTTCGACACCCGGACCCTAACCACCTACCCACCCCACAATTAAACCATGCATTACCCGCATTTTAATGAGAACCAAGTAAAAGGAGGGTGAATAGAAACTTCCTTAACCGAGCGAGTTTGAGTCGAGCTCGGTAGGGTCCACCTAAGCATCTAAGCAATCCAAGCAAAAATCGAGCATGGCTAGTAACTCTCGGCTTCATGAACGCTATTAAATCATCAAATCGCCCAATGGTTGAAGTCGAAAAACCAAATCTAGAAAAGAAAATCACACGAAATTCAAAACTCAATATGTACACGAATCATAACAAAATATATTTTTTATTTTTCAAATTTTTAAATGTTTTTGGATTTTTGGATTTTTGAATGTTTTTGGGTTTTTCAATAAAAGAAAGAAAGGAAGAAAGAAATGGAAAGAACTTGGGTTGCCTCCCAAGAAGCGCTTGTTTTACGTCACTAGCTTGACGTAATCCCTTTTCGATCAAGGTGGGAATATAATGGGAGGGTCCATCAACACAATCTCCTCCTTGTCAGGAGGATCCACTCTTTGGAATGTCCTTGACGCATTGAATAGCTTGTATAAGATCCTCCAAAAAGCAAACGTTCCAAGCGGGCAATGGAAGCTCATCTCGGCTAGGTCCTCGGGTGGGATGGTGATTTTAAAGTGACCCGATGACTCATCCAAGAAACGATAAGAGTAATGGCCGGCTAGCTTCTTCAACCTTTGATCTACAAACGAGGGAGGGAAATGATCTTTCTTGGTAGCCGCTTTCAACTTCTTAAAATCGATCAACATCCTCTAACCCATTGTAGCCCTTGTGGCCAACAACCCTCCTTCTTTATCCTTAAGAKCTAACAAGCCGCTCGTCTTGGGCACCAAGTCAATGGGCTTCACCCACTCGCTTTTGGACATTACGAACATCAAGCCCTCCAATAGCAACCTCCTCATCCCGGCTCTCACCATGTCTCCAAGACTCGAATTCAAAGCGCTAACTCCCTCAACCACTCCCGATATCCAATCAATAACACTTTTAAGAGCATAAACCCCTTTAACCATCCTCTCCTCCTTTTCTTCTCGGTGGGGGTTTGCAAGGATAATAATTGACTCGCTCTCCTCATCCTCCTCAAGATAATCGTCAATTTTCCCAAGCTCATCATCAATAATATCCACCCCAAGTGAATCTTCAAATTCTCCAATCTTATCATCAACTACCCCCACCTCCCCCTCTGAAAAGTCATCGTTGCCCTCAATGACACACCGAGAGTCATTGACACACAAATCGGGGTCACATAGAGGCACAATGGACTCATCATGTAGAACAAGGGGCTCATCCTCACAACATCCCTCAATATCAACATCCGGGCCAACCTCCTCCTCATTGCTCCTCTCTTCCAAACAAACTTGTTCGACCGTGGCCTTGATGAAGTCCATATACACCCACTCTTCGCAAGATTGTGTCGAAGTGAAAGGTAAGGGGCCAAGAGGGGTAAAAACACTCGGAACTGAAACCACGGCCTCCTCCATCGGTGAGATAACTGAATCAACCACCCCACACTTTTCAACGAACGGGGTCGGAAAAGTAGGCGAAGGTAGGGGGTCGATGAGATAAGTAAAAAGAGGATCGTGAGGCGGCGGTGGAGTAGAATAATCAGGTCCCGCACAAGGAGGAGTCGGTCCTGGGATAGACATTTGAGCGATTTGAGCCTTCAATCCCGCAATTTTCGTAACCAACTCAAACTCCTTGGACGATAAGGGGGGAAACACCTCATGTGTTGGTGGAGGAGATTGTGTCTCTTCAAGAGGAAAACCCCCCACAAAGGGTCTACTAAAGTCTCTCATAGTGCGGACGGGGGGTGCATTGGAGATAAAACCTCCAAAGCGATCATAGGCCTTGAGAGCTTAGGATTTAGTAGTGGCACCACTCGGGGCTTGATTGAAATTGGAAGAACGAGAATCGCCATACGAGCCGGGACTCTCAAAGCCACCAATATATATATTCGGATAGGGAGTGGGAGCACTATAGCCACCATAAGGAGTGGAATTTAGATTTTGGTTACCAACGATCCCATTTGGATTAACAAAGCCCCCATTATACATGCTCGGAATTTGAGGAGTAGGGGCTCCGTAACCTCCATACGAACCGTTTGAACCCAAGAAGCCGCTCGACCCAACATGGTCTGCACCATGCCCTCCCATGTTGGGTTGACCATAGCCGAATCCACCATTGGCAACGTGGTTTGCACCATGCCCTCCCACGTTGCCAAATCCATTATACAAAATCTCATTCCCGGCATGGTTTGCACCATGCCTTCCCATGCCGGGAATGTATCCACCATAATTATAGTTATATGTGCCTTGCATACTCAAACAAAAAAATATCAAATAACAAAACAAGCCAAAAAAAAAGGAATTACAGTCAAATCGAAAACCTTAACCAAGCCGAGTCGCAACGGCGCCATTTTGTTTTCATAATTTTCGTGGTGTTGAAATAAATCAATGGGTTCATGGATCGGTATTATCGGAATTCAATTTGATTGTAAGTATCAATGTGTTTCAAGCTTGGAAAAATAAAGGAAAACAAAAATAAAACAATTAACCTAGCTAAACTATCCTAGAAAATGAAAGTGCAAGTTGGTAGGATGCCACGTCGGATGCCTCATATAGAAATGTAAAGCAATAATGAAAATAAGCAAGAAAATGCAAAGTTTCACCAAGTACAAGCATGGAAGCACAAGGTACAACTATGCATAAAATCCTAAATAATGAAAATTAACAAAAATTGAAAGCATGAATGGATAAAGCAGTGAAAATAGATGGGAAAGTTTAAAACTTTATGAAAAATAACAAGTAATGAAGACTAGATCTAAGATTAAGCATGAAACAAAGCACAAAAATTTAATTCAAAATAAAGCATGTGTAAAACTCAAAATCAAGACGATCCAAGAGCCGATCTATGACCTAGATGTGTCACTCATCTAGGTTCCATAGCCAATTCATATGTTTCATCATGAATTCAAGGTGCTAAGGCAAAAAGCATAAAATGAAGAACAAGCATGGAATTAAAGCATAAAACATGAAATTAAAGCATAAAACATGAGATTGAAAGGAAACTTACTTGAATTAAGGAAAGAGTAGCAAGCTTGAATTAAATTGCATCAAAAGTAACAATCCAAAGGAGTATTTGGATTCTTCTTAGGCTTACAAACCCAAGGAGGTGCTTGAAATTAAATCTAAATCTAGGAAAAGAAATTACATCAAAGCTTGAAATTGAATCTAAAACCTAAGAGAGAGAAATTAGATCTTAAAAACTAGAGAGAGGATTTTTAATCCCAAACCCATGCTTGGGTTGGGAGAAAATGAGAGGTTTTTTCAAAAATGAGAGTTGTAGTCTATTTATACTAATTAAATTGGGTTTAAATGGGCCAAAATAGCCTTAGAGGCTTAAAATTCCCAATTTTGACCAAGGTTTGACCGATTGAGTTTGACCCGGTTTGACCAAGTTTGACCCGGTTTTGACCGTGTGGCGCCGGATTTGGCGTCTCCTGGCGTGCGCCAAATGCTGCTGGGAGGCGCTGGCTTGGGTTTTGGCGTCTCCTGGCGTGCGCCAAATGCTGCTGGGAGCTTTGGCTTGGGTTTTGGCTTGCCTTGGCAATGCTTGGCGAGCATTCCAGAATGTTTGCCACTTTTGAAGCTTGTTTTGGCACAACTTTTGGCAATTCTTGGCATGGCTTGGCTTCTACTTGGCTTGTATTTTGGCCCTCAATTTCTCCACCTTTAAAATTAGGAATTTTAAATATCAAATCCCAAGAATTAAACCAAACCTCCAACTAATTGGAACCATTTAACCCAATTAAACATAGAATTAACAAGTAACAAGAAAAACAACAAAACTAGAAAAATAACTTAAAAACCTAAATAATCGACGTAAAAACCGTTAAAACCACAATAAAAACCTAATTAAAAATACGAGAAAACACAACAATTACATGCAAAATACCAGACTCCAAGTTTATGCAGAAATATTCAAACAACTTGCAAACTACTACTTGGGTAACTGAATCATTGCTTACGAGGAAGACTATATCTTATTATGTCATATGGATTATTACAAAAGGCACCAAAATAAAGATGGCAAAGGTAGAATCTTGATTTATAAAATGGACAGAATGTTGAGATACTATCATTCATGAGCTAAATTCAGAGTATCGATGACTCACCGAGTCTCTATATATTGGATACATCGTAACTTCTTCACTATTTACAAACATAGCTTCCGCCACCACCGGCCCTACAACAACAACAAAAGGCAGCAACAGTGATTCAACCATTTATAGCATTGAACATGATTCAAGAAAATTGAAATTGACGTCATAATGGTTAAACAGATCAGATTTTGGAACCTGGCTTGACGACATGGCGATTGGTGAGGATGATTACGCGACTCTTGTCAACAATGAAGCCAATGGCATAGGACGCACCGGCGGACTCGTTGTCGAAGGCGCGGCAGGCGGTGGTCCAGAGGACGGTGACAGCCGGGACCACCTTGTCGAGCGCCTTCTGCCAGCCCTCCGCAGTGGCGAGATTCTCCTTTAACGGTGGATCGATCTCCATAGATAGGTTCTCCTTCATGCTCTTCTCCATCCCCTCCATCGTCGTCTCCGATCCCAACCTCTCCATTATAATCTCCCAACTGCTAACTCAAAAACCCTAATTATTCCAATAAATCTCTCTCACTTATTCGAAAATAAGTTTAGAGAGCAAAATTGACTACCGATTACGCAAAAATGGAATCTGAGAACTGAAGTTCCGGTGACTGTGCCGACAGATTATAATGATTTTTGTAGTCAATTTTAGGATCGGGAGTGATGTTGTGTGGTGAGGAGAAGGCGACTGGGGTGTGTGGATAATTGTGGAGAGGAGAGATTTTTTTTTGACTTTTTTTTTTCCGTCTGTTGAAGATTCACTCGCCCACTTGCAAATGCCAAGCAATTAAGAAACCCAAAAAGAAAAAGAAAAATAGAGAAAAGCAAAGAGGCAACCACGTGTCAGGCCCATGAGCTGCTACAATAGCCTCCCATCCTTCTTATATAATAGGAGGGATAAAATAGGAGGTAGATAGGAGGGAAATAATATGATATACTAGAACGTCTTTTTAAAAGGTGTTCTAAATATATGATATACTATAATATACCAGAACGCCTTTTTTAACGGCGTTTATGTATATCAATATACCAGAATGCCTTTTTTAACGACGTTCTGGTATATCAATATACCAGAACGCCTTTTTTAATGGCGTTCTGGTATATCAATATACCAGAAAGCCTTTTTTAACGGCGTTCTGGCATATCAATATAATAGAACGCCTTTTTTAACGGCGTTCTAGTATATTGATATACCAGAATGCCGTTTTTAACGATGTTCTGGTATATTGATATACCAGAACGCCGTTAAAAAAGGCATTCTGGTATATGACACTTTTATTACGAAAATGCCACCGACTTATATTCTAGAACGTCTTTTTCCGAGGCATTCTACATTGACTGTTCTAGAATAGATTTTCTGCACAAGTGATCCCCAAGCTAACAAACAGGTTGAGATCACTAATCGTATCATTGTGCAGGGAATCAAATTGCGACTAGAGAAATCAAGGGGACTTTGGCTTGAGGAGCTCTCTTTCGTCCTATGGGCTTATCGAACAACGCTATGAACCACTAGGGGTTAATCACCATTTAGCCAGGTCTACGGTATGGAAGCTGTCATACCAACAGAAATAGTTGGAGGATGACATCGGCTGGAAACATTTAATGAGGAACAAAACAAACAATGGCTACGGGATCTCTCGAAATAATTGATGAAATACGCGATAAGGCTGCAGCACGGTTGGAAAGATATAAAATAAAGAATCCAGGCAGCCTTTAACAAATGAGTAAAACGAAGGTACTTCTAAGTCGGCGATCTTGTCTGGAAGCGGGCTGATGCAATTTATACTACCAAAAAGCTGGTTCCAAACTAGATATGACCGTTCAAGGTCATCAAAGGTACTAAAAGGAGGAGCATATGTGCTCGCCGACGCAAAGGGGAAAGCTTTACCAAGAAGCTGGAACATCTACCACTAGAAGCAGTATTACGCCTAAGTCCCTGGGCGATGGACTTGTACTCCTTCCCACTTCTATCTTTATTTAATTCTAACATGGGCTTATGCTTCTTTAGGTTAGCGATGAACTCGTACTTTTTTTCACTTTCTACAAAGTACTAGCTAATACTTATTTAGATCAGCGATGAATAAAGGGTTATTATTATGGCATTCTATGAGTTTTATGGATTTTTATGGACATGGGCATGGCTCGATGCTTTTATTAAGTCGATAATGGATTTTATAGATATGGAAATGAATGGTATTTTGTGAGAATTTGTTTGATTTACATATTTTTGCACATCCTTGAATATGTTTGACTTACGTATTCTAGGGTGTTTTGGAAGGAGCATGTTTGATTTACATGTTTTCTTTCAGTTTTTGAGTATGTTTGACTTACATACTGTTTTATTGTTTGGTTTTGTGTAAAGAAATGTTTAACTTACATGTTCTTAGCACTTCTTTTTATGTGTATGTTGGATTTACATACCTTTTTCCGTGGTGAGCATGTTTGATTTACATGCTCTTTTCGAGCTATAAGCATTTAATTCTGGTTGATTGATTTATGCAACTTACGTGGAAAGCAGGTTTATTTGATATGGAGGATTGGTCTTGGGATATATGTGGCTTATCGTGTAATGGTTAATGTTTTATTTTTGCTCATGTCATAGGGATTTGGGGGACTTAACGTTCCGAGGATAACCTGGTTGTTTACTTGGTTGCATTAACTTGAGGAACTAAGTAGTTTCTTAGTTACCTCTTGTTCCCTTTCCTTACATTGATGCGATCTGATCAATTTCTGATCCATACTGTTTGTGATCTAATATGGTTCTACTTACATGGTTTGTTCTTACGCCTCTCTTATGAGAGACAACACAGGTATGGCATCACAAGCTACACGATGGTATTACGCAATCAATTGTGAAAGTTCATAAAGAGCGGCGACCATCCAGTAATGATAAGACATTAATCATGCTACAGTTTACGCATGGAAAATTAATGATGCAGGAATCTTATTACAGAAAGCTCAGGAATTACGAGGGGTTGCAATCAAAGACTAGATCATCAAGGGGGGCATCAAGCTCGTTGGCAAGTCCTGCTCTCAGGATTGCTTCACTCGTGCAGGTGGACCACCAATTGACATGAAGGGGCTGACTATCATTGCAGTGCCAAAAGTTGAAGCAAGGTAGATCTTGTTGTAACTTGGACACGTCCAACTGAAAGTTGACTTATGCCATTGCGAGCTGGGACTTGACTCTCTCGATAGTGACATTGAACCACGCCTTAGCTCCTCTCCCCACCTTCTTCAGGAAAGTCATCGTATGCCTATAAGTATCAATCAAGTGGGTCCTATATGTTGTCATAATTTTTTTACCCACTTCGCTTCTCAAGAACGTACGACGACCCACAACTATCTTTTCAGCTCTTCCCTCAGCTTTTCCTTCAGTTTTACCTTCAGCAACCCCTTGCTGACGAGCTATGCAAGCTACCTCCTATATTTGTTTGTCTTTGTTTTGTAGGAGTCCTTCTAGCTCTATTATTCACCCTCCAAATCGAGTGTCCTCCACTCTCAACGTTTCTAGCTGGCTATTGGCACCGTTTAACTCTTCTCCCCAAGTCGCTAGTTGGAATTGAGCTTCATCCAACTCTCCTTGTGTCAAGGATAGTTGCTGTTTTTGTTTCTTAGCCTGAGCCGTTAGCTCATCGCACGTCTTTTTTAGCCCATCCTCCGGGGTCGCGGACAACAAGTGGCTCGATACAAAGGCCATCCAAGGGTGCATCTACATTATGATAACCAGAATGAGTATGGTATATATTAGACTGTGGAGAAATGTGGTATCTTATATACAATAAGAGTTTAAGTGGGTAAAACACCTGGGTCAACATTTGCTTTTCGAGGAGGGATTGGATCTGGCTGGCATCCTGGCATTGTGCAAGGCCCTTATCCAAACTTGGGGGACTCGAGGTGGACGCCTTCTGAGTACGGCGGTATTTTGGAGCAGGGCTGTATTGGAGTTTGTTCGTGAGCTGGTTTCTTCCTTTTTCCTTTGTCCAGCACGGTTCAAAGTGGTATTTGATCTTCCACATCCGCAAGCTCCTCTGGCTCATTCCTCATAGAAATTTCGAGGTACACCTCTCTATCAACATCGATGACTGGAGCTTAGACCGTTGATTGAACATTAGCTCTGCGCTCCGAGCAAGAAGACTTGCAGTCTAAAATGATTCTCTCTACAATAAAAAGAAATAAGTTATTATTCATTTTGATACGAAGTTGCAGTTAGAGGGATTTATGATATATTAGAACCTAACGAATTCAGATCTTGTTAGTTGCAGAGGTCGCTGGCTAAGACCTACAAAGGAGTAGACTCTCTCCCACTCTGCGAGTCTCATTACATTGTAAGGATATTTGCTCCATTAATTGAGCAAATTGAAGTATTTTTGGAAAAGATCAAGCTTGTTTTTCTTTGAAGAATATATTTTTTGGGTGGGAGTTGTCTGCTGCCATTCAGTAAGGAATGGACATGGTTCAGAAGAATGGATAAAAAAGAACTTAGCTCACCATTCATGGACTTTCGACGTGGGGCTCACCAAAAAGCACGTCTTTTCACGTGAAGAAAGGTAGAAAGGGCCTTTCTGATTTTTTATTTGAAAGCAAAAATGGAAAAAGCTTACATCAGGATATACATTGTAATATTTACACAGAATTATGTACCCGAAGATAAACCTAATAGAAATTGGGGTCATTTGCAAGAGGGAGACCTTATATTTTTCAGAGATAGCAATCATAAAAGGCTGCGGGGGGAGTCTGAAGCCCCCTCTTATGTGTTCATCAAAAAAAGTGATGTGGTTTGGTGGAGGATGATCCGGGTCGGTTTGTCCGACTTCAGGTAAGATTGGTCTGGTAATTTTAGGAAGCTTGAGGTACTTTGTGAATTCCTCCAGATTACTCCAATCAAGGAGTACCCAGGGGTTTTCCACGGCTATTATGGTAGCTCACGCAAGGGAAGGTAGGTCGGCGTGAGCCGATTTTGGTACTACGGTTACAGGGTTATTAAAGAAAAAATCGGGTTGAGAAGTGGAGGGCATTTCTTGTTGGTTTAAGGGAATTCCTTCAGGGATATTATCAGTCAAGGCTCTTGTTTGAGCCTCAAGTTCTGACTAAGAAATGTCTCCCTCCGGTTCATCAGTCAAACCGGGTCGGGACGCAATTGGATTTCTTTTTCTACTCCGACATTTGAGAGGAGTCTCTACAGACTCTGTCTCAGATGGTATATCTTGCGGGAGTAAGTTAGGGTTTTGAGAATAGGAGGTGAATGAAGCTAAATTTGCCATATGATTATAACAGTTAAATAATGGGGAGGGAAGAAACAAAAAAATTATACTCAGCAAGTAGCGATTTACAGATAAAATAGAACAATTAATATTAAGACGATGAATTATGGGGACTTACTTAACATGAAGATTTTGTTGTACTTGATTTGTCGCGCTTGGTGATTCTTATGATTTTTGTTGCAAGAACTCTGGAAGTATTTTTGCAGAGAATAATGGCAGGAATTTGTTTTTGTTCTCTTGAAATGAGGAGGGATGAAGGTGAAAAAATGTTTTTGTGTATAGAATGGCGTAAAAGTTGAAAGGATAGAAGAAGTTTTCGATCAGCGGGAAAGGTTGGCAGAGTTTATTGTGGGCTTTTCATTTTTTTTTCCACGAGATTAAATATATTATGAGGTAATGGGCTGGTGATGCGTGTCCGACACTTTTCAGAGCGCATTTAATGTTCTTAAATGGGAGGTGATGGCTGATGGTTTCACACTTTTACCAAGAGGCATGACAAATTGCCTTCTGGGGTTAACTCTTGATTACATTCAACTTGATTTGCTACCTCAACCAAGTAGAATGTGACGGACTAGCTGATACGACATCAAATATTCACATGATCTTAATCACACACACACACACACACACACACACACATATATATATATATATATATATATATATATATATATTTACAAATTTATAATTTAAATAATATATATATGATAAAATAATAAATTAATTATTACAGCAGGAGGAGACGGACAGGGAAGCCACAACGTATGAGCTTCTACTGAGTCTGCATCAGAAAGGTGACAGCTCATTTACAGAACCCAAATCTCAACGGATAGCTATAAGTTTATTTAATTTCTAAACTCAAATTAATTTATATATTAACTTTGTTTTTGTTATTATTATGTATGAGAATAATTGACGATTTTGTTTTATCTATCAGACGGAGGTTTCATACTACATTGGAGAGCAGACCTGCTGCATCACAAGAGACTGGCACGTTTGTTGACCCGAACGACGTCCACCTCTCTGTTGTCAGGCCCAAGAAGGGTCGACGATTTGGGACGGGATCGATCGCCAAGGATTTTGATACAGGATCCAACTCTACGTCATCCTAGCAGGTCGATCCTTGTCTGGAGAATCCGCGACGCAGTTCAAGAAGGCTGAGATGAGGCATCAGATGGCTGAGACGAGGCACAAGCGCAGGCCTAGATGGACTACGAGCAGTGACTCTAGCGACAGGTTGAGGAGCGTATTAACGCTACGATGGCCGTGATGGGAGAACAACCTCATCCTCCTCCCCCTTCCCCTCATTGCTGATTAGTTTATTCGATCTCGAGATGTTGTATTATAATTGTAGAATTCATTTTGGATTATTATTGTAGAATTCATTTGATTCTGATTTGTATTTATATTTATTTAATTTGTTTGTATCTGCCTTTTTTTAAAAATATTTGTAAATAGGTTGATGGAAAATTAAAAAAAATTAAAAAAAGGTTCATTATTCCAATTAATAAAAATAATATTAAAGAAAGTAAAAATACATTTACCGACGGACATGGAAGTCGTCGATAAAATTAAATTAAATTATATTTACCGACAGGAGTGAAGTCCATCGGAATTACGTTTTTTTGATTTATTTAATCTATTCTCGACGGGCCTAATATCCGTCGACAAATCAAAAAAAAAAAATAGGAATCCTGATGGCAGCTTATCAGCGACAGAGTTTGTTGAAAAGCCTTCGGCACTAGCCGACGGGCCAAAGAATCCGTCGGCAAGTGAAATTAGCGACAAAGGTTTCGCCGACGACCATTATTCATCGGTAAGTGATTTGCCCACGGATTACCGACGGATATGGCCGTCGGTAATGCCGAGTTTTTTTTGTAATTCCTGATCCCTTTTTTGTGATGGTATATATATGTTTTGTTCGAACACTACTGCAGCAAGGACTTTGTACGGCGCCTCTTCTACATCGGTTTCAGCAAAAGCGCCGTTAAATATGTTTTTACGGCGATTTTCCATAAAACCGATGTTAAATCTATCATTAAACGGCGGTTCTCTAAAAACCGCCGCAGAACCCTGCTAATTAACATCAGTTTTTAAGGAACCGCCGTGCATTAACAAGTATGAACGGTGGTTCCTCAAGAACCGACGTTAATTTTTTCATACGTTAAATAGTTCACGTGAATTTAAAGTCGTTTCCATTAGAACCGGTGTGAATGAGATGACATTTAACCAAGGTTCCATTAAAACTGCCGTAGAATAGTAGTATACCATTTCAACGATCCTCGTCTATCTCAAGCAAGTTGTTTCAAACGTTTATCCGCGTCTCATCTGACGATCTTCATTAGACATTCTTGAAAAAGGGAAATAAATCCAGCGAATGCAGATATACCGACAACAATGGCATCTCTCTTCGGAGACCAAACCCTCAGCCACTCCAGTAGAGACTCTTTCACTTCTTCCTCCACCACCACCGCCGCCACCTCTACTTCGTGCGCTACCTCCCGGTTCAACTCCGCCATCGCTCTGCCCTCAATGTCGTCTCCCTTCGTTGACTTCACCGCCACTCTCTCCGATTCCGATCTCCGCTCCTCTGCCCAAGGTATCTTCTTATCCGTCAACCGCTCATCGTCATCCAAACCCCTGACCTACATTTCCAATAGCAATCACACTAGTTTTGATTCTCCGGTGTTTTGCTGCTCTGATGACCAAGTTTGGTAATTTTTTGCAAATATTGACAATTTTTTGAGTTTTGTAATTTCTTTCTTAATTTTTACGTTAAAAATTGGATAAGGGAAATAAATGCAGTTGCATATGTTCCTCGGAAGAGATTCAGATTTGGTTAGCAAATTGAGTGTCAGATTGAAAATCTTATTAGCAAATCTGGATTTTTTGGTGCTGTTTTTTTATGTGTATTGTGGTGTTGTTACTTTAATGTCGTGTTGTTGTTGTTGACAACCTTCGTATGCGCACCAGTTGGCGGCGGGCGACAATCAACTCGTGTTTTGTGTTCGCGAGTGGAGTTGTTAACGTTGGTGGGGGTTCATTTATTTTTTGGGTGATGATGTTGCGGATGAAGATGATGAAATGGAGGAGAATGGAGTCGAGGTGAAAACTAGATGCTTTGATGGGAAAATGCTTTAAAACCGGAAAATTCAAATCCACGGTGGCTCTGGCCGTTTCTCGGCTAGCCGTGCTCAAGAACCAGCGCCAGGCACGGTGATCGATCGCTCGGTTGGACGTGGTTGAGTTCCTTAAAATCAATAACCATGAAAGAGCTCTTATGAGGGTATTTTTCAACATTCATTTTTAGAGTATATATTTAAATACGGTTAAAATTTTTTGCTAGGCTTGTGTTTAATAATGAATTAATAAATATCATTCTTAAGGGTGTAATTTGTAAAATAGAAATTAATATAAATAGCAGTAGTAATTTTGAAAGATATTAATATATGATTTTTTATTTTGAAACTATTACTTTTATTTATTGATAAATTCTTGTTTTTTTTTTATATAATATATAGGTTGAGCACGTGATCAAGGAGCAGAACATGTTGGATGTGTTTTTTTTAGTGTAGGGCTATTGCCATCTCTTGCTAGAAAGGGTTAACCTCATTGACAAGAAAAGTTAGTGTCTTTTTTTTTTTCTAATTTAAAATCCCATTTTGATCTGATTTTTTTAAGGGAAAAAAATTCTTTGCTACCTGTACTTGTAGTGTTTTTATGATTTGCAACCTAATATTTTTTTTGTTGTTATTAACAACCCAAAGTATGCGGGTTTTGCTCTTTGCAACCTTCAGGCTATTTCATTCAAAAAAATGGCTGAATCGAAACACGTAAACCTCACGCCTCATTCTAAAAATATGAAAATATTGCCCAACATAATAATTGGTGACGAGGTATGAGGTTTACGTGCTTCGATTCAACCATTTTTTGAATGAAAAATAGTCTGAAGGTTGCTAAGAACAAAACCCGCATACTTTGGGTTGTTAATAACAACAAAAAAAACATTAAGTCAGGTGACAAATAATCTTTTTCTCTTTTTTTAATTTAAAAAATAATAAATTGTTTCATTATTTTTTTCATGTAGAAATTGCCTTGAAGAGTTACATGAAGCAGTGTCAAGTTTTATCTATGCTGCCTCAAGCTGTGGTGAATTTCCAGAGCTTCAAGAGATTCACGCGAATTTGACTGCACGGTTCGGACGAGAACTTACATGAAGCAGTGTATTTTTGTAGGAATATTTAATCTACCCGAAAAAAAGTTCATTTGTGTTTGACATTATGATATGTGACTATTTTTTTTCTTTTCTTTTAAGGTTATACAAAAGCTACAGACTAGGATGCCGAGCTACGAGAATAAAATGAAGATGCTTAAGGAGATTGCTTCAGACAATGACATTGATCTTCCAATTGAGGACACTGTATCAGACACCACCATGGTACGTAATTCATTTGTTTTTTATGTATTTTTATTTAAAGAATATATCTCTGTTGTATTAAGTTAATTATGCACATATTTCTATAATGTATACTTTGTTATTTTGCATTTATAAGCACTGACTAAATCATGACTTGGTGAAATCTAGGAACACAAAGAGTCGATCCGGGAGGATAAACAAATGTCGGGCCCATCAGGGCCAATCCAGCCCGTCAGGATCAGCTCATCCTGATGAGATAGATACATCTATGAGGTGGAGAAAATACAAAGACGTGGCTGATGCGGCCCAAGCTGCATTCGAATCGGCGGCTTATGCAGCCGCGGCCACCAGAGCCGCGGTCAAGCTGTCTCATTCTGGGTCCACCGATCCCGATGGCGGCAGTGGTCCCCACACCTCCGGCGGGAAAACTAAACTTCAAACTCATGAGACGAAATTCGGGAATATCCTTCCGGTTTCAAACTACGATTGGGATGCGGTTACAATAAGAGGATGAAGAGTTGAGGAGGTTACTGCGAATGGGGATGACTCTAAGTGAGAGGCTCAATGTTCCTAAGGTTGGGATCACTGGGCTTGCTTTGGAAAAGATTCATGAAACTTAGGCATGAGATAGTTGAGGCTGGTGTTCTGCTATTGGAATATTTTTTTTAAATCTTATGATATTATTGTTATTGGTGGTGTGATAGTGTTGATGTATGATACTTATATACAAATTCCAATGTCGATTATCGCACGATATCATTAAAATCGACAATCTAGTAGCAAGATTAGTGCTAGGAATTTTTGTGGGTATTTTTTTATTTCAAAACAATAATATTTTTTTATTTTGCAAATTCTTGTTTTCATTATTTGGGTTTCTATTATTCTTTCTGTTTCATAATTTTTTTTTTTTACGTTTATTGTTTTGGTGCACCTGCTTTCATTTCTTTATTTTATAATACTTTTTAGAAGGTATTTTTTAAGAACCACTGTAAAATGTCCATTCTGGAAAATAGACTTTTTAGAAGGTATTTTTAAGAACCGCCGTAAAAAACAACGATACTGCATTAGTGGTTCAAAAATCGCCGTAAAAAGTGAAAAAGAACCGCCGTAAAAAGCAGTTTCTACATTAGTGAAAGGTATGTTTTGTGCAATGATGGATGTTCATCTTGCCAACGATTATATTCAGGCAAAAATGTAAAACTTGTCTCTCTCTCTCTCTCTATATATATATATATATATATATATATATATATATATATATATATATGTGTGTGTGTGTGTGTGTGTGTGTTTGTGTGTGTGTATGTGTGTGTGTGTATGTGTGTGTGGTCTATGTATGTTTTGTGCGATATAATATGAATATTTTATGTGATTATAATCACATTAAATATTCATATTTATCACACAAAACATAATATACCGGTATAATTAAAAAAATAATATAAATTTAAATAAGAATTAAAAAATTGTGATAGTTTCAGAAAAACTCACAAAAATGTGGCGGGGACGTCATTCCCAAACGCGTCCCGCCCACCGGGATGTTATTCCCAAAAGCGTCCCAAACCAAAATTTATGGCCCCAAAGTTTTTGGGCCGAAATGAAAAAAAATAGGGGGGGTCAGGACGCTTTTCGAATATCCGGGGGTTTTTGAAAAAAAAAAAAAGAAAAAGCGGGGGTCGGGACGCCTTTGGGAATGGCGTCCCGGGGTATTTTTCAAAAAAAAAAAAAACACTTGACACAACAAAACACTAACCCTACCTAACACATATATTCTTTATTTATTTATTTATATTATTTAGTTTTTAGGTTTTTTATTTTTATAATTTATTTAAAAATTTTATTAAGTAAAATAAATAAATATATCATAATAATGTCTTAAAATTACCAAAAGTTTATTTGAAAATAAAAAATAAAATAAAATAATATAAAGAAAAATGACAAGAAATTTTAATTCCAAATTTAAAATACAATAAAATTAAGATACAACAACAACGAATATTAAATTGCCAGTACAGTAATTTGATATTACATGGATGCGATCACATTCGTAATGGCGGATTTCCAATGAGATTGTGGTATTTACAAATGCAGTTTAAATAATTTTTGTTGAATACCAAATCCATCAAACCAAATAAAGGTTCTCCATGCTTTAGATATGCAGCAGTAAACTCAGCATCGCCTGCTACGTCGTTCCAAAATCGTACTAGCCAATCTGGCGCTTGCACTTTGTTGGTCTCATGATCCCAAGTGCAATGTTCATTTCCCAACATCATATGAAAATGCCTGTATCGTTTTTCCAGAAGTTGAACTCGAGCGGTTATGTCATCCATTGTGAAGTCTTTCCCGAACGCACCATTGATTTTGTCCAACAAGATCCACGTGATATTATTACGTAATCCTCTTCTGGGATCATAGACACCATTGAGCTTACTCTCATGGAGGTCGTCAACAAGCTTAGTATCCATATGGATGCTCCATTTGGTTGAATTCGTATCGTAGAAAAAGAAATCTTCTTCGAAATCAAAATATGGTACATTCTTAGGCTGATTTGAACTCATTTTTTCTTTTTGTTATGAGAATACTTAGATGATGGAGAAAACCAAAGGTGTGAGGGAGTGAGTTGTTTTTAAAGAATTTAGTCCAATATTCCGAATTTATAGATGAGTTACAATTTCACAAGACAGCTGTATTGAATGTGTTGTCATTGTCACAGCTAAAGATGAAAACATAACTCTTATGGTGTAGTCTTGTCACAAAGAAAGTTAAAAAACGTGTGGAATAATGTCAGGTCTTGTCACATGAAAAGTTGAAAAACCTATTGATAAATGTGTAGTATTGTCATCAACAATTTTGGATAAACATTAAAGAAATAATTTTATTGAATAAGAAAAAACAAAAGATTACACATTTGACTAAATAAGAAAGTAGATGACGTGACAAATTCAAACATTACAAATTAAACATAATTCATAGTTGCACACTCGAACTAATGTCATTTCCGATCCCATTTTATTACACGTTTGAGTCATAATACATTGAGAATGCTTCAATTTAAATTTGCTTCCATCTTGTTCCATAATGGTTGGACGTCATACAAATAATATCTCTGTACAACTCCAATGTCTGCTTGCCGCATCCGCATCTCCCTGAACTAGAGGGCCTTCTATTCTCGTGGACCATCGTACCTCCCATGCCTGGATCCATGCATGATGACGTAAAGTCCACTAAAAGTGATGCTCCTGTGCCCGAGAGACATTGTGCAATGCCTCCACGTCAACATCATTGGTAGATGGTGTACTCTGATGTATGACAAACTGTGGGGTCACCCGATTGGGAAAATGGTACTCAACAATCGACCAGCAGATCCGTGGGCACTAGCTTAGCCAGTTTTGAGTCAAACATCTTTCCCCCAGTACTTGTACCTCCGATGCATCCAACTCGTAGGGTTCCCATGTCCACTTCACATTTGAATAATCGTCATCAGTTTGCACTATATTATCAATATAAACATTATTTATTCACTACTCTACCTCTGACTGGTTTAACCGATCAAGTGACTCCCGAAATATTCGTAGCATAATTCTAGAGCTCTGAGTATAACTATACTCCGCAATCCACCTGTGATAACATTCATGTAAGGTTATTGAAACGAAAATGATTACTAATAGATGAAATTAAAAATTATACCTAGCACCTTACGGCGGTAAGGGGAACGTGACGTCTTCGACTGCATTGTAAATGGTCCGATGAAGATTGAGAGAATTGCCCGTGGTATGTGGTCTGATAGATGAAATTTGGGACCAGGCCCAAATCTGTAATAAATCCAACGCACCACTGATCGTCTTCTTGTCATCTTCCACAGCCATACACATTTGACGATATAAATGTGAAAGCACAGCACTACCCCAGCTAATACCTGATGCCCTGTCATCATCCTCAAAATGACATAGGTAGCTTAAGGAAACGTAATTGTTCATTGTGCTTGGCAACAACAACGAACCTAACAATAAAAGTGCAATCCCACGAGCGTACTGCACGACCTCATCCTGCGGCGTGTCATCATCTTGCCATGTTTTACTGAGGTGCCACTCAACGTCTTGAGTTTCAAACGACTCGCACCCTTCATCTCCACCTCATAATCCAACTGCAGGCCTATGTAGTACCTGACATACTCCGTCAATTCCTCCCTGCTCCACTCCGCGTCATTGTCGATCATCGAGGCACCTTCAATCGAAAGTCCCTAAATAACATCCACATCCTGGAGACTGATCGTCGCCTCTCCCACAGACAGCTGAAACGTATGCGTCTCGTGGCGCCATCTCTCAACTAGTGTGATGATCAAATGGGCATCAAACTTCGTAACCGCCCCGCATCATGTGACCCCGTAAAATCCCCAGCGATGTAGCACCGACATAACTCGAGGATGTAGACCATTATGCTCGTCCCAGAAAATATAACCAGCTGCACGCTTCACCGTCAGAACCCCATCTATACGACCACCTACAATGATGCTCAATCTATGTAAACTCTGTTGGCGCAAGAGCGATGATACCATCTGCAAGATAGATACATATAAATAATCAAAAATGAAATATTACGAGAATTAAATATTAGACGACAAGTTGTAGGACTTAATAAATTCATACAAGAGTGAATTATTACTTAATAAATTTATTATTATTAGTATTCTTGTTGTTATTATTATTATTATTCTTGTTGTTGTTGTTGTTTTTGTTCCATATAAATGATATAAATATATATTTTTTAACAAGACAAGTGAATACAATATAGAAATACAAAAACAAACCCGAAAATTACTAAGGGATTTCATACAACAATAATTATTAATGTTAAAAGACATGCGAATTAAAACTTCTGAAAGTGCTAGCGAATTACAACATCGAACTCATGGAAAGATCATCTCCGCATCTAACATCAATACCTGGAACCAGAACGTCCACCGCCTTGTGAGGAACTAGCCACATCTTGTGAACGGTATTGTTGTCTTGCACGTACTTGGGGTTGGTTCATTTCGTTGGGGATCCTACTACCCCTTAGTCGTCCAACGGTTCACTGCCTCCTCGTGTGTGGATCATGAACCAATTCCAGGCCTCCGCATCGGGCAACGATTCAAATGCCCCAGCAGAGTATGTGCGTAGGTACGCAGCAGTGCTGTAGTAATCTAAGACGTAAACACGAGGATCCGGTCTAAATTCGGTACACACCTTTATTGCATGAGAGCACGGAATACCGCTGCTCACCCATCTACCACATGAGCATTCTGCTCTGGACAAGGAAACTCGAAAGACTCGAATACGAACTCCTCCGCCGACGTTCACAGAGACTTCGGCCATTTGTGCCGCCCAATTAAAGCTCGTAACATGGTAAGATGACCATAATTGCTGTCTTTCTCTAATTAAGTTATATATATCTTATCAGGCCAAAATTGTTGCATGTTATGAACTCTTTTCACATCTTTCAAACGATCATATAAATTTCTAACACTTTGAAGAAATATGATTCGGATGATGGTATTTATTGGGAGTCGTCTAGCATGATTCATCACTCCATTGATGCACACGGACATGTTGGTCGTGAGGATGCCACACCGTTTTCCGCCGTCGTGGGACAGTGTCCACTTGCTCTTATCAATGCCATCCAAGTACGCAAATGCATTCGGATCAAGCGCCTTAATCTGCTCTATTATTTTGTGAAAGACTGCAACCCTAGGTTCTACTCCAGCTTTGAAACACATATCCTTCAATTTCACAGATTTGGCATGCGTATTGAAGTTAGAAGAGACATGTCGCAAACAAAAAACATTAGAAGAGAATGCCGGAACTTGTTCTGGTGCACTGAGTTGTCCGACATTCCGGTCAGATATAAGACAAAACCCTTCTATGTCGCAAACAATGTATTTTGCAACCATGTGAAGGAACAAATGCCACGAGCTGTAACTCTCTGAATCAACAACTGCGTAAGCTAGTGGCACGACTTGTTGGTTGGCGTCAACTGTAACTGCCATCAACAGCGTGTGCTTGTACTTTCCAACTAAAAAGGTTTCATCGACACTGATCACCTTGCAACAATGTCTAAAAGCCTCGATGCATGGTCGAAATGCCCAAAATACAAATCTTAACATGTGCACATCGGGTATGCAAAAAGATTTGTGTCGCCACTTGACAACGGTCCCCGGGTTGTACATCTGCAAGGACTCCATATATTTTGGAAAATATTGGACCGACTGCTCCCACATCCCGTACACATTTTCACGAGCCCGCTGTAAACCTTGCCACGCCTTGTGATACGGCACAAGATAACCATATTCTTGTTTGACAGCCTGCTGGACATGTAAGGCGCTATATAACGAATCCTGCTCGACGTGGCTGGTAATGAGCATAGCAATCATATTTTTACACAAATTGGGGTGATCATTACTTGTAAAAGATGTTATACATCTGTACTCAGAACGCAATCTTGTGATTACCCAAGCACCCATCTGTTCTCGAAAACTAGCGTGGAGCCACCATCCGCATTCGGATGATTCGTTAATATCTACATGATTCTGACCAAGTGAATTCGACATGCAAATAACTTTCCACATCATAAGATTACTTTCTACCACTCTATACAAACACTTGGCGACGCGCACGGAGTAATCTATGATAGCCCACATCATATGTCTTTTATCTCTAAATATCATGCCTGTTCTTATCACTCCTTCGTCATTATTGTAATATAAGTCCGTTTGAGGGACACCAATAGATCAATAGGAACGTCTTCGTATACGTGATCGAAAAATGGTATGTTCTTGTACAGTGCCGATCCTCTATCCGCTCGTATATGGGTTCTAGGGGCAAGTTCATTCAAGGTAGGTTCAAAAGGATCTTTATCTGGTACTCTACCCCCCAACTGAAAGAATTCCTCGTCAGTTTCATGACCATCATCATCTAGTTCATCTAAACCATTTTCAGAATCGCTTCCTTCATCTGGTCCAAAGCAATCGGCGGGGTAGTCCGGGATCGACGGTGGGGGATGATGCTCGGTGGAATATACATTTGCATATCCACTCTCGTCTCGTAGAATTGATGCATACATGTCATATTCATTGTCAGAAGACATATCCGCCATATGTGCGCTTACTTCTAAAAATATAAATAAATTCATATATTCACATAAGTAATAATTTTTTATAAATTCAAATATTCGCATAATTAATCAATTCTCACAAAGTAAATAAAATCAAATATTCACATAATTGATTATTACATCACAAAAAAAAAATTCAAATTTTCACATAATTAATAATTTCTCACAAAATAAATAAAATAACATATTCCCATAATTAATAGTTTTTTCACAAGCAATTAAATAGAAGGTAACAACGGAAGGTCAATATTTTTCATAATCAATTTCCATGAACAATTCACAAAAAGATTAACAATTTGCACAAAAATAACAATTTCCATAAATAATTAACAATTAAAAAAATAATTCACAAACAAACCTAATAAATTTTCGTAAATGTTCATAACTAAAATTTCGTAAATATTCACAAGTAATTAAATTGAAGTAATATATTTAAGGTCAATATTTATCATAATCAATTTCCATGAATAATTCACAAAAAATTTAACAATTTGCAAAAACAATAATAATTTCCATAAACAATTAACAATTAACAAAACAATTCACAAACAAACCTAATATATTTTCGTAAATATTCATAGCTAAAATTTCGAAAATATTCACAAGCAATTAAATAGAAGGTAATAATTTAAGGTCAATAATTTCCATTTTCAGTTTCCATGAACAATTAAAAAAAATTAACAATTTTCCTAATCAATTAACAATTAACAAAAAAATTCACAAACAAACCAAATAAAATTTCGTAAGTATTCATAACTAAAACTCAAAAATATCTAAATTTAATATATAAAAATAAAACATAAATTTAACTGCAATTCATTAAAATTAAAAATAACAATAATAATATAATACATAAATACTAGAATTAACAACTAATAAACAATATAACAAGAAGAACTTACCTTTTTTTTTTCTTTTCCTTGTTTGGACAGCTTCAAGCTCCTCTCCTATGCTGCAGCCACTGGAATGATGAAGAGGTAAGTGTGAATTGTGTGTGTTATGTGTGTGTTATGCGTGTGTTTGTGTGGGTTTTAGGGTTGCAAATTTTTATTTTTTTTTGCAAAAATGCCCCGGGACGCCTTTCCCAGTGGCGTCCCGACCCTTGTTATTTTTTTTTTTCAAAATCCCCGGGGACGTTATTCCGAAAAGCGTCCCGCCCCCCGGTATTTTTTTTTTACATTTCGGCCCAAAAACTTTGGGGTGTTAATTTAGGTCTAGGACGCTTATGGGAATAGCGTCCCGGTGTTCTTTTCTAGAACGGTTCTTATTTGTACCTTATAGAATGTGAGCGGGGCACTATTCACAGGAGCGTCCCGACATATTTTTGTAACTTTTTTTGAAATCTTTTTGTAGATATCTTGTAACTTAAGTACCTTATCTCCTTGGGTACCAAAAAAGAAATAAATAAAAATAACAAAAAAAAAAGAAAAAAAAAGAGAAAACAAAAAAAAAAAGAAGAAAAGAAAAGATGACGAATAAAAAAGGATACATTGTAAATACTTGAAGTTATTAGGTAATAAATGTGCAACTCGTGCACATTCCTTATTTTTCCTTCTTTTTAGTTTTTGATTGTTAAAGAGAGATGTAGATGATTGGGGCTAGTAGGGAGCCAATTAACGGTTCGACCGTGGATAGACCTTAGCCGGGGCATGGACGGGGGGACCGACTTGGAGAGTTGCCTAGTGCTTTTAGGTTTCGGGAGTCGATCTAAACTTTCTTCGTCAACGCATCATTGTCATCCCTTTGGCCAATCCAACGAGCATTGTAGCATACGACTTCTCGACTTAGGTTTTGTGCATTAGTTTAGAATTGTCTGGGGGTAGTTTTGTAATTCTAGATTAGTATTGCTTGAGGACAAGCAATCATTCTAAGTGTGGGGTGGTTGATTTGTACTTTTTTGTACAGCTTTTTATTACCTTTTTGTGTCTCATTCGCGTGTGTTTTGCTTGTATTTACGGGTTTTAGGAGTCGTTTTGGCCTATTTTGTTAGTTTTAGGTTTTTATAACTTTTGTGCGGTTTTTAGTAGTTTTTCGTACATTTTTACCCTTTTTCGTATTTTTGGCCGTAGGATGACCAAGCGGGTCTCGCGCACGCTCAGGGCATCTCTTTCGACTTGGATTGGAACGGGCAAAGTAAGGGAACACAGCATAAACGAGGAGCGACAACCGGCAGACGTTTAAAGCGAAATGAGAAAATCGAGCCGGAGCAGTCGAGCCAGTCGATTGACTGGCATTTCAGTCGATCGACTGATTGTCCAGTCGATCGACTAGATCTCTCTGAATCAACTGGAGTACAGAAGGTTTGGCAATTTTGGGCAAAGCAGCCGATCGACTGCTCCTCAGTCGATCGACTGCTCCTCAGTCGATCGACTGAGCCACAGTCCAACTCGTGAATTTTATTCCTTTTTGACAATTTTACCCCTGTGACTTTGTATTTATAGGCCCATCTTTCTCCAACCTTATCCAACCCTTCCTTGTTGGTTTTGGACTAGTTCCATCTCCTCTAAGCCTCTACATTTTCTTACAATTTAAAATCCTAGCTTAATTCTTAGCTTATGTAGTTTAGCTTAGTAATTAGTTTAGTTAGGTTAGTTTTAGTTGGCAAGTGTTGGAGAGGGTGATAATCTCCTATACTTGTTGCTCCTTGTTGTATTGAAGATTTGAATTTGCTCTTGTGGATGTAATCTAGATTTGAAGATTTGGTGTTCAATTCAAATTTGTAGTGTTCCCTCCCTTACTTTCTTGTGTTGTTATTTTTGTTATTGTTCTTGTTAGGTTAAAATTATTGTGTTGGTGATTTGGGTTTAGATTATGTTGTCTTTCTTAGCATTTCAATTCTTGAATGTTTAGTTATGTTTCTTTTGTTGTTTTTGTCTTCTTGCAAACTCCATTGATGCACCCCTCTTTCAAACTTTTTACTCTTTTTGGCTAAGCAAACTTTGGGTAGATAAAAGCCAAATGGGACTTTCTTCTTTGGTAAAATTTACTTTCTTTTAATTTAATGCTTTTGACTTATTTTAACTTTCTAGCTTTTAATTTCCCTCCTTTTTCCTCTTCCAATTTGCAAGCCTTCTTAGTTTGGTAAATTTTAATAGTTTAATCAATGTCATTAATTAATTACTTTCAAGCAAGCTTTATTTCGTATTTGATGCAATTAGTTTAGAAATTACGGGTTTAAGGTTTAGGTTCGTTTAGAACCATTAAACGGATTTTGTTGAGGTTCGGGATTGACAACCACGAATTGTGGATTAAGTGCTCGGCAAAAACCGATTGATCGTGGAGATGAACCGAACACCCTAAACCCAATCATTTATAATTAAAGTCTCATTTTAAATTCAAACTTTAGCATAAAACTCAAATCAAACCAATGACTTAATGCTTTCCTAGTTTAGATTAGTTTAATTGAGATTAACAAGAGATTAATTGAGATTATTGCCGATTATATCTATCCTCGAGAGACACAACTCGGGAAAGCTTACCGCTCTACAATCGACTCCGTACTATTGTGGAGACGATTTCTTAGAGTGCTAAGAAATCCTCGATCAGTCCCCCATGTCCAAATAATGCAAAAAAGTCAAAACAACCAGGCCACATAAACTCAATAAAGCTTGCCTACATAGTCCCCCAAGTTAATGCAATCAAGTAAGACAGTATTACTTCAGAAATTCAGACCCAAGCAAACACCAAAGCTAAGAGCAGTTACGTAAACCAAACATACATTCAAACATATCCGAGGTCGTAAAAGGAGCATGTAAACCAAACACACTATTTCATTGAACTATCCCTCCCATTACCATCACACCCATTATCAGCTCGCGCGGGTTCAAAAGTGAATCAAAACATTCATTATATAAATGCTCGCCTAGAAGGGTAAATAACAACTCGCCCCAAAGGGTAATTAAACCATCACCCGCCTCTGAAGGTAAAACACAAAATAGCCCGCCCCGAAGGGTAAAACACAATACTCGCCCCGAAAGGTAAAACACCACAACCGCCCCAAAGGGTAAAACACCACAACCGCCCCGAAGGGTAAAACACCACAACCGAGATAGATACGAGAGAAGTCCACCCCGGTCTAGGGTTTCCTTCTCCCCCCATAAGTAAATAAACACCATACGAGAGAAGTCCACCCCGGTCCAGGGTTTCCTTCTCCCACCATAAGTACATAAACACCATCGCTGACCTAATGGAAGCGCCATACCATAACCATAAAAATCATTGCCGACCTAATAGAAGCATCAGCCCATAACCATAAAAACCATCGCCGACCTAATAGAAGAGTCAGCCCATAATCATAAAATCCATCGCCGACCTTTTTAACCATCACCGACCTAATGAAAGTGTCGAGATTTAATCATCATCAACCTAATAAGAGCGTCAGAATCTAACCATCATTGACCTAATGAAAGCGTCGGGATTTAACCATCATCGACCTAATGAAAGCGTCAAGGCTTACCAATTACCATAAAATCTCCAACCGGCCTAATAAAAGCGTCGGGCTTTAACCATATTCATAAAATCTCTTGCCGACTTCATAAAATCATCGGGATTTAAACATAAAACCCATATTGGATCATAAAGTATAGATCGCATAAGATTGTCAAGATCGTAATGAGGTCATAGAGACCATAACGAGATCGTGAAGACCTTAATATGTTAATTATACGTATTCTCCATAACTCAGATCATAAAACTATCAATCCATAAACCTTTAATTAATACGACATAAACCCTACATGTGACCAGACCTTAACCATTTAAATTAAATCACATACCATAACCATTTAAATCGTCCCAAATAAAACTTGTCATTTTAAGTGAACCATATTAAATCGCATAAATCAATTATTCCCCCATGTTCAACCACATAAAAAATAAATAAGACAGAAAATTAAAAACCGCCCCTTTCATGAGATATTAAAGAGCTTACCCGATACGTATTCATATTGGTGCCATAAGAAAATTCACCTCTCCTCGAATATCCAACTGCGCGACCTTTTTATTTTTAAGTAGCATAATTCACCGTTCACCTTCTTCTGAATGTTTAGACTCGCGACTTGGTACATGGGCTTAAACATTGGAGACCTCTTCACACTGGGTTACCCATCTCCGAGTTACATGTTGAGCAACTCATAAATTAACCACCCATATTAAATTAATCTTGCGGGTCCAATTAATCCTCCATGAACCTGTATATTAAAACTCATATAATTGCTCCAGTCTGTGAGGCGAGCTGGAGGCAGGTCAATTTTCAAAACCATATACCATATTAATACAAACAAACTACATTAGAATATATCTATATTTTTTAGAGAGCTTAAGAAATCAAATAAGCCAATAATATGTAATTATACATATCCACATAGATTCATGATCAACCAAGTAAAAGAATATGTTAATCAAACATAATCGCAAGCACATAACCAAATAATTAATCAAACATATTCATTGTAAACCAGGCATTACCCTTTCCCATAACCATAAACACCATATCACCATAAGCCATATAGGATCATATAAACTGACACGAGAATTTTCAGCATATATACCAACTTTGAAAATTTAACTGCTTTGATTGGTAATAAATTAAAAACCAAACTACATATCACTGAAAAGTCCTATGAGTGTAGTTTCCAATTCAAAATTCGGATCTCAAAATGGATAATCCAACAATGAGTTATCCCCATTTTAATGAAGTGTGTCAGTGCAGTGTTTTCATACGGGAATATGCAAGAATGAGCAACTCTTAGTGTGTTCATAACCATATAGAATCAAATATGTCCTCCCCAGCTAAATGTTAAACCACATGCATATCCCAACAAAATAAAACCACATAAATCCAATCAGCATTCTCCACATATGACTAATACCCCACATCCATTTTATCAAACCCGTGAAAGAATTCCAAGACCAAATTATACAACTCCATGTTTGATTATCACCCCATCGCCCTTAGGAATTGCCACATATAGTTCACACTTAGCACAACATGAGGTTCCAAAGTGTTATAGATGAATTAAAATTTGAATTTCTCATTTGAAAAAAATTTGAATTAAACAATCATGGCATTCATAGTCGCTCATTTATGCACATATATCCCCACCCCATGTATGGTCACACATAAATTTAAAAGTTTAAGGTTAACCCAAAAAATAGTCCTCATCCCCCATCCATACACAATTATTAATCAAGACACGCAGACCATATCGCCTTAGATTTCAGGCTGCAAAATGAATCAGCCCTCCAATATCAACACAAAACCATATACCATAATAACAATACCCATATAAATCCATTAATCCGTATGAATCATTTCAACCAAATAATGTTTAGAATATTAAGACCATAAGTTCCTTCAATTAAATTTTGAGGAAACACATAAATTAACCATCTTCCACCTTCAACAAAAATATTAGAAGCACATTAACCCAAATATATCCAAGCACTCAAACCCATTAAAAGCTCCAAGCATAATTATCCTACTAATTATAAATTTTAAGTCTCATCCAAACTCATAATTAATTGCGTGACACCAAAAGAACCTGAATGTCACACGCATACGATTGGACCCATATAATCAAGTAAACAGGCGAACATATATAATAGATACGTCCACCAAACCAAATAATAGAAAACTTATCTTCTCCTTTGAATGCCTCCAGGTCCATTCACCTCATTAACCGACCCACGTTAATATTTATGAGGGACTTTGACTTAGCTCCTCAAATTAACATGGAGGTCTCCAAATTATATTCTGCAGCTATAAGCCTTGTACCTCGCAAAAAATCACCACACTGGATCGATAGAGAAAGTCCTTCCATATAGATAATATTCTCATCAATAATACCCTAGAAATAATAGACCATTAAAGTTTTAGAATCAACCTCCCTATTCGGGGAGTGAACTAGACAAAGGTCTGGTTCCCTGAAATATCGATTTGACCAATAGAACGTAAGACATAAATAATTACTCTTTCAATAGAATCAATTAAAATAAGGTATATTCATAAATCCATAAGAACCCGTATAGCAAAATCAAGGTTACCAAAATCATCCCACTCTAATACATCCCCCCGTCAAGATCGGCATACATGACCCCAATTTGCATACGTTTCGTTTTTAAAGAAAATAAATACTGATCTTAATTTTTGCTACGTTCGGTTGATACGCGACCTCATCGCCTTAAACTTCGAACAACAAAATAAATCGACCTTGAATATTTGGACATGCGACCTCATCGCGTTTGTTTGCATTGACCATTCCCGGTTTACATTTCAGGCCATGTATAGAGTAAACCTCAAAAACCAATATTAATACAAACTAAACAGGTAAACCTGCACTCAATCCGTTAGTATACGATCATAAAAATAATTGATAAGTAAGATTACGAGTATCACAACCCTTACTCGAGCCCATAAACCTGCACTCCATCCATTAAGATTTAACCACTATATCTCGTAAATATTATATCCAAAATTCACCTTCATCCAACAGTTAGGTTGTGCATAATTTTATTTTTTAAAAGAAACTAGACAAATAGTTTTGGCAAACAGGATCAGCTCTGTTTAAAATTCTTAATAAGATTTTTCTGACCTCATATTCAAATCTCCACCGTTCAGGTTGAACTTCAATATGTTTAGATTAATATATCGAAATTTCGACTTGATCCAACGGTTTTATTATACACAATCGCATTTTGAAAAACGCTCCGTTGAATTTTCCGAAAATAAAATCTACTTTACTCGAAAATTTATATATATTTTCTCGCATCTCAAAATACAATCTCCACCGTTCAGAACGTAGCGCAGTCAGATTTTAGACCTACGAAAACTGTGTATTCTCACGTCTTTTGCTCAAGGACTCGATGTCCCTCTTTTCCACAGACGACGCCACTTGATAAAACCAAAAAGATTGGTTACCAAGAATATGGGGTACTAACCTGAAAAAAAAGATCAGCGACCTAAAATAAATCTCACACGCGTCACAACGACCTGCTAAACCTTCAATGAATCTCCTAGCAACCTCACTGGTCCTGTAAAACAGCACTTTCAAGCGGGTCGGATACCAGACCCGTGAAGGTACTTCGATGCTTAAGTTTGATAAGCAATTGGTAGTTCTTAGAGCCCAAATATGATAAAAGAAAGATAAAGATAATGATAGGTATGCACCCTTTTATAGAGACAAGATAAGTGTTCCCCAAGTCAGGGTTTTCTTCTCTCACCACAATTCCATAAATACCATGACACCATGACCGACTTAGAATTAGGATTCCTTTTGTATGCTAAGTTCCCATAAATAATAAATCTTTTACCCTAATAGGCCTGGGCCTGTTAATCTTTTCATATAGTCGCCGGGACCCCATAGACCATCCATATAAGCCCATTTGGGCCTGACATTTACAAAGCACATAACCGAGCTCAACAACTAGCACCCAACTTATAAAAATATAAGAGGTCACGACCCTATAAGAGAACTCATCCGCATATTTTAGGTCGCTACTCTATAAACCAGCTCACTCATCTCTCAAAAGAAACACTCTTTCCAAGAGATGAGGTCGCCTACCATAAATACCCTCATATATTACGTAGGGATTTTTAGTGCCGTACCAGATGTCGAACAGAATGAACATGAATAACTTGAATGTGCCAAGGTTTTACCAATTTAACCTAAATTGTGGTCATATTATGTTTTACATAAATATGAATCAACCTAGAACCAAATACGATCTCGACCGGATAATCTGAACGACTATCCTTACAGGCAAGAGACTTCAACTGAAGAACACATTATTTTTAGCCTTCCAAGCAAGAGACTTCAGCTCAAGAAGTCATTATCTTTATGTGAAGACCTTAACAACAAAATATTCAATTTAGATTTTCGGACTTTCAAAGGATTCCAAATATGAATAAAGTTATATGGGTTATGATAATTTGACTCGAACTCAATTTCATATAAATAATAATTGAGTTTTAATTTGGGATTGATCGAAACATAATGACAGATTCCAATTGAACATATTTTTGAACTCTGTGTTGGGACTTGAAAGCACGACCAATAATCAATAATTTTAATTTATAATTTGACTAAATAAACAAAAGTAAATGCATAAGAAAATGACCAATTTGAAAAATCTAAATTTCTTAGATCCGTATGTCAAACAGAGTGCACTAAGGAACGACCCAGAAAAGTCCACATTCTAGAGCCACCTAGGCCACGATTTGATGTGTGTGTGTGAGGAATCTAAAAAAGTTTTATCTATGCCAACTTTACATTATATATATATATATATGGTAACGTCAATTATAGGTAATTTGCTTTCAAAAAATGATTGGTCCAACAAGTTTAAAGTATTTTGGTTATATCTGAATTTCTTTTCAGTTTAATTTTGTCGCCATTTTGAACTTCGATGCTCAATCATTTTCACTCGAACACTAGTCATTTCTTGTCCAACTTATTTATCATTTCCAATATCTAAATTTCTTTTTATGAATTAGTTTTTTCTTCCGAGAGACCTTTGATGTGCTTTACGGTTGAGACAATATCAATATTTGGGTTGGTACTCTAGTCGAATTAAGTTTGTAAAGTAATTTCTTTTTATGAAATTGACAATTTCTTATGGAGTAAATTGGTATTTATATTTATAACAACTCGAAATGAAGAGTTGGGTTTTATGGTTAACATGATATGGGAGAGTTGGGTTTTATGGTTAACATGATATGGGCCCTAACGGGCTAATATGGACGGTATGTTATGGTATGAGGTTCCGACGAACTAAGAATATGGTATGATTATTGGCCCATGATTATTATAGTAATTTAACAAAATACGAGAGCTCCAATATTAACGTTAACTTAGAATATAAGAGAAATTCTAATTCTAACCTAGTGGTTAATTATGGTATTGTAGTATGAATAGGAGATGGGAACCCCTAAATTGAGAACATGATCTTATCTATGTAGAGGATACATGTCTCACTTTTATAATAAGTTGGTTTTATCATACTTTTGATCTCTCGCTTTATTATCATAAAAAGGGACTGGCTTAAGTATCGGAGGGCCTACGTCGGGGCTGTCCGACTTGGGTTTTATTTTGTAGGTCCATCAAGTTGGCAGAAGCAGTTCAAAGGTTAGCGACCTCATTCTTGATGCGCCAATCTTTTTGGTCGCATCAAGTGGTGCCGTCTGTGGGAATACGAGGGATATCGAGTCCTTGAGTGAAAGACATGAGAATTTAACAAAGTAAACAAGAAAGGAAGAGATATCATACCCGAAACTCTAAACTTCATCTCAAATACGGGCAAAACTAAGAACATGAATTAGGAGACGTAAGGCGAAGGAGATCAAACACCACAGGAAAACGTGAAGGAGCAAGTGACCATGGAAACACCACCACCACAAAAGGAGAAAGCAGAGAGCTCGGGAAAGGGAAATAAGAATAAATCTTCAGAGAATCATACAAAGGAAGATCAATATTGGGACCAAGGAGTGGGACGAGCTACTAAAAGGAAGGGCATGTCACATTGATAAGGGCCTTCTCCAAAAAGTGATGGACGCTTTGCTTGCGGGTAAACTTGAAAAAATTATGGCAGTGAGTATGACAGTGATGAGGAGGTTGTTGGGAAGAAGGAGGAGGAATATTGGCCAGAACCACTTACTCCTGCTCAAAACAAAAGCTGAGAGAAGGAGCCATGGATGCCGGGTCCCGAGTTGATCCGAATTACAAAGAGGAAGCGACCTCAGACGAGATACCTATCATTGAGGACGACTAGGTGGAGGATGATATAGAATTCTCAGGAAACATGACACAAATGAGGCCTTATCAGAATAACACAAGGCGAGAGTTAGAAGAAGATAAAGATGTACTTCCGACATCTCGTGCGATGAGAGATATGTAGGAGGCAATGCAATCACTCCAAAGGCAGGTCACGGGGACAGATGGGCAGGATTCTAAAGGTCATCCATTTTCGGAGGTAATACAGAGAACGACCTTACCCCGAGGATATAAGGGATTGTATTTTTACTATGAAGGATTATCAAACTCCACTCAGAATGTGCAAAGTTTTGATTACGAGGCGGTCTTGCGGTAGTACACGAATGAAGTGGAATGTAGGGCATTCCTATCCACTTTTAGGGGGCTAGCACAATATTGGTTTTATCATCTAGATCCGGGGAGAATAACTAGCTTTCGGGTCTTGAAGTCGGCCTTCTTAAAGCACTTTTCCAGCGTAATGGTGCATACTAAAATGACACAATCTCTTTTTTCTCAATGGTGCAGCGACCTAGATAGACCTTGAAAAATTATGTGACTAGATTTACTAGAGCTACTCTGGAGGTACCCGCTTCCACAGTTGATATGAAGGGTTGAGGATGGAAGGATTGAGGACCTCGTTAGCCATGCGACCTACACACACTTTTTAGGAAGTTTTGGATCGATGCATGAAGTATGTCCATGTAGAGGACGTGGAAGAGGAAGACATGATGCGTTTTGGAAGGGAGGTCAAAGGTTCAAAGAAAATAACAACTAAGAGGTCGAAACCTTGAAGAGAGATACGATGACCTGTACGAGAACTCATGGCCTTAGAGTTGACAGAAAGGGGATGTCGAGAAATGATGGAAGGGTTTGGAAGAAGGATGCGGGCTTTACACCCTTAGTGATGCCGAGAGCTAGGGTATTCACAATTATGGAGAGCCAGGTGCCCAATGCCATCAAGTGAATGTAGGACTATACAGAGATACCCACTAACCCCAATCTCAGTTATTTTGTAGGTTTCACAATACTATGGACATTCTATGGAGAGATGTCGATATCTAAAGGAGGATATAGAAAGGTTAATCAATGCAAGGCACCTATAGGAGGTTTTGTACAAGGATAAATCACAACGGGATCAAAGACAAGCTCTACTGGACCACCACCAGGGGATCCCCCGCAAATGCAGGAAAGGGGGAAACCAAGGCAGAATGGGCAAAGAAGACTAGAACAAGAGGGAGACAATGGGAATAATAAGAGAAGAATAACACGATATCAGGCAAACCAACATATAAAGTCTCAAATAATGCAAGAAAATGGCATGTAAAGGAAACTCGCCCAGGACCATTTCAGGTCGCAGCCATTAATAGGCAACCCCCACTGGCAAGACCAGTAATTTCTTTAAACCCAGGAGAACGACGGGGCTGTCAGGTTGAACATAATGATGCACTGGTAATTTGGGCAGAGGTGGATAAGTATGATGTTGGAAGGATTTTCATGGATAATAGAAGCTCAGTTATTATCCTTTATCAAGAGTGCTTGTAACAAATGAATCTGAAGGTAAGAATAAAAAAAGTACAAACACCCATTTATGCTTTTAATGCAGCGCAAGTCATTACAGAAGGCAAGGTAGTGCTTCTGGTTGCATGGGGAAGCGGTGACCTGCGAGTGGAGAAGAAAATAAAGTTCTTGATAATCAAGTCTAATTCAGCCTATAACATTATATTAGGGAAACTTGTCCTCAATGATTATAGGCAGTTACTTCTACTTACCACATGAGTGTGAAGTACCCAGTGGAAGATAAGGTTGGCGAGGTGATATTAAAACAGCAGGTCACACGGTCCTATTATCAGGTGACCGTATGGAAGGGGATAAATAAGGAAAGCGAGAACAAAGTAGTGATATAAAAGAAGGGTTACTTAGCACTAAGAAGTTAAGGGAGGAGGACAATTCAGTATGACCTCATGAAGATTTTATGGAGATTGAGCTAGAGGATGGCAAGCAAGGGTATGTAACGAGAATATGTACCTAGTTGTCAGAGGACATCAAGGGGGAACTTGTTGTTTTGTTAAAGGAGTTTTGAGATATATTTTCCTTTGAAGATATTTAAATACTGGGGGTAGCTCCCGAGGTTGCGCAACATCACCTAAACGTAGATCCCGATGCGAGACCTGTGCGACAGAAAATGAGGCATTTTAGGGCAGAGTTAGATAAGGTAATAGAGGAGGTACATAAACTATTGAAAGTGGGACATATCTGGGAGATCCAATTCCTAAAATATTTGTCTAACATAGTTATGGTGCCAAAGCCAGGGAGTAAGTGGAGGATGTGTGTCGACTTTCGTGAGCTGAACAAGGCTTGTCCAAATGACCATTACCCGCTGCCACGCATTGACCAGCTGGTGGCCTCAACTTCGGGATGTGAGTTACTGAGTATGATGAATGCATCTCAGGGATATCATTAGATCCCACTTGAAAAGGAGGATAAATCTAAGGTGATCTTTGTCACCTCGACGGGTACTTATTATTTTGTTACATTCCGCTTGGGTTGAAAAATGCAGGGGCGACCTACCAGATATTGGTGGACAAGATGTTGAAAGACCTGCTGGGTTCAACCATGGAGTTCTATATGGTTGATATGATGGTGAAAAGCAAGAAAGCAGAGTCACACGTGGAATATCTAAAGATGGCCTTTATTATATTAAGGCAGTATGGGATGCGATTAAACCCAATGAAGTGTGCTTTTAGGGTTCGATCAGGAAATATTTTGCGATACATGGTAACAGAAAGAGGCATCGAAGTAAACCCAAAGAAAATACGAGATGTGATGGAGATTCCCCATCCCCTAATGGTGAGAGATATACAGGTATTAACAGGTCACGTAGTAGGGTTCAGTCGATTCATATTAAGGTCATTCGATAAGGGTTTTCCCATTTTAAAAACACTAAGGAAGAATCATAGGCTTTCGACCCGCACAAGGAATACCTATCTGAAATCTCATTATTGACGAAGCCCATGCGAGGAGAGGACTTAATTCATTACATATAAGTTGGGGAAATTGCAGTAAGCTTGGTATTAATTGGGGAAGAGGCTGGTACTCAAAAACATATCTATTACCTTAGCAGGATGTTGATAGGAGCTTCGCTAAATTATTCATAATTAGAGAAAGTCAGGTTCGCATTGATTTTACATGGCGAGAAAGTTGCTACCTTATTTTAGGTTTATTGGGTTAAGGTGAGGACCATTTTAGCACTCAAGCAACTTTTTTTGAGTAATCCGAATGTATCCGGAAGGTTGTAAAAGTGGGCGGTAGAGCTAAGTGAGTATGATGTGGTATACGATCCAAGGACAACAATCAAAGCACAGTTGTTAGATGATTTTTTACAGGAGATGGTACGTATTGAAGAAGAGGGAGCTGAGCATAAGACATGCTTACTACATGTAGATGGGTCGAAAATGATAATTGGCATAGGGTTAGGAGTTGTTTTAACTAGTCCTGAAGGGCAATAACATGGATTTTGCGGTAAAGCTGGGGTTTAAATCCTCAAACATTGAAGTTGAATATAAAGCACTATTATAAGGAATAAAAATGCAGGAAGCCTAGGAGTAAGACGATTGAAGGCATACACAGACTCTCAGCTGGTAGCTCGACAGCATGATAGATCGCATGATTGAAGCACGAGAAGATCGCATGCATGAATATTTGGGAAAGCTTAAGCAAGGGGTACCTCAGTTTAAAGAGTTCATCTACCACGARATGAGAATACGAGGGAGGATCAACTCGCCAAGATGGTAGGGTCATTGGTGACTTTCATGTTAGGATTACAAGAAAATTGTTGTGTGAAGGAATCAATATCTCGACATAAGGCGACCCGCCGCGCCGGGCTGTAAGATAGAGCTGTTGTACTACTTGACTGGTAAGAAAGAGCTTCCGTAAGTTGTTCACTTTTATTTAAAAAAACCTAGAGTAACTTTTATCCGTTGAGCGACGGCCCTTCCACTCACCCTTCAATTCGAATTAGCAAAAGCTAAGAGAAGAAATAAAGAACGACACAAGAAATTATTTACCCAGTTCGTCAGAGAGAGATTCTAACTACGTATGGGGGCRCTGCCAAGCCAGGAGTTTGTAATGTAATAATTTTTTAGATAGATTTACAATTACACAACCAGGCTATTTATAACAAGAAAATCCTATTTAGATCGCCGTGGACGAGGGCTTGTATGTACAGTACTTTAGTCTCCACAACCCAATAATCTCCCACCTAGAGACTGATCTCGAATGTAACTATCTCTACATCTTYTCAACGTAACTCATGACTCCAAYAGCGCCAAGCCTTCCTCTCAAGTTCCAAGCCTAGTTGAAGCCATGCATAGCTTCAACTTCTCTAAGGTCACAACCTTAGTTAACATATCAGCAGAATTGTCAATTCCACGAATCTTCACAAGCTGCAAGATCTTCTCCTCTAAGAGATAACACATGTAGTGATACTTCAACTCAATGTGCTTTGTTCTTGAATGAAATTTTGTATTATTTGACAAGAAATAACACTCTAACTATCACTATAGAGGATATCATTTTAATGCTCTTTCCCCAACTCACCTAAGAAATTCTGCAACCATACCATCTCTTTGCTAGATTTTATGACTACTACATACTCTGCTTCTGCGGTAGATAAAGCCACAACCTTCTTCAACTTAGAAGCCCAAGATATCGTTATACCAACCAAAGTAAATACGTACCCGATAGTACTTTTCCTTTTGTCAAGGTTGCTCAATGCTAAATCTGCATCAGCGTATCCTGCAAGCTCAATGCGTTTGCCCTCAAAACATATGGCTCTCTCTTTGGTACCTCTCAAGTACCTAAGGATCCATTTCACTGCTTCCCAATCTTGTCTACCTATATTGCTCATAAAACGACTAACTACTCCTACCGCATGAGCAATATCTGATCTCGTGCACACCATTGCGTACATGATGCTACCAATCGCTATAGCGTATGAAACCCTTTGCRTATAGGAATGCTCTTCATCACTGCTTGGAGGCACTTTGCTAGATAGTTTGAAATGACTACCTAGAGRGATACTCACTGGCTTAGCATTCTCCATGTTGAATCTTATCAACACCTTCTCGATGTACTCCGCCTGAGGAAGATATAATTTTCTTCCCACCAAGTCTCGTGTAATCCGCATACCCAAAATATACTTGGCTTCTCCAATGTATTTTATAGCAAGCCATTATGATAATTCTTTCTTCAATCTATCCACTTGTCGAGGACAATAACTTTATATCAACATGTCATCAACATATAACAATAAAATGATATAAATATCATCAAACCTCTTGAAGTAGAAACAGTGGTCAGCATTGCATCTGACAAAGTCAATATCAAGCATGRACTTATCAAACTTCTTKTACCACTGTCTCGGAGTCTACTTYAAACCATATAAGCTCTTCTTCAGTTTACACACTAGGTCGCCATTACCTCCCGACAAGTATCCCTCATGTTGGTTCATATATATGTCTTCCTACAAATCACCATGGAGAAATTTTGTTTTTACATCTACYACTGCAGAAAATAGTTTTAAAGGCGGTTACAGGGGACTTTTAACGGCAGTTTTTGAACCGCCGTAGAAAGAGGCACTGTAGTCGCTTACGGCGGTTTTTGAACCGCAGTTAAAAACTGCCCTTTTTACGGTGGTTTTTGAACCGCCGTAGAAAGTATCATTTTTAATGGTGGTTCTTGAAAAATACCTTATAGAAAGTCTATTTTCCAGAACGGACATTTTACAGCGGTTCTTGCTCTATTTTCCAGAACGAACATTGAAAAATACCTTCTAGAAAGTAGTGAAAATAGTTTTTTTTTTTAAATGAAAGAAGGTGCACCAAAATTAAATAAAAGTAGGAAATTAAATAATCTCCTATTGAGTACWTAAAGATTGGTTATGCTAAGCAGCAACAACTAAAAAATCGATATACTACAAAACCAGGATCATCTTATCATACTAAATCTACTACTTATAACTATTTAAAATATTGATAATTTCTCAATTATTAATCTTTCTCGACAAAAATGAAAGCCCAATACTAGCATAATCATTGGCAGGGGTTGTTTGAGCCCCGCCCGATGAGTAGGGAGTGTTGCCTCAAACATATTTCTCCCTGCAGCTTCATTGGCAGGTGAATATCTATTTTTGTTCGGGTTCGTATCGCATTTGGAACTGTGTTTATATTTGGCACAAGGGGTAGGCTCTTTCTCGGGTGAAACAAACTTCTTTAAATTACGCCGTTGAGCGTAGCCGATRAGGTGGAATTGCGAAGACTTGTTTATAAAAAAATATATCATAATTACTATATTGTTTTAACTCACCTTTTCCATCAATGACACGACCATGTTTGCGAAACACGGAATAGTAGGGACAAGTGGTTTCAAAGTTACCCGAGGTGCAGCAAATACATGCAATGCTAACTGTAAATTAGCAAACACCATATTTTCAAACAAATTATTACCCATTACACTAGTGGAAAAAAGTTGATTGGTGGCCCTTCATAAGTGGCGGTTGAAAGAGAAACCGCTGCAAAAAGTGAAATGGCAGCGCTTATTAAATAAGAAGCGCTGCTTATAAAAAAAAAACACAAAATAAAAAATCATATTGGTGGCGGTTCTTTAAAATAACCGCCACCAATAATGCAATCGGGCAGCGCTTATTTGGAAAAGCACCGCCAATAAAAGCTCCTGGTGGCGGTTCTATAATATAACCGCCACCAATAATGAAATTGGGCTGCGCTTATTTTAAGAAGCGCTGCCAATAAGAATACCGGGCAGCGGCCTTTTGATACTACCGCTGCCAATAAAAACACCCAAAGAACAAACCCAAAACAACCGTCACTGATAATCGAAACTCACTCAAAATCCGCGGCCGCAAACTTGAAAAATTAGCTGGCAAATCTTGAAATTAAAATTTCCAAACTTTCGTTTCACTTCCCCTTGAAATTATTTGGCCCTTGAACTTAGCCCTTGAAATCGAAGCTGAAATTTACACCTACAATTTTCCAGCGCTTCAATATGTAGTTTTAGTCGAATGTGTGTGCAGATTGTATTTCGTGGTTGAGCTCCGGTGGTAAGTTCTTTCATTTCACCTCGATTCTATGTTTTTTCTTCAATTTTAGAGTTCCCTGTATTTTGATTGGGTTTTTTTAGGTATTCTGAACCTGCAAATCGAATTGATTATATTTTGCAGATGAATTAATTTTGGTTTTTTACTGGATTTAACTATTTCCCCAAACCATAGGTCCTGGATAGTTAATCATAGTACGTGTTTTTGGTTAAGATTTTATGTGTATAATTCGAATTGTATGGATTGGGCATTTTTAATATGGACAGGGTTGTAAGGAGACTGTCAAGCAGCAAGAACAGTCGAGTGAGGGCTCGTCTAAATTATTGCAAGTCTAAAATTTTTTCGTAATCTATTTTTGTTTGTGTTCTTTAGACTTGCCTCAAACCATACTATTCGAACGAGTTATAAAATTTACAAAAAGAAAGAATTCCCAGGTTCAACTAGTCTAAATATTGGAAACACGGCAGCTTTTTCAGTACACGTCACAGATGGAACTTGAATGGGGCTTTTGGCGCATTAAGCATAAGATCTCAAATATGGATCTTAGTTGAAATAATTTTAGGGTTCTCCATCTTTGTCACTTGATTTCCCCTTACCAGAACTTGTGGCAGCAGAACTTGGCTCTGCCTTGTCGGCATTTGATTTGTCCACCTCTTTCTTAGTAGCCCTAACCTTGGCTTTTGCTAACGTCGATAAAACTGCTATAGGGAGCTTCACAGCTGAAGTAGCTGTAGGTACAGTAGTAGGCTTTGGATATTTGAACAATGATGGATTCGCGTGTTATAGGAACTCGAACGTGGGCACTTTCAAGTCATAGTGGGCTTAAGCTTTAATCTATTTCTCTTCGTTTATTTGATTGATGTATTTTCGTCAAATTTAGTGGGCCTAAGATTTAATCTATTTATAAGGAAAAAAACAAATTGTTGTTTGGGCTTATTATCTTTTACTTCATAACTCAGCTTTGTGTCACTGAAAACTAAAGGTGATTGCATCAGAAAGTTGAATTTCTAAATCTGCTTTATTTCTTTCTTTTTTAATCTTTTTTTCTTTTCCTGTGATTGGGTGGCACATCTAGTGGACATGTTTTTGAGTTAATTATGACAAGAGGTCTGCTGTCACACAGTTGTTGAGAAACTAGACCAAGATTTTTCAAATTTAGCATTTTTGATTTTTTGTTTTATTTTTATAATAATAGTAATATTTTATTATTTTTTCGTGATTCTTTGACTATGCAGATATGGTTATATTCCTTTTCTGAGCTGGCATTGCTACTTTGTGATTAATCATCACTTGAAATAAATCAGCAAATGAAAGAGACAGATAGATTTGCCTTTTGATACCAAAACTTGACTGTCTCATTAGCAGTAAGTCAGAGAATACTTTATAGCTGTGTGTTGTATTTTATTTGCTTCATCTTGGATAGGGTAAAACTAATTATACCATCTCTATCAAAATAAATTTATCTTTTTTGAGGAAATTAACACACACACACACACATTATTAACTTTAATGACAAATTATTCTTTTCTGGATAACAACTTTGTTTTCACAGTCCAGTTTTGTCTGCATATATATGTTGCCGACTTAAACGACCATGCTAAGTTTTTTCCCCCGGAAAGGACAATATGCTGTGTGCTTTTTTGTTGTTCTATGACATGTTGACCCTATTGGGTGTCATAATCTATATACCGTTATGTAGTTAGCAACTGGTTTCAATGAGAACAAATCTTAAATAAGTTTGTGAATTTTAAGAATTCTTATCATTGTAAAAGTAACAGTACCTGGAATAGGTTTGCCCTGAGAGCCTTTATTGTAGTACTGATTACATCTTTTTTATAATTATCAATACCTTTGCAAAAATCAACTTGTGGATTGTTGGATTTTATTTATTTAGTTTTTTACACATGGTTTTGCTCCAAAGAAGATCAAGGTGAACAACATTTGAGTTCATTCTTTCGTAAACTTGTCAATATAAAAGAACAAAAACCTCAAAGTTTGGTTACAAATTTGTACAGACTAACAATATTTCAGAAGGATGCTGTACAAAAATACACATACATTAAGAAAAGAAAATTATATTATATACGAAGAACTCTTTGTCCAAAATTCTCATGTAGCCTTATGAATTGCCAGCTTGATATACTTCAAAGTCCTCTGATGATTTAGAAATCCCATGAACCAGAACTCGAAATTATCCTCAGTCACGATTTGAACGTACTTTTGTGTCGGTTTTTTCGCGTTCTCACTTTCGCGATGGCTCTGTTTATTTTTCTGTGTGGGATCATAACCTTGTAATGAACATTCAGAAGCTCTCCAGTTGGAGAAGTGACCTTTATAGATCTCTCACCGGAATCACACTCCTCACTAAATCTATTTGTCATTTGTTGAATTTCATTCTCTTCAAATGTTTTGATATTGAACTGCGCATGCCACTAGTATATATAAGTATAGCTAAAATCCTTAAATTAATTAATAATTAATAAAAGTAAAATAACTTAATACTATAGATTATGAAATTCATTTTGTTTACTGTCATTTTTAAATTGAAAGCTGAATTGTTACAGGGATCAAATAATTTATTCGCTTTCACGAAGTCTCTGGACATCCTCTTATATTTCATCATACAGGTATCAACCAAATTCATTTGTTCTTTTGACAATTGCATTTAAGGATATTTTCTTTTTAATAGAGAGTATGTATTTTCTATTTATTTATATTTTTGACTTCTTTGATAATAAAAGTAATACATTTAATTAGATATCATCATTTATATAGATATGTTGTGGTCGCTCGTCGCCCGGTACCCATTTTTCGGTCGCAAACGTAAGCATTGTTTGTCGTCGAACGTCGTTTAGGCCGGACATATTTATGTAATTAAACGACGTTCGACGACCGACAACGCTTCCGTTTGCGGCCGAAAAGTGGGTACCGGGCGAACAATCGAAAAAACACTAAAACCTATTTCACACCATTATTCGAGAAACCCTAATACCATTTGATTTTTATTCAATGCCTTAACTTGTTCTCCTTTTAATACATCCATAATACATCACTTCGAAATATAAGTAATAAAATAGAATAAATAGTATTGGTCTTGAATTTAACCTTGTCATAAAGTCTGAATATACTTTGATGATCTTATCCTTTGATTCACTCTGTCTGGATTCTCCATTTTCCATCCCGCCTTCCTAAAAAAATAAAAAAAAAAATAAAAAAATAATAATAATAATAACCATGAATAATAATAATAATAATAATAATAATAATAATAATAATAATAATAACTGATTTTGTAAGTTAAATTAATTCTTTTTTTAGTTGATGAGTTTTCTTTGTTATTTAATTCTTTTTACGTGTGTTTGTTGAAAAKACTSAAATATCATAATTTGAAATGTAGGGCTTTTAGGATTGCATCATCAATAAAGGGGAATGGTAAAGGCCTAAAATTTTCTAGGATAAAGGTAATATATATATTTTTTATTTAATCTTAGAAGTTTTATGTATTAATATAACAAATCTTTATTATTTACTTTTTTTTTTCAAGTGTCGCAACCGGGGCCTACCGAGTGCGGATATTATGTGATGAGGTATATGGACGATATTGTCAACAATTTTCCAATAGTCGAAATATTGGAGCGGTAAGTTGGTTTGTTTATTATTATCTTTAATGTTTATATAGTGAGAAGTTTTAAATCATAATTAGTTAGTGTTAATAAAYCTAATATTTTRTTTCAATATTTTGAATTTAAGGATTGGATACCGAATCAAGATCCTTATTCACCGTTGGAGTTYGAYGATATTCGVAATGTGTTTGCGAGATATTTTATTGACGTTCTTCTAAATTCGTAATTGTAAGCACATTTRTTGAGTTGGGGATAAAAGGAAATRGAGGCATGCGTTTTCTGTTGTGGAGTGGGTGTAAGCATTTGTTGAATTTAAGGGTTGAACTTGTTTGCTATTAATGACATGAAGGATGTTTTGTTTGGACAATTTGTATTTGTTATGAATATTTTGGTTTGTATGATTTATAATAAATTTTGGGATTTTCAGAATTTGTGAATTTTTTGAGCTTATTTTGTGATTTTTTGGAGCAGATTTTTGGATTTTTGGGCTGTTTTGTTTTTGTGAATTTCAGGTGCGAAAAAAAAAAAAAACAATTGGCAGTGGTTGTCACTCAGAACCGATGCGAAAAATAGAACCCGGGCAGCGCTTCTTAGTTAAGAAGAGCTGCGAAAACTATTATTGGCAGCGCTTCTTAGTGAACAGGCGCTGCTAATACCTTTTTTCGCAATGGTTATTAGCTAAGAATCGATGCCAAAAGTAGTATTAGCAGCGCTTGTTAGGTAAGAAGCGCTGCCCGTGTGCCGTATTTGGCATCGATTGGTTTTGGCAGCGCTTTTTGTTAACAAGCGCTTCTAATACTACTATTGGCATCGGTTCTTATCTAATAACCGCTGCTAATAGTAGTATTAGCAGCGCCTGTTTGCTAAGAAGCACTGCCCGGGTTCCATATTTGGCATCGGTTGGTTTTGGCAGCGCTTCTTATATAATAACCGCTACCCGGTTTCTATATTTGGCAGCGGTTCTGTACAACAACCGATGCCAAAAATAGTATTGGCAGCGGTTCTTAGAACCGCTGCCCGGTTTTTTACTTTAAGCATCGTCAATATTAGAGGCGGTTCATAACCGCCTCCAAAGGCTGTTTTGAACCGCCTCCAATCGCGTTCATAATTAGAGAAAGTCAGGTTCGCATTGATTTTACATGGCGAGAAATTTGCTACCTTACTTTTAGGTTTATCGGGTTAAGGTGAGGACCATTTTAGCACTCAAGCAACTTTTTTTGAGTAATCCGAATGTATTCGGGAGGTTGTTAAAGTGGGCGGTAGAGCTAAGTGAGTATGATGTGGTGTACGATCCAAGGACAACAATCAAAACACAGTTGTTAGATGATTTTTTACAGGAGATGGTACGTATTGAAGAAGAGGGAGCTGAGCATAACACATGCTTACTACATGTAGATGGGTCGAAAATGATAATTGGCATAGGGTTAGGAAGATGTGTATAAGAGACAGTGGACGCTCCATTTGGTTGAATTCGTATCGTAGAAAAAGAAATCTTCTTCGAAATCAAAATATGGTACATTCTTAGGCTGATTTGAACTCATTTTTTCTT
>BMAC01000052.1:2442591-2527012 GCA_014905375.1 Phtheirospermum japonicum
CTTCATCTTGGCGAACTCCTCAACCAACTTATCTTGTTCGGAAAGTAAACTCATCAGTCCTCCTTTACGACTCAACGCATCGGCTACCACATTCGCCTTCCCTGGATGGTAGCTAATGGTACAGTCGTAGTCCTTAACCAATTCCAACCTTTGATTATAATAAGATTTTAAAATAAATTAAGATAATTTATATAGAATACCACTATAATATAATAGTCTTTAAAATTGAGGTATAATATATTTAACAATCGCACTTGAAATTTTATTATATAGAGTTTTCTTAAATCAATTAGAACTAAAAGTATAAAATAATTTATAGTGACGAGCTTGGGACTAAGATTATTTTTAATGCATGATTGTAATTAAATAAATAAATAAAAATGCATTAGATGTATGGATGTTACAGTTTTCATATATTACTTAATATTTTTGTATTGATCGAAAAACAAGAAAGTAATATAGTTTTCGGGTATGTACACCCAAGTTTACTTGTGAACTGAATTTGTTATATCGTGTTCTTAAGTTTTTATTTCCTGCATAAATTTTATTTTACTCTGGTCGATGTTGGTAGTCAGTGTTGTTTAACATTGATAACACATCGTAAATCTGAGACTTATTTTTAAAACCATAGACCTTCAAATTTTACAATTGGCATCTAGAGCGGGTTACTTAACCTTTTAAGTACTGATCCTTATTTTTAGGTACTATGAATGCTCAAGGCAACCCAAGTCCTCTAATCCTCAATGGAGAAAACTACTCTCTCTGGATAAAGAGAATGCATTGGCACTTAAAAAGTATTGACGAATGTGTGTGGAAAACTGTCCTCCTTGGATGGGAAAAGCCACGTTTTACTGATGGTGAAGGCGAAACCTTCCCCAAAAAGGAAGTAGATTGGACTCCTGAGGAAGCAGCTACTGGAAACTGGAATTCCAAATACATCAATACCTTGTGTGGCTATGTAGATGCAAGTTACTACCGAGTCATCAAGAATTACGAGTCAGCAAAGGATGCATGGGACGCACTCCAAAGTGTGTGTGAAGGAACAACGAGCGTGAAGAAATCAAGGCTGAGAATGCTGATGTCCACTTTCAAAGAAATGAGAATGGATGAGAAGGAGTCGATCATGGACTACACAATGAGATTATCAAACATCACGAACGAGTGCATAGAGCTTGGTGAAGCAATAACTAACTCTCGTCTTGTAGGAAAACTGCTGAGGTCTATTACGAAGAAATACAATATGAAGGTGGTTGCCATAGAAGAATCTAAAGATGTTCATAACATTGAATTCAACACCTTAGTTGGAAACCTTAAGCAATATGAGATGGAATACCTTGGTTCCAACTCAAGAGAGAAGAATGTTGCTTTTTCCTCCGACGCTAATCCAGACAACGATGAAGATGAAGAGGAGTTTGATTTCAATGGAATTCTGAAAAATATGGAATCCACTACGCTTTGTGAAGACGAATTGTTGTCTGTTACCCAACGTTTCAACAGTTTCTTGAAGAAGTAGAATAGCCTTGGAGCTTCAAATACGAAGACCAGGCCACAGGTGTCCACGCCAAAATTCACTGGACGTGCTCTTCCCAGATCTCAGTCCACATCTTCAATTCCAAACGCATCCGACCCCACAAGACCACTCAATGAGGTGCAATGTCATGAATGTAAAGGGTGGGAACACTACAAAAATGAATGTCCTAGCACTCTTAGGAAGAAAAGCATGGTTGCTACTTATTTCACTGAGGATGTCAATGATTCCGAGTCAACTGAACCTGTTCCATCCTTATTTACCCATGTTGTTTGGGACGACGATGTCCATGTTGATATCCTTGAAACCAACATCGTATGCTTGGATGTTGAAACCCCTGATTATCATAAGGAGTACGAGCTGCTGAGTGTTGAGCACCAGCAATTATTTGCCAGCTGGGGAAAACAGGTACTCAAGGTCAGGGACCTCGTGAAAGAAGTAGAAAAACTGACCAAAGAAAAGGATGATCAGCTTGACATAATTGTTCGTCTAGAATCATCTCTTACCAAGAAGGATGCCGAGCTAGAGAAGGTGAGAACCGAGCTGACAAAGGTCCAAGGAACCATATCAAATCTGAACAAAGGCAAGGCGAAGCTTGATGAAATCTTAGAGATGAGCTTCCCAGAAACCTCGAAGCATGGAATTGGATATAAATAAAATCACCCGTCACATTCCTCAAGTCAAGAGCAGAAATCACCCAAGAAGCATAAGAAGAGAAGAAGACAGTTCGTGTGCCATCATTGTGGCGAGCCCGGACACATTCGGCCTTTCTGCTGGAAAATCATTGGTGAGAGAAGACACTTTCAGAGAACTAATGCGGCTGCTAAATCCAATGTTGGTTTTCGTCATACCAACATCAAAACTAACACCAGGTTCAAACAAGTGTGGGTTAAGAAAAATAACGTCAAGTGAAATATAATCCATACCTCCCTGAAGTCCCATGTTCCTAGAGCCTGGTATTTCGATAGCGGTTGCTCCAAGCATATGACTGGGTCAGAGTACCTTCTTTCCAACATTGTTAGATTTAGAGGTGCAAGGTAAAGTATGGTGGAGGCGCAAATGGACAAATTGTTGGTCAAGGAACTCTCCATGTTCCCGGCGTTGTAACCCTTGAAAATGTGTTGCTGGTAGAAGGACTTACTGCAAATTTGATCAGCATAAGTCAACTGTGCGACGGAGGCTTTAGTGTCAAATTCAACCGTTAGAAGTGCGAAGTCCATGAGGAGAATGGTTCATGTATCCTTATTGGATAGTGGACTTCAGATAATTGTTATCAAATCAATAGTGATGCTTTTTGCAAGTTATCTCAACTAAGTGATGTTGAGGCGTGGCATCAAAAACTAGGGCATGTCAACTACAAGATGATGGACAGGTTGGCCAAAGAAGAAGCAGTGACTGGACTTCCTAGTCTAAACACAAAGATCATTCCTGTATGCGAGGCGTGCCTGAAAGGAAAGCAAGTCAGAGTACCACATCCAGTCCAGCAAAGTCTCACTACATCCTCTTGCTTTGAACTCCTTCATATGGATCTCATGGGTCCACTTGAGGTCGAGAGCCTTGGTGGTAAGAGGTATGTTTTAGTTATTGTCGATGATTTTTCTAGGTTTACTTGGGTATAATTTCTAAAAAAAAATCTGAAACTTTTGAGGCTTTCAAAAAACTTCCAAAGAAGTTGTGTGTAAGGTTTAATGTGAACATTGCTAGAATTAGAACTGATCACGGAAAAGAATTTGAAAATGCATCTTTTTCTAAGTACTGCACTTCAGAGGGCATAAGTCATGAATTTTTTTCACCTATTACTCCACAACAAAATAGCATAGCTGAACGCAAAAATAGGACTCTTGCTGAGATGACTAGAACTATGCTCATTTCAAATGGCATAGCAAAATGTTTTGGGCTGAAGCAATGAATACTGCATGTCATATTACAAATAGGGCTTGTTTTAGACCAGGGTCATGTGCTACTACCTATGAGTTGTTGATGGGTAAGAAACCGAACTTGAGCTATTTTCATGTTTTTGGACGTATTTGTTATGTGCTCAATGACAGAAATCATCTAGCTAAACTAGACTCAAAAAGTGATAAGTGCATTTTCATGGGTTATTCCCAAAACAGTCATGCATATAGGTTGTTTAACCTTAGAACTTAAAGCATGTTTGAGTCAGTTAATGTCAAGTTCGACGATCTAACGAGTGCAGTCAAACCTACTGAGGATAATGATCTAGTTTATGATCAAAATCCTCAAGAAAATGTCACTCCTCCTTCAGATGATAGTCTAGGTATTGAGAACAAAAAATGCAGGTGCTGAACTTAGATATTTGAGTGATGTTGGTACCAATGTTGATACTGGGATACCAACATCAGAACCAACATCAAGCTGAATCGCAGAATCAGATTCTGATTTAGAAATAGAAGATCCAGCTGATACCATTGATCTTCATTAGAGGGATATTCCATCTAGAATCCATAAAAACCACCCCGTGGGCTAAATTATCGGTGATTTAGATGAAAGGAGTACAAGACGGAGACAGATAAATTTCAAAGAGATGGTTAGGTACGTGTGTCTGTCTACAAACTGTTCTAAGATTCATGAATCTTTGTTCCTTTCTAAAATAGATCCCAAGCGAGTGGAGGATGCGCTCAAGGATGAGTTCTTGATTCGGGCAATGCAAGTAGAGCTGGACCAGTTCACCAAAAACGACATTTGGGATTTAGTGCCACGACCAGAAAATTCCCACGTGACGGGAACAAAGTGGATATTCAAGAACAAGACTGATCAGGCTGGAAACATTGTGAGGAACAAAGCTCGACTGGTTGCGCATGGGTATACATAAATTGAAGGAATCGATTTTGATGACACATTTGCCCTTGTTGCCCGTATAGAGTCGGTAAGGCTTTTTCTTGATGTTGCTTGTTATATGAAGATTTCATTGCATAAAATAGAAATTAAGAGTGCTTTTTTAAATGGAGTCTTAAGTGAAGAAGTGTATGTTGAGCATCCTAAAGGATTTGTGAATCCTCAAAAACCGAATTTTGTTTTAAAACTGAAAAAGGCTCTTTATGGTTTAAAACAAGCTCCTAGAGCTTGGTATGAAAAGCTAACTCAACATTTGCTTTATTTGAACTTTAGATAAGGGGAAGTTGATAAAACTTTGTTCCTTATTAAATTCAATAAGCACATCTTAATCGTCCAAATCTATGTAGATGATATAATTTTTGGATCCAATAACGAGCAGATGGTCAAGGAGTTTGTCACTCGAATGTCCGATACGTTCGAGATGAGCATGGAAGGTAACCTCTCATACTTCCTTGGTTTACAAATCAAACAGCTTGATGATGGTATTTTCCTTTCCCAGACTAAATATGCAAAGAACTTAGTCGAAAAGTTTGGTTTAAAAGGTGAAACCATCAAGAAAGCCCCACTGGGCAAAACTATGAAGCTGTCGGGAGACAATGTTGGTAAGGGTGTTGATAACACCGTGTACAAAAGTATGATAGGGAGTTTGTTGTATTTGACAACAAGTAGACCAGATATTATGTATAGTGTGTGCTTATGTGCTAGATATCAGTCAAATCCAAAAGAGTCACACTTAAAAGCATTTAAAAGAATAATAAGGTATATTGCTGGTACAACTGAACTGGATGTGTGGTACACAAAGGATACTGGTACTGAACTTGTAGGGAACACTGATTCGGATTGGGCTGGGGATGTGGTAGATAGAAAGAGTACTACTGGGCGATGTTTTTTTCTGGCTAACAATTTAATCTCTTGGTACAACAAGAAGCAAAATTATATTTCTCTTTCTACAGTTGAAGCCGAGTACATTGCAGCTGGAAGTGAGTGCACACAATTACTGTAGATGAACCAAATGATAGAAGACTATGGTCTGCATAGTAGTATCTTGACTGTGCTATGTGGCAATTCTGGTGCCATTGACATCTCCAAAAATCCAGTCCAGCATTCTCGAATCAAACACATTGACATAAGGTACCACTTTATTCGAGACCTAGTTGAGAGAAAGATTGTTAGCCTTGAGCATATTAGAACAGATAATCAGCTTGCTGACATCTTCACTAAGGCATTAGATTTCAAGACCTTCTCTCGTTTGAGAAGAGATCTCGGTATGTACATTATCTAACCAATATTGGTTTGTGATGTTGTGACACTCAATATCAACATCAGTCACAACATCTGTATACTTTTGCATGCATTTTTGTCTTTCTTTTCATACATAATCCTAATGCATTGAATTTTATTGAAAGTGCAATAAGGTCCTGTGTTGCAATAAAAGTGATGGCAAAAAGAACCAACCTCTTCAATTAGGTGATTGTGGGATTTGCCCGCAGAAACTTGTTTTCTACGAGGTCTAAAAATAAGAGGTTTTTAACAGCAATTGCTGAAGATTAAAAGATTTAAATCCCTTCAAGGATGAAAAAAATTTGGATACAAGATGATCCAATCTTTAAATATCACCTTCTTGAGAGATCTTGATGTAGTCATTAACTTGTGTTAAGGGGTAAGTTTCCATTGACTTCACCTAAGGCAATGTTGGTTTATAATGTTATCAGTAATAAAAAGCAACATTGGATCAAGTCACTAAAATCATAATATGTTTTTGTAAATTCTTTTAGGTCATGATTTTTAGGCATCCCGTAGGACATTCATACTTTGTGAAGATGCCATCTTGTTGTGCGTATTGTTGCTTGTGTTCTTTGTCTATCTTGAAAACTCTTAATTTTGTTTTGAATTGAACTAACTAAGTGTTTCAGTGGAGATAAAATCAGACGGCTGGACAGGTAATGACAAGGTGAATTTGGTGAGTGAATATTAATATTGCACAAGATTGGTTCTACTGGGCTGATGGTTCATTAAATCCAACTTTGTATTTTCGGCCGATTTTGTACTTTGAGTTGTGCAATTTTTTTAAAAAAAGGGGAGATAATGGTGTAGTGGTTTTGATCACGTAGGCTATTTTAAGGGGGAGTGTTGTTTTTAGAAGGAAATAAAAATCGTGTTTCTTAAAACCCAAAAATACGATGGTGATAAATTAAGGCATATTTCCTTTTATTTTTTTTCTTCTCTCTCCTTCAACGGTCATTTTTTTTGGGCTTAAATACCTATTCTGATTTTACCGTTTGATCACCTTCCCACTTACCCCTGCGTTTAAAACTCTCCAGCTCTCACAAAACCCTTCTCTCTGCTTTGAATTTGGGTTGTATTTTTGTGTGATTTTCAGGATGTCAGACCAATCCTCACCCTCAAAAGTTCCTGAACTGCCTGCCGGCGTACGCCGTTCTGGCGAACAGCGTCCATCGCCCATTCCTAAGGTTGGTGGCCTGGACATACGAGAAGAAATTTGTGGTGGTTCCTCTTCCATCCCACCATCAGTATGAACATCGCCACCACCCTCGTCGGCGCACGATTCTCAAGCTGTTGTTCCAATTCCGCCACCGATTGATGCCACGCCTATAGCGCAAGTGTTCCAAGGACAACCCGGGAATGAAATTGATGTTGATGATCCCCCCCAATTTGGCGTTTGTTGCTGAAATTTTTGGGCGAGTGGAGAATCCCACTCTGAAAAGGTCGAGGCGCCTGTGCAATATCCCACCCGGTGTTGTGCCTCCCGCAGTACCAAAGAGCAAGGCGGGGCTGCGCCGCAATGTGCCGATTGAGCATATAAACCTCACGGAGGATGTCACTGTGATGTCTGATCTTGATGATGAAGATTTTGTTTCTGCTGCTCTGATTGAGGGGTCCGTGCCGCCGTTTACTTCTGCCCCGAGTCTACCGGTGAAGAGGTTTACTCATCGGAAACAGCTTGTGAGGAAGGCCGATAGGAGATCTGTCCCGGCAAAAGTCAAAGTTTCTCCTGCCTCTACTGCGATAGAGTATTCATCCCCTCTCTACACTGTTTTGGATTTTATCACCGGTGAAGTTACCAGCTCCGCCAAACCGCCTGCCAATGTTCCTCTTTCGTCTCCGATTCATGAGGATCAACCTGCGTTTGATCCAAATTTATTTGAGCATTCCCCTGATTCCTCCTCGGATGTGCCACTTCGAGATTTTCTTAATGCTTGCAGGAAGGACAAGAAGAAAAAGAAAGTTGCTGAGGAGGTCGATGTTGCTCCCTATATTGGTTCCTCTGTACCAACATCACATCATTCACCGTCTATTTCGTCCTCCAGCACTGTCTCCGTTCCGATTGCTTCTCGTGCTCCCACACCGACTTCTTCCGATGCCTGTGCTCACTCCCAGTCCTCCACGGACACTCCTACTCCGGTTCTTGAGCTTGAGGACATGGAACCTTTTTCGGAGAAGTTTCTGACTGCTGAAGATGCCGAGTTGTTTGATAAGTATCGGACCCGACACATGATTGCAGAGCGCCGTGTCCCTGTTGAGTTGTTTGAGAGGCACAATTTGATTGCCTACTTCCAGCACAAAGGTATGTATTCCATAATCTCCACTGCTATGCCATTTGTCCGGGATATTGTGGTTGAATTTTATGCAATTTTGTTGCCGTATATTGTCGATTCAAACTCTGTGAACTATGGAAAAGTGTTTGTGCGTGGTAGAGTGTTTAGTTTCACCCCTGAGTTAATTGATGAATTGCTTGGCACTGAGCAATATCGGGGTGATTCTATTGTGGATAATATGCATGAGGTTATTTCATTTTTGTCGGGTGGTATGGTGTATACATGGTTTGAACAGTTGCCGAGCACTAGGCTTTCTTCTCTCTACTCTATCTTGCATAAGGTGGCCATTTGCAACTGGGTTCCCTCCAAGAATACTACATGTGTCACTCGGCCTCAGGCCCAATTTTTGTACCAGCTTGGACGGGGAATCAAGTACAGTTTCGGGCAGCATGTATTTGATATTGTTTCGAAGTTTGCTACCACCAGGTCAGCCGCGTCGTTGTGCTTTCCCTCTTTGATTTTCAGCCTGCTTGAGAATCAGGGCTTGGAGCTTCATCCCAATGATGTGCTCACGGGTGAAGCGGATTGGTTTGCTTTACGAGGCCAGCATACTGTAGGTGCTAGAGTTATTGATCTGCCGTGGCAATCCCCTTTTCGGGCTGATGTTGCTATTGATGTTGGGAGGGACGTTCCCAACATGGTCCAAATTTCTGTGCAGGTCCTCCATGCACATGTGGCTGCTATTGACTTGCAGATGACTCAGCTGAAGGCTCTTCGTAGCTCTCTCTTGAAGGCCCTTTCGCTTTCTGGTCAAAAAGGGGGAGAAGATGTTGATGGGGGAGAAGATGTTGACATGGATAATGATGTTGTTGATGTAGATGCTGCTGGAGATGATGTTAGTCGAGAAGATGTTGTTGCTGCTGAAGCCTTTGCCAGACTTGCTCAGGAAAAGAGAAGGAAGCGAATTCGCTCTCGCAATAAGGCTTTGAGGAAAATGAAGAAGATGCAGAAGAAGAAGAGGAAGGATAGGGGTGAAGGAACTTCGACATCACCTCATCCTTCGAAGAGGGTTCAAAGTCAATAAGTTCCTTTATTCTGTTTTGTTTTGTTAAGTGATATTTTGAACAATGTTGGTTTGTAATGTTGGTTTGAATTTTTAACAACATTGGGTGTTTTTGTTTAGGGGGAGTTTTCCAACTTAGGGGGAGTTAGTATTTTTATGTTTTTGCATAGTAGTGTTTTGTCCAAAAAGGCAAAAGGGGGAGATTGTTGAGGAATTTATTCTTGGCAATAATTTCTATTTCGTTATTTGCCTTTCTTGGGCACAAAATAAGTTAGGAAACTAGATTTAGGAATATATTGTGTTTCCTAGTTTATTTATAGGAATTTATTTTCCTAAATTGTGTCTAGATTTTAGTTTGCTTATTTACCAAGTTTAGAATTCTAGGATTGTCTATTTAAGACAAGGAATTACTAAGCTTGGTAACAGGGATTATTTACGCACGAGATTTTGAAGAACAGGATGCATGGCAATGCAAGACGCAAGCAAGACGAAGAACACGAAGACTACTTGGAGCCATTGATCGAGATCGACAAGTTATTCGAAGTTGCGTGACCAACGGAGAAGAGCTTGTTCAACCTAGGCGACAAGTATTTAGTATCATGTGTTTTGATACTTTAGTTTTCATATATTAATTAATATTTTTATATTGATCCAAAAACAAGAAAGTAATATAGTTTTGGGTTTGTACACCCAAGTTCACAAGTACTTTTACTTGTGAATTGAATTTCTTATATCGTGTTCTTAATTTTTTATTTCCGCTGCATAATTTTTATTTTACTCTGGTCGATGTTGGTAGTCAGTGTTGTTTAACATTGATAACAACATCGTAAATTTGAGACTTATTTTTGAAATCATAGACCTTCAAATTTTACAATAAGAATTCATCTAAGGGGTCCATCTGCCCCGTTTTAGCATTCTGAAATTCCAAATTACTAGGCGATAAAAAAACTACATAATATTTATGCATTTTACGAAATGTGACAATTTTAATCTGATTAATCGGTTTCTATGGCACTCACACCAATTTTTGAAGCTTCTTCAGGCACCGGTTCGATTTCTCTAGTTATGGCAGTAGGAACAATAACTATTTCTTCAATAATACCCGCATCATATTCATCTACGGATATAAAATCACGAGAGCCTGTTACAACATCTGGTGGTTGATCAATTCTTTCAGAAATTTTACCCGTCGAGTCAGATGGAATATTCGGATCTACAGGATCCATCTACATGTTAAAACACATATCATTTTCTACAGATTTTCACCATAACAAGATATAACCGTTTATTTCTCCAAACACGAGAGAGACAATATTAAATAAAATAAAAATAACTACCCATATGAAAATGAAAAATCCAAATTCATCACGTCGTACATGAACATTGATATCAAATTTATTCATTCCGAAAATCCAACAACATTTTGCTGCCTAACCAAAAAAATACAGACCTAAAATCGAGCAGATCGAAGTCAGATTCCAATGTGTATACCATACAATAGAGCTATAACTACATCTATGTCTGCGATTACAAAAAATCCCAAATCAAACATTTTCTTAATAAAAATGAAACTCAGATTCGAACTTGATTAACAAAATTTAACGCATAATTCACGTAAAATTAAGCTAAGAAAAATCAGTCAACTAATAAGATTCCAGAAAATGAACATCAACGTTTCAGTAGCACTTGAGCTTTAAGGTTGAAACCCTAGCTCAAGCAAGAGATTTCTTACTTTATTTGATTTCCTGGAGTCGATGAGTATGTGAATAACATGAAGATATCGTCTAGATATTTCTACTCTTTCTCGAGAAGATTTTTTTTTCACCAGGAAAGACGAAAAATCAAAAAACAATTCTGAAAAACACAGTAGGAATAGAGCTGCAGATGCTTCGCCACCTCCTCGTTGTACTGGTAGAGGAGCTCCTATTCGTACGCGCAGAGGTTGGCGGAAAAAATGGCATCGTCGGGGATGCTGGTGGCGTTTGTGGAAGAAACGGAAGCGGCGAGGGCTTCTTCGGCCTACGGATTTGAAGAGGGGAAAATGAGTTTGTTATTTTGCGGAGAGGGACGGGAGAAAACTCTAAAAGGAAGGGTAGTTTAACTTCTTATCTTATATAGCCACGTGTCAAGCAAAGAGCTTTTTATCTTATATACATTCTGCGGCGGTTCACAAACATCCGCTATAAAAACTCAAACATTCTACGGCGGTTGTTTGTGAACCGACGTTAAAATCAGCTGGCCTCCAGTTTTACGTCGGTTCTCAAATATCCGCCGTAGAATGTGTGTGTTTTTACGGTGGTTCTCTTAAAAATACCGTAGAATATAGGATTCTACGGCCGTTTTAAGGGAACCGCCGTTAACTGATTTATTTAACATCGGTTTTCTGGAAAACCGCCGTAAAAACATATTTAATGGTTGTTTTCCTGAACCGCCATGGATGAGGTGCCATAGAATCCTATTTCTTTAGTAGTGATCCACTGCTCTAATAGTAAGTTCTCTTCATAAACCATACTCAAAACCATTCTAATAGTGGTTAGTTTCACAACAGGAGCAAAAATATCTGTATAATAAATACCCTATTTCTGCTAAAAATCCCTTCACAACCAGCCTTGCCTTGTAAAGGTTGCTCCCATCATCCTTGTCTTTAATTCTGTAGACCCACTTAATATGCAGAGCCTTCTTTCCTTTTGGGAGATCAACAAGATCCCAAGTGTACATCAAGGAGTCCATGTCTTCATCCATCGCCAGCCTCTATTTGCTTCTGGTCTTACCATTTTTAGCCTCTGCGTAACATTGAGGTTCACCACCATTAGTCAATAACAAGTAGTAATTTGATGGTGTGAACTTATCAGGTGATCCTCGCACTCTTTTAGAACTACGCTATGAATTGGTGATGTTCTCAACTAAGCTTCAACAATCACCTGGTCATTTTGAACTGCTTTGCTCCCACCTGAGTTAGAAAAATCTAACTCTACCACCTGAGTATTTGCACTTTCAGCATCTAGTGCACCCATCCTATCCTTGTACAAAACCTGTTCATTAAATATGACATCTAAACTGCGAATTATTTTAAGATTCTGTTCATCCCAGAATATGTAACTGAATTCATCACCGCCATGTCCAATAAATGTACATTTAATAGATTTAGCATCCAACTTACTTCTAGATGCAGTGTCTATATGAACATAAGCAACACAACCAAATATTTGTAGATAAATTAAGTTTACCTCCTTACCATTTAAAGCCTCCTCCGGTAGGCCACTCTCCAAAGGAGCTGATGGTCCTCTGCCAGGAATGCAGCCGTGTTAACTGCATCTGCCTAAAACATCTTTGGTAAACCTGACTTCAACCACATAAATCTGGCACGCTCATTCAAATTCCTGTTCATTCGCTCTGCCACTCCATTCTACTGAGGGGTTCCTCTCAGGGTCTTTTCCATGCGAATTCCATTTGTAGCACAATACTCTTTGAATTCTCTAAGCTCGTACTGTCCACCATTGTCAGATCTTAAGCACTTTACTTTTAAACCCGTTTCATTTTCTACAAGGGCTTCACATTTTCTAAAAGTATCAAATGCATAAGATTTATTTTTCAGAAAGTTAACCCATACCTTTCTTGTAGAATTATCAATGATAGTCATGTAGTATGATGCACAAAAGGGATGTTACTGGGGCTGGTCCCCATAAGTCACTGTGTACCAACTCCAACTTCTATTTCTTTAAGGTTCTGCCACCATTCGAAAAACTCACTCTTTTCTGTTTACCAAAGACACAACCCTCACACAAACAACCATCAATTGTCTTGAGGCCGAGTAGCTTACCCTTCGAACACAGTTCTTTCATCCCCTTCTCACTCTTGTGGCCAAGTCGACAATGTCATAAATCCGCATCATTGTTTTTTTCTACAATAGCAATGGAATATTTGGAACTGGTTGTCATATACAACGTACCCTACTTCTTTCCTCGAGCTATCCCCATGGATCCTGTGGTTATCTTCCATTTACTACAACCAAAGGTCACAATATAACCTTCATCATCCATCTCCTCTACTGAAAGTAGATTGCTCCTAAAACCAAGAATGTGTCTCACATTACGCAACTGCAATACAGAACCATTTGAAGTATTAATTTGAAAATCTCCTTTCCCATAATTTTTAAAGGCTCATCATCAATAATGTAAAACTCCCCAAAATTACTAGAAGTATAATGTTCCACTACCTCAACACTACTACATGAATGAAATGATGCACCTGAATCCAAAACCCATGATTCTAATGGACTGATAACACTCAAAATAAGTGCGCCTGCAATGTCTTCTGTTGTTGTGTTATCTAATATGTTGTAATTTCTTCATTGGTGCTTTGCACTGGTTATTGTAGTGTCCTAACTCATCACAATTCTAACACTTGATCTCACTCTTATCCTTGACTTGCTTCTACCCCTTGATTTTGATCTACCTCGAATAAATTTACCCTTTTATTGTGATCACCCCCTATTCTCTGTACTCAATGTTGACCCTGAAGTTATGCCCGATTCTTTTTTGCAAATTTTTTCACTAATAATCAGATCTCAAACTTTATCAAACTTCATCTTCTCCTTTCACGTTGAAGCACTAACAGTGGTAACCATTCCGCTTCGGATTTACTCATCATCAAAATCAATATCAATAGAGCTCAATTGGGCTTGTATCATGTTGAACTCGTTGAGATGATGGTAACTGTAGTACCATTTGACATATTTAGGTTGAAAAGACATCACATTAGATGAACCTTGTTCACTGTCAATGGCTTCTCGTACATATCTGATAACGTCTCTCACATCTCTTTCGTAGTTTTCACTTTAGGTGTGTGGAGAGAGGCATTTCCGCAAAGCGACAATTGCACCACGCTCATCGCCTTTCTGTCCAACAATTTTCATTAATCCTCTTTCATGGCCTCTGGTTTTGTAGCCTGGGGTTGATATAGATCTTTGCCGTACAGGTAATACTTGATCTGCATCTCCAGAACCCGTAATCTGTTTCGTCAATCTTCTCAATTGGCGATTTTCCATCACCCATCATATTCGCAGCGAACCTGGCTCTGATACCAGTTGTTAGGATTACAAATAATATGATGAAAAAGAGAAGCAATAAATAACAACAAAAGAAATTATTTACCCATTTCGTAAAAGAGAGATTCTGACTACGTCTGGGGGCACCGTCAAGCCAAGAGTTTGTACTATAATAATTTTTTAGATAGATTTACAATCACACAACCACGCTCTTTATAACAAGAAAACCCTAGTTATAATTTTATGCAAACTTCTTAAAATACTCCCAATTAGGAGTTGGATCGACGTGGATGAGGGCTTGGATTACAGTACTTCAGGCTCCACAACCCAACATTGATGTAGAAGGACTGTTACATTGATGGATCTATCTCATAGTAGTTTAGAAAAGGGAAAAAATATATTGGAGATAGAGGAATGGGGAGATTGGCAAAAATCAATTCGGGAGGTCCTTGACAAAGCGGCAGCATGAAATATGCAATTATCCACCAAGGGGGATAGGATAGAGGCTCAATATTTTTTAATAAATGGGAATCTGTATAAGAGGTCGCACCTTGGGATGTACCTGAAGTGGTTATCATGGGAAGAAGGGCTATGAGAATTGTGGGAGATACATGAGGGGTATTGCTGGCATCATGTGAAGAGTAGGGCGCTGGTCGGAATGGCCTCACGAGTCGGTTTCTTTTGGCCAGGAATGAAGGAGATGGCTAGCGAGCTTGTGATGACTTTTAAGAATTTCCAGATGTACGGAACAATAATCCATATGCCAGCAGAAGACATGATGGTGATGAGCTCGCTCTGCCCATTCGCACAATGAGCTATTGATATTGTAGGGCCATTTCCAAGGACGCCTTGCAATAAGCTTTACCTTGTGGTCGTAGTGGATTACATTACAAAATGGGTTGAGGCCAAGGCTATGACCTATATGGCCGAGCAGACAATGGTGGACTTTATTTTTAACAGTAATTTTTGCAGGTATGGAGTGTCGCGATCTCAAACGATGATGCACAGTTTAATGAGCGCATGATGCAGGATTGGTGCATAACAATGGAGATGAAGCAAACACTAGCTTCAGTAGCACATCTTCAAGCTAGTAGATAGTTTGAATATAACTGAATTATTTTGAAGGAAATAAAACTAAGGCTGGGAAAAATAGGTGGACTATGGATTGAAGAGATATCATAAGTCTTATGGGATTATCGAATTTTGATGATCGGTGTTGTCCCGAGGAGGATCCGAGCCGAACATCTCAAGATGACCAGGAAAAATGTCCGAGGACCGAGGATGCCATACAGAGCTCTTGCCTAACAGCCTCGGTCCCCCGACGAATGTACACGCCGAGGATGATGAGCAAATGCCAAGTTGGGTCAGCGCCGAGCAGGAATACAGCCGAGCAGGAACATGCGGCCAGTAGCACCCGCCGAGGATGCCCGTACAGCATCGCCGGGCGCGGACTCGTGCTACCGAGCAAGGATGTGCCGAGCTACCAAGCTAGGATGGCGCCGAGCAAGAACACTGCCGAGCAGGAACACGTAGCCAGTAGCGCCCACCGAGGACGCCCGCACAGCATCGCCAGGCGCTGGCCCGTGCTGCCGAGCAGAGTTGTGCTGAGTTGCCGAGCTCGGTTTCACGCCGAGCAGGATCTCTCCTTGGAGACGATAGGCCCTCCTCCCTGCCGCTACCTGCCGAACAATCCTGACTGGAGGCGCCGAGCAGAGATGTGCCGAGCACGTTGACTTCGGCACCCCGCCGAGCAGGATCTTGCTCGGGAATGCCAGGCGGCCCAAGTTATGTGCCAAATATTCCTTCTCGGGGGTGCCGAGCAGAGAAATGACTGGACAGGTTGAGCTTGGTCGATGGGTGCACTGCCTTAATCGATCTCTCAACCCGCCAATGATTCCAGTAAGCCGAGCAGAGATATTAGACTGACAGCTTTGAGTCCATCCGAAGTGGAAAATGTCTGAGGTCAGTTATAAGTTGGCGGGAAACATCTGAGGATGGAATTGAGGCGGTGGACACGTGAGCAGAGATTATGGAAAACCAATGGGAGAGTGACAGGTGTCTAATTAGGGTTTCAATGGAAAACTATAAATAGCCTCTCCAAGAGAGAGAGAGGGATCCCCAATTTTTAAAGAGAAAAACATAGAGAGGGAGCTTCAGAGAGAGAAAGCTTGTATTTCAAGGTCAAGCACCTGTAAAAAAAAGGGGTCCGGCTAAGGCCGATCCTAACAGATTTTTAGGAATAAAAGTTAAGCACTTTTTCCCAGTCGTTTCTACTATTTGATTGTTGTCCTTCTTTCTGTTTTTTGTTTTGTATTGGTTGTGTTACTCTTAACATAAACAAATGGCGCTAGAGGAAGGTTTCTTGTGATCTGCAAGCCCACTTGCTCAGTCAGCCCTCCAAATTTCGTTTTCTATCTTCGGCCCGATTTTTCATTTTTTGAGGAGCTGAACCTCAGCTCTTCGTTACATTTGAGTTTGGCAAAGAAAAAAGGAGGAATTTCTGTTCATCCCACTAGTCAATATGGATCCTTCAGAAAGTTCAAGAAGAAATCTTGTTAAGGAGCGCCAGGAGAGGACGGTGCAATCGGGTCCAAATGAGCTCGACCCGGAGCAAGTAAGGTCGTTCATGCAGCACCCTGCTTTTGCTAAGGAATTTGAGTAGATGATGAAGAAGGAAGCGAGATCGATCTTGACGCCAGAAGCTCTGGTCGGCAACACCAAGAACGCTGACCTTCAGGAAGGGCAGGCGGAGTCAGACCTAGCCTGAGAGGCAGCAAAGAAAAATGGCAAAAGAAGGCTAGAGGAGGAAACCGAGCTGAATGCTAAGAGCAGGCCGGAGAGACCCCCCATTGAACGTCGTCTCACATTCTCCTCTACCCCAGAATGTCTTTGCTTGGCTCGGAAAGCCAGCCAGCAACGCACAGGAAGATCATCCTGAGAAATCAGCTAACAGCAAGAGTGTGGCCATGAGCATTCCGCATAAGCCAAATGAAGAGTCGGCCAAGCTAAAATATCTGAAACAGAGAATCGACGAGATGGAGGCCAAGCAATTCACTCCCCCACTTCGACCCGCATACCCAATTTTGTAACCAGTTTTGACCAGCTCGGCATGTGACGACGAGTTCCCCCTGTCTATCCAGATCCTCTCTGAACCACTAGAGGGAAAGCTGAAAATTCCCCCAATCGCTCTATACAAGGGGAGCAGCGATCCTGACTCACATTTGAGCCACTACCAGAACTATATGGACATGCTTGGTGCGTCTAAAACGTACAGGTGTCGAATGTTCTCCATGACGCTGGACGAAGTCCCTCTAAGGTGGTACCGGTCTCTTCTGCGTCACTCTATCTGCTCATGGCCACAGCTGATATCCTCGTTCCGAGGACACTTCATGGTTTCTAAGGCCACCGTCGCACCCAAGAGAGCTATTGCCACCATTTTACAGCAACCAAATGAGTCACTGAAAAACTACATAGCAAGATTCACAAAGCAAGTCTCAGAATCTCAGCCATGCGGCGACGAAGCCTTGCTCATTCTAGCTCATAATGGGTTGTCGGATAACTCCTTCTTCACGTGGGTAAATAACCAGCAAGATCAACAGACCTTCCAGGAATTTCTCGCTCTGGCCGCATCATAAATTGCAGCCGAGCAGAAAATGTCTGCCCCAATAATTTCTTTCCCACGGCATCACAAATCAGCTCGTCAAGTCGAAAAAAATCCAAGCTCTCAAGCAATCGCATCTAAAAAACTCCTGCAAGATAATCACGCTGATCTCTTTGCCGAGTACAATGAGGTCTACTCAATGGCTGCCGCCACGATTTTTGAGCGAATCAAGTACCTAGAGATCCTCCCTCCAACTCGGCCAATCAAGAAAGATCCTTCTCTGCTAGACAAAAAAAGGTTCTGCAGGTACCATGGATCGATCGGGCACAACATGGAAGAGTGCCAAGATTGGGTACGCACCCTGATCAAAGTCTGTGATGATCGGAACCTGCTGCCATTTTCAAAGAATCACCAAGCCAGACAAGAACGAAGAGGCAACAACCAGCCACCCCCACCCCCACAAGCCGGAACTGGAGCACCAACGGAGATTCTGACCTTTATCAATACAAGCCGAGCTGAGGAAGAAATTTCAAATAGAAAGAGAAAAATCCTAATCAGAGACGCTAGGAACTTGATTCAAAAAACAAAAGTCATGAGATCGGACGTCTTCCATTTTGACGACCAGCCGGAGGAAGAGGATAAGCTGGTGTCATCCTTTACTTTTTATGACTCAGATGCAGCCCCGCTGGACCATCCCCACTCGGATGCCCTCGTCATCATTGTGCCCATCCTGGGAATCCGAACCCATCGAGTCCTTGTAGACCCTGGCGCGTACGCAAGCATAATCTACCTTCCAGCCTTCCGAAGGATGAGAGTGCCAAAGGGATACATCGAGCCATGTGAGAACAGGATCAGGGGGATCAACGGCGGCTGTGTGCAGACTCTTTTCCAAGTAAGACTATATGTGGAGTTCGGCACTGGAGAAGAGAAAAGGACCATCCTCACAACCTTCAAAGTAATTGATGTCCCAAGCGATTACAACGCCCTCATTGGCAGGCTAGCCCTTTACGACCTCAAAGGCACAATGTCAGTCTATCACTACTCGATCAAATTCCTAAGTATCTTAGGTGAATGCGAGCACCGAGGAGACCAAGTAGCTGCTCTGGAATGCAGCTGGTCGATCAGGCCAAAACAAATCAACATGGTCGAGCATATAAAAACGAGTGAAGAGCTGATCGAGGGAGCAAGCGAAGGGCTGGGAAACAAGGGTGTGCTGAGCTCAGAAAAGGCTGCCGAGCTCACAGAAGGAGAAATGGAGAAAAGACTGTGCTCCGATCAAGACACCAGCAATGATGTCGTGCTCGGCCATACCAAACAGAGCAAGGAAAAAACGGGAAAGGAGCTCTCTAGGCATCAATGCCGAACAGAAAACGCCGAGCTCAACAATTCTGAACAGAATAAAGAAATGAAAATGCAAGTCGAAAAAACCGGGTTCAAGCCCACTGAGCAGGAAGACGCCGACCTGAGCAGGGACCGAGGTCGGCGCCCTGGGAAAGAACCAATGTGGGAGCTCGAAAACATAAATTACCGAACAGAGAATGCCAACCCGGAGATCGGAGTTGACCTGAAAATTGTTGAGGATGAACTAGATCCACGGAAGCCAAGCTTGAAGAGAAAGGATACCGACGCTGAGCCTGTGGAGGAACTAGATTGGGTATCGCTCGATGAACTCGACCCAAACAAACAAGTTCGGGTCGGCCATGACCTCAAGGAGCCCATCAGGTCTGAGCTGATAAGATTTCTGAAAGCAAATCAAGACGTCTTCGCATGGACACACACTGATATGCAGGACATCGACCCAGAGCAAGCTTTCCACAGACTTAACATAGACAAAAATGTTAGGTCGGTGATACAGAAGAGGAGGAAGCTCAGCCCGAATCGATACGAAGCGCTAGAGTTAGAGGTTGTTAAGCTCCTTGACAATAAGTTCGTCCGCGAGGTCAGGTACCCAGTTTGGGTAGCTAACTCTATCCTCGTCAAGAAGCAAACAGGCCAGTGGCAGCTATGTATCGATTTTTCAGATCTCAACAGGGCTTGCCCCAAGGACAGCTACCCGCTCCCCCACATTGACTACATGGTGGATGCAACTGTGGGACACGAGCTGATGAGCTTTATGGACACCTACTCAGGCTACAATCAGATCCCAATGCACCCGAACGATCAAGAGCACACATCATTCTACTCGGAGAGAGGTCTCTACTGCTACACCATAATGTCGTTTGGCCTGAAGAATGCTGGGGCTACCTATCAGCGCCTAGTTAATAAGATGTTTGCTAGTATGATAGGAAAGACTATGGAAGTCTATGTAGACGACATGCTCATCAAATCCTTGTACTCAATTTACCATATCGATGATCTGAATAAAATGTTTTCAGTTTTGTGCATTTACCGAATGATGTTAAACCCAAAGAAATGCTCCTTTGGAGTTAGCTCAGGAAAATTTCTAGGATATATGGTAAGTCGAAGAGGCATTGAAGCCAACCTAGATAAAATCCGAGCTATAACTGAACTACAACCTCCTAGAAGCATAAAGCAAGTACAGAGCTTAACCGGCAAAATGGCCGCACTGAATAGTTTCATATCTAGATCCACGGACAAGTGCAAACCTTTTTTTGAATCAATCAAGAAAAACAAGGCTTTCAAATGGACTGAGGAATGCCAAGCAGCCTTTGAAGAACTGAAGAAATGCATGACAAGTTTTCCAGCCTTACAAAAACTAATAAAGGAAGAGCCGTTGTACCTCTACTTAGCTGTCTCAGCGACGGCGGTCAGCTCGGCACTCGTCCGAACTGACGAGCACGGTCAACACTCGGTATATTACATGATCCATGCCCTGCACGATGCCAAGCTGAGATATTCAACCATGGAAAAGCTAGCATTCGCCCTCGTCACCTCCTCATGAGAGATATGCCCATACTTCTTAGAACACAGTATAGTTGTACTGACGAGCTTCCCGATGAAACAAATCATGCACCGCCCTGACACATCAGGAAGGATGATCAAATGGGCAGTCGATCTCGGACAATTTGACATAACATATGAACCAAGAATAGCCATTAAGGGGCAAGCCCTACCCGACTTCATAGCTGAGTTCACTCTGGCGGTTGAACCAATTCCCGCAGAAGCGGAGCAGTGGTGCATGTACGTCTATGGGTCGTCAACAACTGGACGAGCTGGAGCTGGAATCATATTGGTAAGTCTTGAAAAGAAGCCTTTCTGCTCAGCCGTACGCTTCCAGTTCCCTTTGACTAATAACGAAGCCGAATACGAAGCCCTGCTTGCCGGTCTGGAAGCGGATGCCTCAATGGGAGTCAAGAATCTAAAAATACAGAGTGACTCCCAACTAGTGGTGAACCATATCAACGGAGAGTATGAGACCAAGGAGCCCAGAATGGCACTATACCTAGAACTCACAAAAGCATGCCTAGCTGAATTTGAAGCTGAGGTCATCCATGTATCACGAAATCATAATGTCCCAGCAGACTCCCTAGCTAAGTTAGCATTAAGCCTTGGTATAGAGGAACTGGATACAGTAACGGTCAGCCACCATTCAACAACGGCACTCGCCGCCGCCGCCGCTTACTCAGCTAGCCAAGCCGACCAGAGTAAGGAAATTCAAAGCAGAAGGGAGACCTAGATGAAACCATTCCTACTTTACCTAAGCAAAGGAGTGCTCCCAGAAGACCGAGCTGAAGCACGATCAATACGAACAAAGTCAGCTCGGTTCACCATTGTGGATGGACTATTGTACAAAAGGGGGTACTCCATTCCTTTACTCCGCTGCTTGAATGAACAAGATGCGGAATATGCGCTGAGAGAAGTACACGAGGGCATCTGTGGAAACCACGATGGAGGACAATCACTAGCGCACAAGCTCATCTGGCAGGGATATTATTGGCCGACCTTGAAAAAAGACGCGATTGAGAAGGTCAGAAAATGCGAATAATGCCAAATGTTTGCACCCCAGTCTCCCGCAGAAACCCTCAATTCTATATACTCGCCATGCCCATTCGCGAAATGGGGAATAGACCTGATCGGTCGGTTACCAAAGGGCAAAAGAGGAGTAAAATATGCGGTATTGGCGGTGGATTAATTTACCAAATGGGCAGAAGCCGAACCATTGGCATCTATAACTGACCAGAAGATCATTAATTTTGTCTGGAAATTGATTATATGTAGATTTGGAGTGCCGCTCTCAATAGTATCCGATAATGGAAAGTAGTTCGACAGCAAGAGATTTAAGGCATTTTGTGGGGAGTTGAATATCAGAAATAATCTCTCCACGCCATACCAGCCCCAATCGAATGGACAAGTAGAAGCGGTCAACAAGATCCTCAAATACACGCTCAAAAAGAAGTTGGAAGATCTGAAAGGTAGCTGGCCAGAGGAGCTACCCGATGTCTTGTGGTCGTACAGAACAACGCAACGCTCATCTACTGACGAAACTCCTTTCTCACTTGCATTCGGGTCAGAAGCGGTCATACCAATTGAGATCGACACACCTTCCTACCAAGTAGCATATTTTGAGGAAGAGAAAAATGACATGGCCTGCCGAACTGCACTCGACCTCCTCGAAGAAAGAAGAATGGACGCCGAACTAAAGAACGCCATCTACAAGCAAAGAAGCGAACGTTACTACAACTCAAAAGTGAAGGCTAGAAACTTCAAAGTTGGTGACCTGGTTCTCACACGCATTTTTGGACCAAACCAAGGCTCCCTTAAACAAGATATCAGAAGTCCTCCAGCACGGGGCTTACCATCTAGAGTACTTAGACGGAAAGAAATTTGCACACCCTTGGAACGCTGTATACCTCAAAAAATATTATTAATAAAATTTTAGTTCTCGCTGTATATCAAAAGTATAGATAGACAGAGTAAGGGGCTTTCAGGCTTAAAACCAAACGGGGTAATAGACTGACCCCGTCAGGTCGATCTCACTCATGAAAACCCCATCATAACACTTGAGCTCAGCGTGCCGAGCTCAAAAAGAGTCAAAACTCAAAAATTGACTCGACACGTTAAAAAGAGCAGGATCTCAAAAAATCCGAGCTCAAAAAGTGTCAAAACTCAAAATTGACTCGACACGTAAAAGATAGCAGGATCTCAAAAAATCCGAGCTCAAAAAGAGTTAAAACTCAAAATTGACTCGACACGTAAAAGATAGCAAGTTTTCAAAAAATCCGGGCTCAACATGGCGAGCTCAAAAAGAGTCAAAACTCAAAATTGACTCGACACGTTAAAAAGAGAAGGATCTCAAAAAATCCGAGTTCAAAATTGCCGAACTCAAAAAGAGTCTAAACTCAAAATTGACTCGACACACAAAAGAGAGAAAATCTTCAATTGCCGAGCTCAAGAGTGCCGAACTCAACATTCCAAACTTGAGTTCAGAGTAAAAAAAAAAAAAAGGCAACATGCATGCATGTTTAGACCATCAAAACCACAAAATGAAAGCAAACGAAAATAAACTAAGTACCAAATCATCAGAAAGGAAAAGTTGGACAGAACAAGCCAATTCGAATTCAAATCAGAAAATTATTCAGGAACTTTAAGTTCGGCCGCCCAAAAGTGGCAAGCCAGAAGAGTACAGAAAATATCAATACGAATTAGTTTCCATCGTCCTCATCATCATCATCACCTTCCTGCTCGTCATCATCAGCATCCATATCCTCATCATCCCCCATGCCATACTCCACCATCTTCTCAGCAATATGCTTCTCAAGCTCAGGAATAGAAGCCCCATCCTTCAACATTCGGAGGGCCTCCTGCATGGTGGAAAGATATGAGGCACTCATCATCGGCCCAAGAGTCTTAGTCTTGTACTCTTCGACGCCGGCAGTTCTTCCCTCTTCAACACCAATATCTTTCCCCCTGGAAAACGCCTCCTCCACCTTTTGGGAGCGAGCACTGACTAGGTCGGCATGACGTTGAACCAGCTCGGCATGCTAGGCCTTCAGGTTATCCATGTCAGACAAAGTCCATTGAGTCGCGCCCAACGCCGCTTCGACGGACTGCTCCGCTTTCTTAGCCCTCGCCATCCAGAAGTCACGGTCAAGCATCAGGTCCGTGCATTGAGTGTGCGTCGCTTGGAAGGCAGCAAAGTCCCGCTGCAGATGAGCATGATCCTTGCGGAGGTCGGAGAAGCCCCACAGAGCTTGTTTCATCGAGGCAAAGGCTCGGCAAAGGTTCGCCTCCGAGAACCCCAATTGGTCGTCTGTGTCGAAGCCGGAAACCCAGTTGTCCAAACTCGACCCCCAATTGTGGGCAACACTGTCCAAGAACTCGGAGAAGGGCTACCCCCCAACCGATCCGCCAGTCGCAGTTGGAGCATAACAGCCCGAATAGTCATACACGTGAGGAACTGAGGGGAGGGCGAGGACCTCCATACACAACCTCCTCATGATCAACAACAATGGGCTCCTGGTGAGAGCTCCCTTCAACGACCTGAGGAGCGGGGAAAGACTCAGGAGGAGCAGATGGGGTCGATGAGCTGCCTTCTTCTTCCTCTTGCCACCACAAGCCGCCGGTTTCTTCGCCGGCTTCTTAATGTTCAACTCCAGAAACTTAGCAGCTCGATCAAGTGCAGAAAGAGGCATGGTCCTGTCGAAGTAGGGATAGTACATTGCAAACATAAAATAACGAACTCAGAAAAGCACTAATTAAAAGTCGCGATCTAAACTAATGTGGCACAGCCGGGCAGGAAACTGCCAAAAAATCGAAGTCGACTCGGTGGTACAGGCCCACACGTGCGCCGACACCGAAATGACGGATGGTCCTACCGAACTGGAAATGGCCGACCTGCCGAACAGAAGACCTCCGAGCTAACGAGATCATCTCGGCGATGCAGGCCGACGTGGGCGCCGGCGCCAAAATGGTGACCAAACTTGCCGAGAAAGAACGCGCCGACCTGCCGGGTTCGGCTCGGTGACATGGGCCGACAAGGGCGCTGACCCCAAAATGATGGGCGACCACCTGCCAAACAGAAAATTGTCGGGCTGCTGAGCTCGGCTCGGCAACTCCAACCAACACAGATGCCAACACAAATAAACGACAAATAACACAATCTAACGGAAAAAGTGCCGAACAGAAAGTTTAATGCCCTAAGCACATGATACCGGCCAGAATATTCATCCATCAAGTTCGCAAGGGAAGTAAAGGGTTTATACTCGGTCGAGGACTGAAAAAGACAAATTTCAACTCACCGGGGATAGTGGTCCCGAGCTAAGAACGAAGGGGAGAATCTCTGAGTCCGGCCTTACGAAGTTTAGCTTTCGTGAGCAAAATCTTGTAATACCTTTCCTCCGGGTCGCAATCTAGAATAGTGAATAGATGAGCAAGAAATTCCGGGCTAGGATCCTCCGATTTCCAGTTCGCTGAAAAGAAGAACAAACAATTGAGGATTAGACCGAAATAAGGGAAGAAATGCTAATGCTTCACTAACCGAATTTCATAAAAGAATTGGGGGGAGAGTAGAGTGAGCCGTCAAGGTTCCTTGTCTTCCAGTCTCCCCCAACGTAGAACCAACGAGACTCCCAATCGTGAAGGGAGTCGGGGAGCCCGGTCATAAGTTTCTTGAAGGTACAAGACCGAACTGAGCTATAATAAAAGCCAGAGTTTGCCCCACCCGCGGCTTTGAAAATATAGAGCCATCGGAGCTCCTCGAAAGAAGGAGTTGGCCAATCGTTGAGGTTAAAAAGTACAAACAAGCCCAAGATTCGAGCTACGGCCAGGGGATGGAGCTGAAAAATGGGCAATCCAAGGTCGTTCAGAATATCTGTTAGAAGCCGGGGGAGCGGAAATGAGACACCATAATGCAGGCTATCCAAAAACATAGTGGTACACGAGACCGGTGGACAGGGGATCTGTTCGGCATCATAAGGGGAGAAATAGGTGAACCGACCCGGGCACTCCGCATTCACTTTGATACACAACTAAATTGTTGTCAACTAGCCCACTTTCTCCACGGCTATTTTAAGCATCCGGTCATCCCACTCGCGAGGGGGAGGTCTCTTCCAATGACCAACAGAGTACGCTCACCCGGCTGGTCCGACCAAGAAGTTAAGGTCTCAGGAGTCGCCGACCTTGCTACGGCCTTGGACTTCCGAGATTTTTTGGCCCCCGGCGGTCGCCGAGTATCATCTTCGTGTGGGCTGGAGAGGTCGTCCAAGGGCTCCAGATCAGCCAGGCCGACCCCGAAAACTTTGCTGGCGACACCAGTTCGATCTGGGCTCAAACTCGACATTCGAGCGGATACACCAGCCACATCACCATCAGGATAGTTGTCCACGCCGTACTGCGATTCTGGAAAAGGCCCGCTCTTGGGCCCAAAATAGCACCCCTGCCCGAATTGACCACCAGGCCCGAAGGGTTGAGAATGCTCGAACTGAGAATAACCACCAAAATCTTCACTTGGAAATTGTTCAAAGGCGAAGGGTCTCCCTTGACCAAATATTTCCCCTGCGCCAAAACTCCCGTACTGGTCGAATACGGACCCGATGGAAAGATAGGTTGGTCGCCGCCCTGACTATCCCCCTAATACCCTCGAGAACTATCCGGGGAATAACCCGAGCTACTAGACATGGAAAGGTTTTGGAAAAGAGAGAAGAGAGGAAGAAGATTACCTTTAACTAACAAAAACCCGAGAAGAACTGGACAAGAGAATAGTGAAGTAGACCGAACGGGGCGTAAAAAATCTAGAGCACAAGTAAGTTCTCTTCAAAGAAAATATTTCGCAAGAACAGGAGAAGGTTGATGGTTAAGAAGTTTGAAAATGAAGATGAGAGTGAAGAAAGAAAGAGAATGCTGGTATAATAATGAAAGAAAGAGGATCACATGCCGCAACCCTCCAAAAACACAAGAAGACAAAACCTGCAAAATATGATAAAGGTACCTGAAAAAGCTTCCGACACAAAGCACGAGATGGTCAAACTGCAGGCGGGACAGGGTTGAAGTGACAAGGCATCTTATGAATGGTTCAAGTCGGATCCCACAGACGACCAGAACTCAATGAGCTCGAACTCGACCACACGTGTTCGACTCCATGCTCAGGGGCTTGTTGATGATCGGTGTTGTCCTGAGGAGGATCCGAGCCGAACAACTCAAGATGACCAGGAAAAATGGTCGAGGACCGAAGATGCTGTACAAATCTCTTGCCTAACAGCCTCGGCCCCCCGACGAGTGTCCACGCCGAGGATGTCGAGCAAATGCCGATCTGGGTCGGCGCCGAGCAAGAATACTGCCGAGCACGAACACGTAGCCAGTAGCGCCCGCCGAGGACGCCCGCACAGCATCGCCGGGCGCGGACTCGTGCTGCCCAGCAAGGATGTGCCGAGCTGCCAAGCTGGGACGACACCGAGAAATAACACTGCCGAGCAGGAACACGTAGCCAGTAGCGCCCGCCGAGGACGCCCGCACAACATCGCCAGGTGTGGGCCCGCGCTGCCGAGCAGAGTTGTACCGAGTTGCCGAGCTCCGAGCAGGATCTCCCCTTGGAGACGACAGGCCCTCCTCCCTGCCGCTACCTGCCGAACACTTCTGCCTGGAGGCGCCGAGCAGAGATGTGCCGAGCACGTTGACTTCAGCACCCCGCCGAGCACGTTGACTTCAGCACCCCGCCAAGGATCTTGCTCGGGAATGCCAAGCGGCCCAAGTTATGTGCCAAATATTCTTGCTCGGGGGTGCCGAGCAGAGAAATGACTGGACAGGTTGAGCTCGGTCGATGGGTGCACTGCCTTAATCGATCTCTTAACCTGCCAACCATTTCAGTAAGCCGATCAGAGATATTAGACTGACAGCTTTGAGTCCATCCGAAGTGGAAAATGTCTGAGGTCGATTATAAGTCGGCGGGAAATATCTAAGGACAGTATTGAGGCGGTAGACACGTGAGCAGAGATTATGGAAAACAAATAGGAGAGTGATAGGTGTCTAATTAGAGTTTCAATGGAAATCTATAAATAGCCTCTCCAAGAGAGAGAGAGGGATCCCCAATTTTTAGAGAGAGAAACATAGAGAGCTTTAGAGAGAGAAAACTTGTATTTTAAGGTCAAGCACCTTTAAAAAAAAGGGGTCCGGCTAAGGCCGATCCGAACTGATTTTGAGGAATAAAAGTTAAGGGCGCGCTTGGAAACGAAAATTTCTTCACATTTGGCTCGCTGGGTTAAAAAATAAATGTGGAATAATGATTGTTTATTATAATTAAGCGAAACACTCTTCACCCACAAACGGGCCCGCCCCTCCATAAATGAAATAAATGAAACCTATCTACTCCCCCTTTTTCGCCTTTTTTGTTTACAATTGAGACAGAAGAAAAGAAAGTCAAAAACCGTCTGCATATACCACTCTATTTAATTGGCGTCCAACAACCCAGGCAGATTTCCTTCACGTCGGGGAGGTAGGATTTATTACTAGATTAATTGCTATTTAATTTATGGATAAAAACGCAGCAGCACGAAAGTCTCATGGACAATCTGCATTTTGGGGGAGTATCTCCACCAATTCAGAGGGTGTTATTCGGTAAAAAAAAAAATTTCCTCTCTCTCTTACCTTTTTTCCTTTTCTTTTTTCCTCCCTTTCCTTTTCCACATACATCAAAATCGATGAAAATCCAATTTCTTCTCCAAGAACGAAATCGGTGATATGGAAAAACCTCGGCCCACGAGTTGAGACCGGACCCAACTGCCGACGCCGCCCTCTCCGTTGCCGTCGCCTGCCAAGCGGCGCGAAATTGGGTCAGTTTGATTTTTAGGGAATGGAAATTGGGTCGGTTTGATTTTTAGGGAATGGAAATTCGGACGAAATTGGGTCGGACGCTTGAATAATTAGGGAATGGGGTCGAACGGGAAGTTTTCTCAAAAAAAAAATTATATCCAATCACTTTTCCAAATAAATTACTTTCATGTCCAATCACATTTTCATTCAAATAATTTATTTCACTGGCAAAAAAAAAATTTCATAATTTTCAACGAAACGAAACGAAATGAGATGAGATGGTTTCCAAGCGCCACCTAAGCACTTTTTCCCACTCGTTTCTACTATCTGATTGTTGTTCTTCTTGCTGTTTTTGGTTTTGTATTGGTTGTGTTACTCTTAACATAAACATCGAACAACTCCGCAAACTACTACAGGGGAGTCACCTTTCAGCCTAGTTTATGGTATAGAATATATTATTCCGGCAGAAATAGGAGGAGGATCACATCACTTGGATACCTTTGATCCAGAGGAGAATGAAAGAATGTCTAGAGGAGCTTTAGATATGATTGAGGAGATAAGAAATAAGGCAACAGTAAGAGTGGAAAAATACAAACAATGGATTCACACGACATATAATCAGAAAGTAAAGAGAAGCAGATTTTAGATCGGCGATCTGGTATGAAGGTGTGCTGATGCAATATATGCTATACGAAAGCTAGATCCTAATTGGGTGGGACCACTCAAGGTAATCAAAATACTAAAAGGGGGAGAATTGTGCTAGACAATGAGGAAGGAAAGGCAGTACCAAGGACCTGGAATATTTGTTATCTGAGGAAATATTATGCCTAACTGATTCGAAGATATGGGATATGGAAGCAAGTATAATCGTATATTACTTTAATTAATGCTCATTTAGGTCAGAAGGTAATAAATAAAATGGAGATAATGAAACTATGATTTTATGGTTTTTTATAGATATGGACCAATGCTTTTATTAGCTCATCGATGGTTTATGGTTATGTTATTATGGGTTTATTGTTTTTTATGAATATGGGCTGACGCTTTTATTAGTTCGGTAATGGTTTATGGTGTTTTATGGATATGAGTTGAGGCTTTTTAGTAGGTTGGCGATGGTTTATGGTTAGGGTTTTATGGTTTTTTATGGATATGGGTTGACGGTTTTATTATGTCGACGATGATTTATGTTATGGTTTTATGGTTTCTTATGGATACGAGCTGACGCTTTAGTTAGGTTAGCGATGGTTTATGCACTACTGCAGAAACAGAATACGAAGGCAGCTTATTAACGGCGGTTATGGAAAAACCACCATTAAATATGATTTAACGGCGGTTTTCTTGAAAACCGCCGTTCTATCTATATTTTAACGGCAGTTGTATTAAAACCGACGTTAAATCTGAACTAAATTCATGGCAGTTTTAAGAACCACCGTGAACTAACAAGAATTCACGGTGGTTCCTTGGGAACCGACGTGAATATGATGATACTTACGGCAGTTTCTTGTGAACCGACGTTAAAGGCATCTGATTTTAATATATTAAAATAGTCCCCACCCATCACGCCTTCATATCCCCTCTATTTCTCTTTCTCTTTCTTTTTATTATTTCTTTTTGCAACTCCAAATTAAAGCCCCGAAAATCCCTATCTCGGTTCCCCTCCTCCGCAACGCCGAACACTAATCAAAACCCTAATCCCACCAATTAAAACCCTAATCCCAAACTACTAGGCGGAAAATCAAACCCAATTCTTAGGTAAAGCCCCCAATACGTGTGTGTGTGTGAGAGAAACCTTGCCGAATTTTGACGCCGGCGAGGTTAGGGTTTCGGGATTGGGGCTGAGAACTGCCACGATGGTTAACGGGTGTTTTCCGGTGGATCTACCAGCGGCTGTGGGCTCAGCGTCAGGTTTGCTGTGAGTTTAAGGCCAAACGAGTAGATCTGAGCGGGCATCTCTTGTACCCCTTCCTTCGTTTGTCGGCATCCAGTCATGGTGGTGTTGCGGCGGTGCTCGCCTCCGATCGACGAAAAGAGGTATACCTTATTTTGTTAGGCTATCTTGGCGAGAGTGCTAATATTAAACATTTTGATAAGATTCTGGGCACTACTCTATTTTTCTTACATTTTTATATTTTTAATCCTTATCATGATGTGTGTTCCGTCTGTACATTATGGTTAAAACTAAAATTCATTCAAGATAGCCAACGCCATTTGAGGTGTGAACCTTTTTTATTTTGGTGATGAAGCGTGGGATTTTCCACAGTTTAATTGATCTCTCGAGACTTGCATGAACAGTAGAGAGCATAATATAGCCAAAGACAACTTGCAGATGAGCCACGTTTTTCATGAAAATTATGGGATAAGTGTGATAATTACTAGGCTTTGCAAGAGATCACCGGTGAGTCATCCTTGGCTACAAATTAGAGAACAGAGAAATGGTATATGTCTTGGCTGATTTTTTTTTCTTCATTCATTTTGATCGATCGATTTTGTAACTCGTTTGTTTTATTTAATTTCAGCTTTCCAGGTCATCACTTCTCTCGGATCTGGTAAGCAACAGATACTACATTATTGTTTTTGTCCATATTTTATGTAGATTTATGTTCATCAGGGGATTATATTTGTACAACAAGTCACTCTTAATTTTCTTTCTTTTGTTCTTTGTTTAGGTGACCAAATGTCTAATGAACTGTGTAACCCAAGAAGTGAAGGATCTTTACAATATTTTGGAACATGAAATTCTACCTCTAGACTTGGCTTTGAAAGTGCAACCCTTGTTGACAAAGATTTCAAAGCTTGGAGGTAAACTTGCTTCTGCTTCTTCTGTTCTAGAAGTACATCTGTCTCAGTATGTTTCTTCTCTAGAGAAGCTTGCTGCTCTTAGGGTGCTGCAGCGGGTATGTTTTACTTCCCAAAGTCACGCTGATCCTTGTTAAATAATTTTTCCTTATAGTAATTTGACATCATGCTGTCTCTGTACATTCTATATATCCAGGTCTCACAGGTGTATTAGACTATGAATATTGATAGCCTTTCGAAAATTATTCCTTTCTTTGATTTTCCAACTGTTGAGAAGATCTCTGTAGATGCTGTCAAAAGTAATTTCTTAGCAATGGAAGGGTGCGATTTTCTTTGGTAATAAGGTAACTATTTTTGTAGTCATTCTTTGTCCCAAAATGTAATTTGCCCAGCAAATCTTGGCCTCTGATTCAATGAATGGTTGTCAGCTTGTTGCTATATTCTTGATAGGTGTTGTAAATTGTAATGGTGATACCATTGTTTGTTGCCAAACTGCATGTTTTCCCATTTTGAAATGTTTATTATGAAAATAGCAAAAAAAATTCTATACTATTATGATTGAATTGTGGAAATTGTTAAAAAAAATTATAAATGATTGGAGATTTGATGGGTTTTTTGAAAAAAATGAGTAGATGATTGGTGGGAGAAAAAGATTTCTGAATAGTTCCATAACAAAATGAAAAATTTCTATAACCATTAGCTTCCTAAAACTTTCATTTTGTTAACATTCAATTAGAAGTCATTGCTAACTCCAAATGGAACAATTGGTTTGAGAGTGTGGGATAATTAGATTGACTGTGGCGGCAAGCATGTAGGTTCCTTTAAATACTTGCTAGAATGGTATAAAGCTTCTCCTGTAAAAGGATATGTTGAGTCTCACACATGGCTGATAATGTATGCTTTGTGTTCAATTTTTGGACAATTTACTCATCTCTGTAGTGATTGAAATTTTAAGAGCTCCTAACACCCATCCTCACTTTCTTGTTATTTTTCTAAATACTTGGTTATGTTTTTCCTTTTTACGAATACATTGAACGAATTGTCTTGTATTAATTTCACTAAGTTATAAAATTGGTATTGGYTCTATACTTTGTCCAATTTAGAGTTAATGTTACCTAAACCAAGATCTTGGAAAGTATTAAAATTTATTTGTTCATAATGTGGATGGAATGCTATTGTTGCGGCTTCTTGCTACTGCTTCTAAGGATAAGATGGTATTTTTCTTCTACACTTCTCCTAGATTTCTTTCGATGTATTATTTTTTCCCCTTCCCAGCTGAATACATGTAATTTTGCCACTGCAGGTTAAACTCTGGGATTTGTCAAATGAGCCATCATGCATTTCTTCAAAAAATCGTGAATGTTGTATGTTGCTTTTTCAGTAACCTCGTTAGATTCCATGTCGATTGATGAATATTTACAAAGTTCTTGAKGATTTGACTTTGCTACATACCTATCAAATTGAATTGTTGTTATTTTAGCTGCTTCTATATCTGGCAATGGATGAACTTGGAGTGACTATAACATAGAATTAAATAGCTGTTGAAATGCTTGTGAAATTATACTAAAATTAAAAAAAAATTGTTTTCAGGGGGCTGTGCTTTCCGTTTCATTCTCATCTAACTCTTTAATGGATATGATCCAAGTCAACTCATAATATAAGCTAATATTGATTTTCTCTGTTTTGTATGTGAACTGTATTAATTTCTTGCTTTGCAGCTCCCTATTAATATGAAAGGAGGCAATGGAAAGGTTGCTTACATTGACACTGAGGGGACACTGTATCCTTCACTTATTTGTTTTTTTTTTCTTTCCTACATTTTAGTTTAATAAGATGTTGCATAATACTGTGTTGTGGCATGGGATTATAAATAAATCAATAATTCTGCTTTTATCATCTGTTCTTTATTTTTCCTTGAATCAATGCACTTGCAGCCGACCATATCGAATAATTCCCATAGCTGAAAGGTTCGGAATGGATCCCGGAGCTGTACTTGACAATGTAAACCTAAGATTTTGTAATTCACTAATGTCGTGTTTAATTAGATTATATATTATGTCTGAGTATCTCATTATTGGTTCTTTTGAATTTCTGAAAAAGATCATATACGCTCGTGCTTACACATATGAGCATCAGTACAACCTGCTTCTTGGTCTAGCAGCAAAAATTGCTGAAGAGCCTTTCAAACATTTGGTGAGATAAATAAACTAATTTACTACTCTTGTTAATTATGAATCAACTTTAGTCGTCTAACTATTATGTGTTGGAACCCCGTTTTTCAGATTGTTGATTTGGTGATAGCTCTCTTTCGTGTGGACTTCACTAGACAAGAAGAACTTGCAGATCGTCAGGTATGGTCCCTCTATCAATAAATATTACTATATAGTTTAAAATCTGTGATTCTTGAGAAATATTAGCTCGCTGTTTTGCTTATTTACAGCAAAAGTTGCCTTAAAATTGCTGAGGAATTCAATGTAGCTGTCTACATGACCAACCAGGGTAATTGGCTCTGACTTTTAACTTCATTCTCAAACTACTGGACGAAAACTTGCATTATTTTCTAATTTTTTTCCTGATTGCTCAAAATGAAGTGACTGTGCTTGGTTTCGATGATTGCAGTTATTGCTGATCCTGGAGGAGGAGTCTTTATATCGGATCCGAAGAAGCCAGCAGGAGGGCATGTTTTGGCTCATGCTGCAACTATACGTCTAATGTTCAGAAAGGGCAAAGGCGAACAATGTGTCTGCAAGGTGTTTGATGCCCCAAATCTCCCTGAACCTGAAGCAATATCCTTTTCCATATTTAGCTTTCTAAATTTTCACTCATTTATTTATTCTCATGGTAACAAGTGAACAAACTTTTATTGGTGTTTAATAAACAAGGATGCAATTATTATTATTATTATTATTATTATTATTATTATTATTATTATTATTATTATTATTATTATTATTATTATTATTATTATTATTATTATTATTATTATTTTCCCTTAACAAAAGCAAGTTTTCCAGATAACTCCAGGTGGGATTGCAGACGCAAAGGATTGAATCAACTACACAATTACTTTCTGCTTTTGGTTTTAGTTCCAGGAAAATGCAAACATGGTAAATAGTAATGCTTAGCTGCTACTTTCAAGTGTAAAGGTTTATGCTGAAAAAATTTGTTTATGCTTACAGCCAGAAAAGTGTAATTGATGATAGTTCATTCATTATGAATAATTTATTTGTCGAAATAATCAATATATTCAAAATTTTATTATTGGTAATTTTGGTGCACCTGCTTTCATTTCTTTTTTTTTTTTTTAAATTTTTGTTCTACTTTCTAGAAGGTAATTTTAAAGAACCGATGTGAAATTGCCCGTTCTGGAAAATAGACTTTCTAGAAGGTATTTTCCAAGAACCTCCGTAGAATCCACCGCCATTGATTTTTACGGCGGTTTCTTAAACCGCCGTTAAAGTATCACTTTTTACGACGGTTCAAGAAAAAACCGATGTAAAAAAGTATCACTTTCTACGACGGTTTTTAGAAAAACCGCCGTAAAAATTACGGCGGTCGATTTAAAGGCGGTTCGAAAACCACCGTTAAAACCCTCCAAAAACAGCCGTTAATTAGCTGTTTTGCAGTAGTGATGGTTATGGTTTCATGGTTTTTTCTGGTTATGGGCTAACGCTTGTTTATGTCGACGATGGTTTATGTTTGATATTTATGGTTATGGTTATAGTTTAGAATATGGGGGACTAATTGTATTAAATGGTTTAGTTGATATGTCTTAAATGAATTTGTTTGATTATACGATTAGGTGTTTTATTTGGATTATAGAAGTTTGTTGGTTTATTTGATTTTATATGGCTTACTTGATTTATGTAGGTTGATTTACTTGAGTTTATTATGGTATATGGTTCGGTTTACATAGTTGTAGTTTGATCACAAGTTTTATTTAGCTCGTATCATGGAATAGATAGGTATAAATTCATGCTCGCTAGTTCGGAGACGTTTTATGGTTCTATGGGGTGGTTATGGGTATAGTCTTGTGGATTTATGAACCAGCGCTTATGTGGGTGTTATGGTCGGCAAGGTTATTGGTTATGGGGGGATGCTTAGGTAAACATTTAAGGGTCATGTGGTTAAGGCTTTTATCTCAATTGGGTGTTGGTTTATCTTTTTGAACTATCCTAGAAATTTTATGGTTCAAATTGATAAAGGTTTTGGTGATCGCAGGTTTTTGCACTTGATTTAATGATTTGCAGGATGATTCTTATGGTTAGCTTGATGATATCAAGTAACTTTATGGTACCAGGTCTCGGAGGTTTAAAGGTGTAAGTTTTTATACTTACAGTATGATTTTACTCTTGGAGAGCTAAAAATACTCGTGCAGAAAAAATAAGGTTTCATTATAAAAGGGTGATGGTTTTACAAAGTTCAAAAAACACATATACTAAGGGGCTATTGGGAAGCTTGGGCGACAAATTCATCTAGTGGAAAATCGAGCTCGGCGCCGTGACCAGCAGAGACAACCGCCTGAGTCGCGCACTTGTCCCACCAAATGGCTTTCTTAGGCTGATCGAAGTCGCCCTTCTAAAAGTCAAAAGAGGGCAGATTTTTTTTTTCTTCCAGTTTCTTCTCGTCTACTTGGAAGTTTAGGTTAGCTTCCTGAATCTTCTATTTAACCCGCTCGATGGTAGTTTTGAGGTACAAGTTGGCAACTTTGCCCACCTTTTGAAGAAAGGCTGTGGTGTGGAAATAAGTCGACATCAGGCTCATTTTGTATGCATCACTAAATCGCCGACCTACCTCACTCCTCAAGAATGTGCGGCGACCTTCTTCAATTTCGCGAGCATGAGCTTCCTTGTTCCCCTCTAGCAGCTTAATGTGGAGGTCATCCAACTCTGATTGATTGCGCTCCTTAAGGTTGTCAAGCTCATCTATTGCCTCAGACTCTGTCGACTTTTGTTGGAATCGAAAAGTGTATAGCTTTTCTTCACGGACTATTATTAATCGACAAGCCTCATCCAATTCTCCTTCAGTCAAGGAGAGCTGTTTAGTTTGCTTGTTGGCCGTGGCTGCTAGCTCGCTGGCCGCCTTTTTCCACCTATCTAGCGACTCTTCTTCAGAATTAACATTTAGCATATGACTGGAGATAGAAACAAGAACAGGCTCTATCTACATTCAAGAGGATATATTTTTAAATTTTTTAAGGGAAGAATCATATAAGAGTTTTGTTTGAGAATATTACTACCTGCGAGAAGCACCGCGATATTAAGGCCACTTGCTCGGGAATGCCGAGGCTCGCCAGAGATTTCTTGTTTGAGTTTAGCACTCGGCTCTCTAGGAAGGGTGGAAATTGCTTGTCCTAATTAAAGATCAAGAGGCGGTGGATTGGAGTGGGGAGCTCAAGCTTAAGGCCCCTTTAGTGCGTCAGCATTTGGGGAGAGGGGATACAGATCGAGCCCATAACCGAACACGCACGACTTTCTTCTTCTTTCCCTTGCCTAATGAGTTTTGAAGAGGTAGATGGTCGTCAGTAGTGTCGACAACCTCAATCGATTGGTCTCTCACCGCAAGGGTGATTTCTATCTCTTCTTCGGTATTTATGGTTGGGGCTGCCGAGGTGACGGAAGTTCTCTAAGCTAGAAGAGCTGGCGAGCATAGATTTTTATGCAGAGAAAAATAAAATGGTTAGTATTTATCATAATATGATATTATGAATAAAAATCCTAAGGAGCATCAACATACCAAATTCAGATTCTGTCATCTCCCGAGGTCGACGACTAATACCTATGAAAGTATACACCCTTTCGGACTTGGAAAGCTTTATCATGTCGCAATGGAGTTTATTCCATTCTTAAATGTGGTCCATGAAATTCTTATGGAGGTAAGAAGGGGTTTTCCTTACGATCACTAGCTCTTGAGGAGGGGTTACCTCCTGCATTCGGTTTGGAAAGGCCAGTGCTCACGAGTACGAAGAGAAAAGAATTTAGCTCGCCATTCATAAACTTTGGAGGAAGGGGGAAAAAGAAAATGATCTATATGGCTTGAGGAGAGGTAAAATGTACCATTTATGTTTTTTAACATATAATAAAAGAAAAAAAATCTACATTAAGTTCTACTTTATAAAACCAACACAGTATAATGTAACCGATAATGAACCGAATGGATTTTGGAAACATCTGGAGAAGGGGTACTCTGTATTTTTCAGCTACATTGACCATAAACGGGTGCATGGGGAACCTAATCCCTGCATTTATATGGTCTTCAAAAATAGTAATATGATTTGGGGGAGGAGGGGGGGATGATTATTAACATCATTGATGTCGGCCTTAGGCATGAATATGAGTATGGTGTCAGGTTGGTGAAGGTTTATAATAAAAGTTGGGAGTAATTTAAGATCTGGAAGAACCTGAGGGTTCTCTATAGTAACCCTAGTACTTTGGGTAAGGGTAGACAGGTTGGCGTGAGCATAAGGGGGAACAACGGTTATCGGGTTAAGGAGGAGATGGGCTGGGTCGGTAGAAGGTAATAAGGTTTGTGATGGGGGTAGGGGAATGGCCTCAGGATTCCCTCGGTTAATACCCTAGTGTGGGCTTCTAATTCGTCCCAAGTAGTACTTCTTGTTGGTTAATCTACAAGGCCAGTTTTAGGTTGATAAATAATATTTCTACTATATTTCTTATTCATAGGGATTTCAATGAATTCACACTCTGATGAGATGTTTGGAATGGAGGTTAAATCCATGGGAGAATTAGAATTAGAGGATGCTAAGTAAATAAAATGGAGGAGGGGAAAAATGTTCAGAATATGATAAAAAGATCATGTGCAATAAAATAAATTGAAGAAGAATAGGGGGACTTAACCATTGTAGTAAAAATTTGTGGGACTAATGAGCTGATTTTCTAACTTGAAGAGTGAGAGATGTTCTTTCCATGATATCTTTGGAGATTGGTAATAGCGAATGATGAAAATATTTTATAGAAAAGAAAAGGTGAAAAGATAAGTGAATTGGGAGTGATGATAAATTAAATTAGGGTTAATTGTGGGCCTTTTATTCTGGCCCACGAGAATACTTTACTACGAGAAAACGGGCATGTGGCACGTGGCCGACACAATGGTAGTATGAATTTAATGTACTGATGCTTGATGTGTTTTTGACGGCTTGCTCTTTTACCAAGGGGCGCATGGATTGACCTATTGAGGAACTTTCTTTTTCTTGGTAGATATAAAGGACGGAAAATTTTAAAAACAGAGAGAGAGATAGAGGAACCTACAAGTAGAAGTGATCTAAGTGCAGCTGCAAAGGCGTGATTGAAAAGACCACTTTTGAAGTGGGACCTTGACTCAACAAATGAATTAATTAGTAAGTAGCTCTCGCTTAAAGGAAAATTTCTTTTAGCAGATTCCTGAAATTGAGTAGAATAATATAAATAGGTTAACAAAATTTCCAGGACTACCAAATGATAAAATGCCCATTTGGAAAGTGAAAGTCATTCGTCCAATCTAGACTGAAAATAAGCAACGAATGAGATATCTTACCTGAAGTGCCATATCTATAGACGCGTCGACTTGGAAGTTCGCACTATCATCCTTCCCGTGGACTCTTCGTATTGAAATATACCGTCCTTCGATCCCAACCAAAGCTGACAAGAGATCATCAATAACAATAAATTCCTACACATATAATGAGCACACAAACAAAATCAGTTGATTTAAATAACAGTAGGTGTCAGGAACAGGTAACCAGCTCATCCGTAAACCTCAACATCCATAACGAGCTACTTTACATTTTTTCATTACCAAATAATCCAAGATGCATAAAAAGCTAATTTCAGTTTCATAGAAATGTTGAAAGCAGACATTGGGTGATTATAACTATGGATTATATCAGGGTTAAAAGGACACGTTTTATTCAAAATGTTACCTGTATTGCCGCATGGTAGCAACCTATGGGATTTTCCACTCCAGGACTGCATGTGGAAAAAAAAAAGAGCAATAACATCATAGAWAAATGATATATATCATATTWAGAATACARTACTACATCAACAAATCATTTTCTTAAAAGGAYTAATTCATCTCATACCAACAGATTAAAKAAAAAGTGCCAATTAAATATGAACTGCGTAAACACTGGAAATTCACCCTACAGAAAAAACAAAACAAAAATAACAAACAAAATTCCACATACCCAAAGCTTTCTAATGAAAACCCCTTTGATTAAGCAACACCAGATGCGGACTTCGTTTCCTACACAAATAACTTGGTTAAGAACTGAAGCAGACAATTCTCGTGGGAAAAAAAAAAAGAATTACAGTAAAACTTGGTGAAATCGGCCGGTGAGGAATGGGCTATCGACATTCCATTTCGGAGTAGACGGGCTTGGATCGGCTGAATCCATCCAACCCCTTCTGAGTGTGGATATTTCTACTGCCTCTGTGAGTGAGAGAGAGTGAAGGAGATGAGTAATTGCAGTTTGCAACTGCCGCGCAATTCTTTTCAAATATCCATTTTTATTTTTTTAGGGTTTGGTCACCATGAAGGACACAATATTGAGCGATTGGAAATATTGCGATGAGGGTGACGGCCGCCGAGATTGCCGGGAGAGGAAGTAGGAGAAAAAAGTAGGTGAAAATGGAGAAGAGGGGAAAAATGTGGAAGATGGAGGCGGAGAGAAATTTCTGGAGACGAAGGTAAACAGGAAGATGAATTTTAAGTGTGTGGATAGGGTTGTGTTTGAAATTTGGGGATAAAACGACGGAACCCGTGTGTGCCAAAAAAAATAAATTTAATTATACATTCTACGGCGGTTTTAATAAATGTATTAGTGCACCAAAAAAATGTGTGAGTTTCCACGGAGATTCTACTATAAACGCCGTAGAATGTTTGCGTCTTACGGCTGTTCACAATACCTGCCCTATAATGTTTAGTTTTTTACGTCGGTTGTATGGAAACCGCCGTTAAATGCAGGATTCAACGGCGGTTTTTTGGAAACCGCCGTTAAATGCAGGAGCTTTTACGGCGGTTTTCACAAAACCGTCGTAGAATGTAGGATTCTACGGCGGTTTTGTGGAAACCGCCGTTAAATGAAGGATTCTCTGGGGGTTTTGTGAAAACCTCCATTAAATGCAGGATTTAACGGCGGTTTTCTTGAAAACCGCCGTAAAAAAGTATTTAACGGCGGTTTTTGAAAAACCGTCGTGGATGAACTGCCTTTGTATCTACTTTCTGCAGTAGTGGGCCCCGGTGAACTAAGGATGTGTTATGATTATTAGCCCGTGGTTATTATTGTAACTTAACAATATAGGAGAGTTCCAATACTTATGGTAACTTAACATATAGGAGAAATCCTAATTCTAAGTCGGTGGTTAATTATGGTATTGTGGTAAGAACAGGAGACGAGAACCCTAGCTTGGGAACACGTCTCTTGTATATATAGAGGACACAGGCCTCATTTCTATTATAAGTTGATATTAAATTATTTTTGAGATCTCATTTTATTATCATAAAAAGGGACCAGCTTGAGCATCTGAGGGCCTACGTCGGGGCTGTCCGGCTAAGGTTTTGTTTTGTAGATCAATCAGGTCGGTAGAAGCAATTAGAAGGTCAACGAACTCATTCTTAGTGAGACAATCTTTTTGGTCGCATCAAGGTGGTATTTACTTTTCTCAAACTGATCTCTTTGTTTAATATCTTCATCGATCTTTTTGTCCAAAGGGCATTTTCAGCAGTACTGTAATTTAATGTTAAATGCTATATTTTTGTAAAAAAGGATTCCAACAATGTACTAATTTTATGCGGAATTTTGGTGGTTTGTGCAATATGATGTTGCACTCTTCTTCTTCTTCTTCTTCTTCTTCTTCTTCTTCTTCTTCTTCTTCTTCTTCTTCTTCTTCTTCTTCTGTTTTGTTTTGTTTTCAAGTATGGTTAAATATTTTATTAGTTTAGATATTAGTATTATTTTTGTATTTAACTCATTTTTTTGAGATCCAATATAATCAAAACATCATGAGACCGAGATCTGGATTTCACAACTTTTTGTAATGGAATTGAAAGCAATAGAACGAAGTGAGTTGTTGATTTACTGTTTGTTAATCGTGATAATTTGAGTGTGTACACAGTCACAAGGACTTTGTTTTTATTTCGCAACTCAGGAGCCAATCAGTTTATAGTTTATATATATGTGTGTTATTCATTCTCACAATACAAAGGAGATAATGACCTTAATTATTTTACGTCATGTGTTTGTATAATATATTACAAATATATGATATATCAATATAGGAAAAATCTACGGTGCCTTTAAGGGCACCATGCCCCCCAAACCAAAGGCAGACGATCGACTGCAGTACCAATCGATCGACTGCAGTGCCAATCGATCGAATGTAGTGCCATTCGATCGACTACACTTCCGAGAGCTGCTGAGTACGCCCGCACACGCCCGCCCATCCCCGCTGACAGCGCCCGGCCACGCCCGCAAGCTCCTGCCTACAGCCACTGAGACATGCCGACCACGTCCGCCCAGCGCCGAGCCGTCTCGGCCAGTGCCGAGCCACACCGAGCCACTCAAGCCTAGGGTCAACCCAAATGGTCTTACATGACCATTTTGGGTCCAATTTGGTCAAATATGGGAAATCCAAGCTTATAAGGAATAATTGACCCATTTAACCCTAATTTAATCTAGTATAAATTGGACCCTTCCCTCATTTTGTAAAAATCCACCTTCTCCCAACCCAGACTTGGGTTTCTGACTTAATTTTCTCTCTCTAGTTCTTAGATTTTAATTTTCAAGCAATGCCTTGGGTTTTTAAGCTCAAGAAGAATTCAAGTACTCCCTTGGATTTTATTTTTATTGTAATTTCATTCAAGCTTTTGGATATTCTCTTTAATTCAAGTAAGCTTTCTTTTACTTTCATGCTTTTTCTTCATTTTATGAATTTTGCCTTAACTCTTAGATTAGTTGTTGGATCTTGTGAATTGGTTATGGAATCTAGGTGAGTGACACATCTAAATCATAGATCGAGTCCTTCATCGTTTTTATTTTGAATATTTCATATGTTTCATTCTTGTTCTTCGATTTATGATTTTTGCCTTATTTCTTTGATTTCTTGTTAGATCTTGTGAATCGTCGATAGAATCTAGATGAGTGACACGTATAGATCATAGATCGAGTCTCGGATCGATTTTATTTTTAGTATTTCATGTGCTTTATCTTGAATTTAATTTTAATGTATAGTTTTAGGTTGGATCTTAGATCTCCCCTTCGTCTCTTGTTATTTTCCGTAAAGATTTAAACTTTCACGTCAAATTTTATTTGTCTTTACATTGGTGTTTTCAATTTTTGCTAATTTGCATTTTTGAAGTTTTTATGATCATGCATGCATGGTTGTACTCTAGGTTGCTTTAGTTGTACTTGGTGAGACATTGCTTTCTTTTGCTTATTTTCATTATTGCTTTGCACTTTCAATTAAGGCACACGACCGAGGCATCCTACCAACTTGCACTTTCCATTCCTAAGTAGTTTTTAATTGAATTTTAATTATTTTAATTTCCTTTTATTGGCATTTCCTTTAATAGTTTCAAGCTAAAAACACAATTGATCCTAATTAGCAATCGAACTCCAATAATACTGAGCCATGAACCTTTTAAACCACTAAAACTATACAAAATAAAATGGCTCCATTGCCACTCGGCTTAGTTAAGGCTTTCAATTTTCTTGTAGTTTCTTTGTGTTTCTAGCTTCGTTTTGTATTTTACGTTTTTGCTAAGTATGTTAGGTACTTGTGGCTACGGTGATTACATTCCCAACATGAGAGGGCATGGTACAAACCATGTTGGGAATGGGATGATGTATAATGGATTTGTCAATGTGGGAGGTCATGGTGCGAACCACGTTGCCAACGGTGGATTCGGTTATGGTCAACTCAACATGGGAGGGCATGGTGCAAACCATGTTGGGTCGAGTAGCTTCATGGGTTCAAAGGTTCGTATGGAGGTTACAGAGCCCCTACTCCTCAAATTCCAAACATGTATAATGGAGGCTTTGTTAATCCAAATGGGATCGTTAGTAACCAATATTCGAATTCCACTTCATATGAAGGATATGGTGTTCTGAATCATTTCCCGAATATGCATACTCCGACATCCGGTTCTTATGGTGCTTTTAATGCTCCCAATCAATGCACGAACATGTATAATGGTTGCTTTGGGAATCCAAGTGGAAATGTGGGTGGTCAAATTCGGATTCCCGACTTGTTTGGTGGTTCCCCAACTTGCACTTTATCCGCTAAAATCTCAAGGCTTACGAGTTGTTTGGAGGTTTGAGCTCCGATGCCCCCACCACCCACCCCCCATCCGCACTATGGAGGACGTGAATAGACCATTTTTGGGGATGTTTCATCCACCTCGCTTATTCCCCCCTTCCGAGCGAACATCTTCTCGAGCGATATATTATAATGTTAATGAAGTGAGTGAAGTTTTTTCCTCTAGGGTGCTTGAGTTTGAAAAGCAACTCGCGGCTCCGGAGGCTCAAATTGCTTAGATGTCTAGCCGGAGCCCAGTTCCGCCGTGTGCATCGTGTGGATTGTTTGGTCACGATACCACGTCTTGTCCTTCAAATCTTTGGTTCAATATACCGATGTCTCATTCGGAACAAGTATATGGCGGCCATGGATATCCGGTGTGATCCGGTTGTGTTATACCATCTTTTTCTCCATCGCCGACTCATAATTCTCTTGTTACTCGTCATGTGGGACCGTTTCATCTGACGATCCCGGTGATTTCTCCTGCCCCATCTCCCAATCCGGATCTCTTGGTCATTACGTGATAATTCTCAAGTCCACCTTCACACACTCTTCCGGTCATGATCCTTGATAAGTGTGGGGTGGTTGATAATACGGGTGTATTGCCGTCGGAAGAGGACATGGTTTCATTTTCAAGTGTTTCTACTCCTCTTGACCCTTTACCTTTTTCTTCAAAATAATCTTGCGAAGAGTGGATACATATGGACTGGATCAAAAATTTGGTTGAACAAGTTTATATGGAGGAAAGGAGCATTGAGGAGGAGGTTGTCTGAGAAGTCCATATTGAGGATCATTGTGAGGATGATGATCACCTTGTTCATACCGACGAGTCCATTGTGTTTCAATGTGCCAACGACTTGAGTAAAGGAGATTGTGATTGTGTCGTTGAGGGCACCGACAGATTTTTGGCGGGGGAGGTGGAGATTTTTGATGATAAGATCAGAAAGCTTGAAGAGTATCTTGAGGGGATCGGTGATTTGTTCGAGTTAGTCCCCAACGAGGCCGAGAGGAGGCACAAGACCGAGCTTAAGCCTCCTCCATATCCCCTCAAGCGTGTCCATTTGGAGAAAGAAGAGAGCAATCCGATTATCATCTTTCAAAATCCGAACCGAGATGAAGAAGAGAGGTTGGTTGAGGTGCTTAATGTTCTTAAGGGTGCGATTGGTTGGAAACCTGGAGTTATTAAGGGAATTATCCCTTGGACTTAATTTCACACACTCGTCTTGGAGGATGATGCCAAACCACCTCGAGAAGATGATTGAGGACGAAAATGGGAAGTTGATGGCCACGAGGGCTAAAATGGGATGGATGATGTTGATTGAGTTTAAGAAGTTACATGCGGCCACCAAGAAAGATCGTTTCCCTCCCCCGTTTATCGACCACATGATGGACAAGCTAGCCGGCCATTACTCCTTTTATTTTTTGGATGAGTCATTGGGTCACTTCAAAACCACAATTCCACCCAAGGATATACCCATGACTACTCCTACTTGCCCTATATAGCCGGCCACTACCTTTATTAGATCTTGGATGAGGTGTCAGGCCACTTTAAAACCACAATTCCTCCCGACAAGGAAGATATTATTTTGGTGGATCCTCCCATTCTCTTTCCACCTTAATAAAGAAGGGAGTTCGTCAAACTAGTGACGTAAAACAAGCCATTCTTGGGAGGCAACCAATGTTTTTTTCGTTTGGTTCTTTTATTTTTACATTTCTTTCTTTCTTTCTTTCTTTCTTTCTTTCTTTCTTATTACAAAAATCCAAAAACATTGAAAATTGAAAAAAAAATTCAATTTTTTTTTTCTTTTGGGTCTTTTTAAACTTTGTTTTGTTTTGATTCATGTACATATTTGGTTGTATTTTTGACTTTGTGTGATTTTCCATTTTAGTGTTTTGCTTTCCGACTCCAACCTTTGCCGACTTGATAAGCTAGTTGCGCTCATGGAACTGGGAGAAACAAGCCATGCTCATTTTTCGCTTGGATTGCCTAAATGATTAAGTGGACCCCACTGAGCTCGACCCAAACTTGCTCGGTTTAGTAAGCTTCCACTTCATCCTCCTTTTACTTGTTTTTCATTAAAATGCAATGAGGGCATTGCATGGTTTAAATGTGGGGTGGGTAGGTGGTTAGGGTCCGGGTCTCACATAGCATGATTTGTCTTTCTTTACTCGAGCCTTGGCGAAGTGACGCATTCTTGGCGAAGTAACGCTTACTAATTGCGCTTTTATATGGTTGAGTCATTTTTGTGTCTTTTGTGTCTTTATAACATTGTTGAACAATCACCATTTGCTTGGAAGTTTGAATAGTTTACTTGCGGGGTTTTGCATGTATATGCCCTCTTGTGTGAGAAGTTGAATTTTTGTACTTCGTCCAAAACCCGCCAATATATATATAATCAACTTTTGCTCGTGAAAAGATTGCAAAACACTAAAATCTCTTTTGATTTTGTTTCCAAAACCCGGTGCAAACTTGTGAGTAGCCTTGTGTGAATTATCGGTTATGCTTGCATTTATATGGAAATTGCATTGAGGAGACTTGATTTTGCTCGTACATGATTGAATTTGGAAATGACCTCGAGGCACATATATCACCCTTATTCCAGCATATCCAAATATATAAGCTACTTAAATATCCCAAATGAGCCCCCTTGAGACTATGCCCCATTTCTTGTTAGCCGAGCTCGATTTTAACTCTTATATCTTCATAAATTTTGAGGTGGGAGTGTATGTTGTTAGTTGAATTGAAATTGGAGGGAAATAAGTTGTGGGTTTTGGGTTTTGAGTTTCTTATACACAAAAAAAAAGAAAAAAAAAGAGAATAAAATCAAACACAAATCACGAAAATTGATAAAGCGTGCGTTCAAGCGAAAATCCTAATTTAGAGGCTAAGTTTAGTAAACGAAGCAATTTTAAAAATCTTCGAAGTGTTGTTAAATAAAGTCGGGAAAGAGTGTACAAACGAAAGGATTTTGAATGAAAGTTTGGTAAATTGGGAAGGGTGAAGCGATTATAAGCTTTGGGTTCTAGAAGTTAGGGTTTTGTGTGTTATTGATCACGTTTGATATTGTGTTAGCCACTATATCAAAAAATTTCATACCTTACCAAAGAGCCAACATTACAACCCAAAATAAAGACCTCTTTCGATTCTTGTTTGATCATGTACAATGGGTGATTTTGAGTTTCCGGTTTGCAAAATCTTAATAAGGTGCATGCCTTGTCCGACTTAAGTGTATGCACGTCCCATATAAACAAACACTTGAGCGAATTGAGCGAACACCCTCAAAATTCCATTTGAGAGGAAGCCATTGTTTTGGTTTTCATTTGAGAAAGATTAATACGAGCAATGATTGACGATAACAAGTTTATGTTGATACTCTCATCATATTAATTAGGATAAACACAAGGATTTTTCTTTTTGCATAATGTTCATTGCATGTACATTCTCGATTCTTTTCATTGTTCGAGGCCGAACAAACCGGTAAGTGTGGGATGGTTGTTTTTCATGTAATTGTGGTGTTTTTCTCGTGTTTTTAATTAGGTTTTAGTGTCATTTTTAGTATTTTTGAGTCGAGTTTTGTTAGGTTATTAGGTTATTTTCTCGTTTTATTACTTTTTATGTTTCTTTTTGATTTTATACTTAATATGGTTAAATGGGCTCAATTAATTTGTGGATGTGTGTTATTTATTAGGATTTGACAAGGGGATGAAAATAAATGTGAAACTCACCCTTGGCTCAATTTGGCTCGAGCCAAGGAAAGCCCGCGCACAGCTGTCGGCCACGCCCGCCGAGTCCCGCGTGCAGCGCCTGCGCACGATGCTGAGCTCCTACGTGCCACACTTACCGAGAGCCGTCGAGTCTTGCCGAGAGTGGCCGAGCAATACCGAGAGCGGTCGAGCCCTGCCGAGACCCAGCGCCGAGACATGTCGAGAGCTGCCAAGACCCAGCGCCACACTTGCCGAGAGCTGTCGATCGACTGCCAAGAGCTGTCGATCGGATTCTGAGAAGTTGGATCGACTGCTCGATAGTAAGTTTCTACCCACGCCCACCAAGACAAAGGAAGTCGATCGACTACAGTGCCAGTTGATCGACTGCTTCGCCGAGAGCTGCCGAGAACGCCAGCACACGCCTGCCCATCCCCGTCGAAAGCGCTCGACCACACCCGTAAGCTCCTACCAACAACCGCCGAGACCTGCCAACCGTGTCCGCCCAGCAACGAGCCGTCTCGGCCAATGCCGAGCCACACCGAGCCACTCGAGCCTAGGGTCGACCCAAATTGTCTTACATGACCATTTTGGGTCAATTTTGGTCAAATATGGGAAATCCAAGCTTATAAGGCATAATTGACCCATTTACCCCTAATTTAATCTAAGTATAAATAGAACCCTTCCCTGAATTTGTAAAAGTCTACCTCCTCCCAACCCATGCTTGGGTTTGGGACTTAATTTTCTCTCTCTAGTTCTTAGATTTTAATTTTCAAGCAATTCCTTGGGTTTGCAAGCTCAAGAATAATTCAAGTACTCCCTTCGATTTTGTTTTGATTGTAATTTTATTCAAGCTTTTGGATTCTCTCTTTAATTCAAGTAAGCTTTCTTTTAATTTCATGCTTGTTCTTCAGTTCCATGCTTGTTCTTCACTTTATGAATTTTGCCTTAGCTCTTAGATTAGTTGTTGGATCTTGTAGATTGGCTATGGAATCTAGGTGAGTGACATATCTAGATCATAGATCGAGTCCTTGATCATTTTTATTTTGAATATTTCATAGTTTCATGCTTATTCTTCGATTTATGCTTTTTGCCTTAGCTCTTTGATTTCTTGTTAGATCTTGTGATTCGTCCATGGAATCTAGATGAGTGAAGATCATACATAGAGTCTCGGATCGTTTTTATTTTGAGTATTTTATGTGATTTATTTTGAATTTAATTTTCATGCATAGTTTTATGTTGGATCTTAGATCTACCATTTGTCTCTTGTTATTTTCCGTAAAGATTTAAACTTTCACGTAAACTTTTGTTGCTCGTTACATTAGTGTTTTCAATTTTTGATAATTTGCATTTTTGAAGTTTTTATGATCATGCATGCATGGTTGTACTCTAGGTTGCTTTAGTTGTACTTGGTGAAACTTTGCTTTCTATTGCTAATTTTCATTATTGGTTTGCACTTTCAATTAAGGCACACGACCGAGGCATCCTACAAACTTGCACTTTTCATTACTAGGTAGTTATTAATTGCTTTTAATTGTTTTAAATTTCCTTTTGTTTGCATTTCCTTTAATTGTTTCAAGCTAAAAACACAATTGATCCTACTTAGCAATCGAACTCCAATAATACTAAGTCATGAATCTTTTAAACCACTAAACCTAAATAAAACATTCATACATGTAAATGAGTCACTTGACCTACGAGCATATGATCGTTTATGTAATAAAATTGGTTAAAGTTATATAGAAGCTTAACCGATTAACATGGTGATTTTCTAACTCGTAATATTCCCAAAAATAGTTACTATATACACCAGTTAACATATATCTTATCCCTCTAAGAGCATATTTAATTCTTGTTACTTATTTGTATCCATAATTATATTCTTGACACATTTGACCTGTCTAGAGTCACAAAAAATAGTATAAATGAAAATAATCTTCCTTTATACTAGCATTATTAGATTTTATCATAACTACTTTACTGGACATGTATCGCATGACCATATTAATCTTGGCTATTTGCACAATACCAAAGTACAAATATTATGACAATGGTTCAAAACCTAGAAAAAGTCTTAAGGGAATAATAAGGCATGAGCCTTATGGTCTCACATAAATGAGTAATTAGGGATCCATTTGTCATTACCCAAAAATTTGTCAAGTTAACACTCAAAGTATGAAACATGCATTACAATACTTTCCTCAATCGACCAAAGCATATGTGATACTATTATTATTATCGTACAAATCATAGTTCAGGCATAACACAATACTTAGAGTTTTCACAACCTCGTCGTCATTGAAATCCCTAAATTTGGATCTTAACAATTCACAAACTTTGACTATCAAATAGCAATCAACAATCTTATTTTTGAAAATCCTCAGTGTTAGATGTGATTGTTCATGTAAGTGAACCAATTTTGAGTTGTATGCATACTTTCAGTTTGGATAAAATAAGCTAATCATGAAAGAAAACTATGTGTACATAAATAATAACTTCAATAGTAGTATTTGTCTAACATCATTACATGTATTCTCAAATAGTATGAAGGCTTAAAGCCTATCTATCATTTGACATAAACGTAATTTATGATCACCTTATTTTTATGGATATTTGGCTCTTTATCTAAGAGATAACATCCTAATTATCATAATAAACTATCACAGCTTTCTTTAAGAGCGTGTGACTCCCAACTATTTCAGAAAAGTTATAACCAAAAATAGCTTCTTGTTCTGTAGAAGTATAAGCCACAAATATTATGTTTGCATTATGGATAATTCTACATAGTTTCTTTTTTCTATTTCACGAGATAAATCTATCATTTAGTAAGAAATTATAACATGATTTGGATTTATGTTCGTCAACATCACCACCTTAATCAACATCTATGTATCCTCATAGATTTATGTGATTTCCTTAATAACAAAAGAAATAACCTAATGTATCCTTTATGAATCATAACAAATCTTTAAGTGTCTTCTAATGTCCTTTTCCTTGATTTGAATGATACCTACTAATTAGACATACGGTATAACAATGTCAAAACGTGTGCATAGCATTGCATATAATAGACTTCCAACTGTATTTGCATAAGGGGTCTTTAATATCTTTCTTTTTACCGAATGAGTCATTGGACACATTGGATGACTTAAATGATTCTCCTTTAATAATTTGAGTATCCACAGGTTTGCAATTATAAATTTTGAATCGTTATAAGAGTATGTTTTCTTATGAAAGCCCATATAACCTCTTGGAGTGATATTTGTGGATATTAATATCAAATATGCATTCTGCCTCACCCACACACTTCATTTCAAATTTTGAGGATAACCGTTTCTTAATGGTATTAGGGAAACCCTTTCACATTTCCAGCAAATAGTATATCATCTACATATAGAGATAGAATTATAAACTTATCATTCAATTTTCTCGCATAAACACGATGATTTTCATTAATCATGATAAAATCATATGAGGCAAAGAAGCATTTATCATTATATTACAAATGATAAGAATATTCCAAAATATCTTTTCGACCATTCCGAACATATACCAAAAAACTAACAACTAGCCAAAATATTACTTTGAAATATCAAGAAAACATAAAAAATTAGACAACTATAATTAATGTACTTAGAACATTCAAAACAGGGACCTGGAAGCTTAAACTAAACCAAAGAGTTAAACCATATATCAAGACTTGAGCTTGACTTGTTCCACATGTCGGCATTGGCAAACAAAAGTGGGATCTGATAGAATACCTGCAGATTTCAAAATTATAATTCTAAATTAGTTTATAATCAAATCATCAAAGAAATACTATACAAATTTCACAATATTGAAATTGGAAATCCTGACTTACGTGGAATATAATGGATCAGACATTATCCCTACCGAAGCAGACTCATTTGCTCTCATGAAGGCCATAAGCTTGTTGATGCACTTGCCTTGCTGACTCGGTTGATTTTTCAAATCCTCGACTTCGTTCTTAAACTCATCACTTGACTTTTCGAATCCTGTAGCTTTTCTTGAGTTTCTGCCAGTTCCTGTTGTAGGTGGTGGGTATTCGAATCAGGCGATGTGCTGCATTTAGCTGGAGGTTTCAGTCTGTACAAAGGTGGTTGCATGTAAATAATGAAGTGGAATTTAGGCTTACCTTGAGATATGTATCGTGATGAATAGTTCGTACGACCCACTCTATTTGCTCTGGTTTGGGGACCCAGTTTCCATTTTGATTTTTTAGGCTCCTTATTCAGATTCGGAAAAAGTACCAACGAATATCAAACCAGTCATGGCCTGCTTGAGGAAATTTTACATTTTTAAGAGAGTTCAAAAAACAAAGGATTGAAAAAAAAGAGTAACTTAAGCAACTACAAGAAACTCTCGGGCTATCAAACTCCAATATGAAAAATATATGTTGACACTATTAGGAGCACCAGATTTCTTGTTCCCTTTTCTCTAGTCCACTTTGTATTCCACTTGGTTAAATGAATTGCTTGTGACTTGAATAAAAAATATGCGTTGTCGATGATTTGAGTGATCTACGCATGCCATTAATCTATGTTTTGGAATAGAAGGTGTAATAAGAATTCGTAAACCGGTCAAGATCCAATTCAAACATGATGTTCCGAATGCATCATAATATGGAACTTCACGGCATTGCCACCACATAGAACCTTATGAAGCTTTAAACTTTCTTTAATTTCTTTAATTCCTTATGAAGCTTTTAACTTTATTTTCTATGCTATCCTTGGTAGAAAGGACTGGAGATTGTGTAACAAAAATAGTATGAGAAGATAAGCTAAGAACCTAAATTTAAACTTTAAAATCAAACAACACGAATGTAATCTATCTTAGAGATGCATTGGGAAAAAAGAGAAAAAAAAGAGAGGAGAAGAAAGAAAAAAATTCAATTCACCTATATAAGTGGAACTCCTAGATGGACACATGAATAGAAATTGGTAGTTATTTTCAAAATATCTTGTGTAATAGTTGATGAAATCAGAAAAAATAAAAAGTTACTAGCGCTTACACTAATTAAGATAAAGATCGACAAAATACACGTGGAGTGATTTGTTAACACGATTGCTTAATGAGTAAATATATAATTTTGCGTAGCTTACTAGAGGTAGTTATTGGGGATCACACACAGACACAGCACAACTGGCATATCAATCCAAATGTTTCTCAAAGTTATAGTATTATATAATAACCTCAAATTTGGGGTTCAGAATAGATACTAATAGCTAAGTAATTCAAATTCAAACCACTCTTACACACTAACACAAACAAAAATGCAATAACATTTGCATGGGAAAACACAACACCTGAATAATACACAAATTTGCAAATAAGCTCTTATTTTTCATAAATGGAATCGGGTTTATTGTGAAGGTATAGAACACAAGGGATTCACCCTGGAAATAGCAGTACCTGTTTTCTCATATCCCGTTGTCTTTTAAAAAAAAATGTCGGTTTACATAAAAAAAATAAAAAAAAATGTCAAATATTTAAAATTTGAAAGAAAAAAAAGGAAAAAAAAAAGGATAACCCGATGAAAAATTTGATTAGTAAGTGTTTCCAAAAGAAAATTCAACTTACAAGAAAAAAATCTAGAGTTGAATTTACAATGTATATTGGGAAATACCACCAAAATATAAGCAATAACAACAACAGTTTTCTAACAATACTAACTAGCCATACCATGATATTATCTATTCCGGACCCCATCTTTACAGCTTTGTCAGGATGATAATTGAGCACTTACCAATTGTGTATTTCTGATCATCCGCAGATAAGGGGTCACCATCATTGTACCTGCATACAAAAGAAAATCTATTAGCACAGACAAACCTAAGAGTAAACCACACAATAAATTAGTCCACTAATTGGACTAATTTAATCCAGTTTTTAACTATCACGTCAACATTTATTTCTCTTTCTATTGGTGCTTTCGATTTTCATTAATTCGCATTATTTAAGTATTTTATGATCATGCATGCATTTTTGTACCTTAGGTTGCTTTAGTTTTACCTTGTTGTTTTCTTGCTTTTATTGCTTATTTTCATTATTGCTTTCAATTTCCATTGGGAAAATGCACGAGACATACGAAATACTTGCATTTCCTTTCATAGTTAACTTTCATCTAGTTTCCATTCATTTCACTTTTCCTCCATTTTCACAAGCTAAAAACCCCTTGATTCTTACAATCAAATCGAATTCTGATAATACCAAGCCATGAACCCACTTTTCTTCTTTCAACACCACCAAAAACCTACAAAACAAAATGACGCTGTTGCGGCTTAGCTTGTTTAAAGTTTTCGATTTGCTTATAGCTTCTTTGTGTTTCTAGCTTTCTTTTGTATTTGACATTTTTATTGAGTGTATGCAAGGTCGGCGAACTCTTGGGAATGATTTGGCTCCTTATATTTCGAACCCCGAGAGATTAAGGCGTTTACGATGTCCCTTGGCTATTACTCAAGACAAGGGACATAATCTTCCAAACACCGGCCCGTTTCTCAATCTTACTGAGGAGTCTCCATGGGCCCGTGATCCTCAAAGCTCTATTGATTCCGAGCCTGTTGTTCATGTTTAGCCATCCTTCCCGATCGACAAGCCCGGGCCTTCGAATCCCAACCCAATGAGCCCTCCCGACCATGCTCTAAGAAATCAAGGGAGTTATTTCGCCACTCATGGACACGCCATGGGCCTACACCAAGTTACCACACCCCTCCCTAACCTTTCTAATGCTTTCATTTCTAATACTTATGGTAATGAAGGTTATATTCCCAGCATGGGAGAGCATGGTGCAAAACACGTTGCCAATGGTGTTCACGGCAATGGTCAAACAAATGTGGGAGGGCATGGTGCAAACCATGTTGGGTATGGTTGTTTTGTGACTATGAATGGTTCATATGGAGGTTATGGTGCTCCTAATACCTTTCTGAATATGCAAACTCCAACTTCCGGTCCGTATGGGAGTTATGGTGATCCTAATCAATTTCCGAACTTGCAAAATCTGATTCTCGGCTCGTATGGAGTTCCTCCTGTTTACAACTTCAGTTATACTCCGAACATGAATTTTAATGGTAATGGTGGTTAACCGCTCGTCGTTAAGCGTCAAATTAAATATTTATTTTTCCTAAATATTTCTCTACCAACTAGTAGTAGCGATAAATAAGGGTCGATCTCACGAGGAGTGTGGTTTAGATTGTGATAGTTCGTATTTTATTAAACAAAAAATATGGTGTTTGAAGATTTGATTTAATCTAAGAAAACTAAATAAAAAAATAAATAAGTAAATAATTAAAACGAGCAAGAAAATAATTGAAAGAAAATTCAATAATAGTAAAGCTCTAGTTCTAGTTCAGTATCCACCCTCGTTCTACTCATATAATCAACCACAATATCGTAATCCATTCATCACATGCGACTAAAAAACCTAAGTAGTAATAAGCTCTGCTACTCGAACTTACCCTTACTGTTTACTCAATTAAAATAAGCTCTTCAATTGATTCTAATTATTGAATAACCTAGAATAAGCTCTCTAGATTCAACCCAACAACATCATTAATAATCAGGAAAATAGATTAATCTAGGCAATAAACACATAAGCTCGGTTTATTCAACCTATGTTATGTTGTCCCTAATGATTTGCAATCATTAGTTGCTTCAGAGAAATAGTAGTTATGACAATTACATGAGAAGCAATCCTATTTCTAGCAATAGATAACCAATCCCCAATCTAGGTGATCAAGCCAATTTAAGAATTAAGAAATCATAAATTGAAATTAGAACAACACAAACAATCGCATATGAAGAACGAAAGATAATACTGCATAAATTAATTAGAACATAGTTTCACGAGGGTTTCAAAATCCCTAGAACTAGATAATAAGTTTACTCACTCATAAAGTTAATAAAAGAAAGAAAAGGTTCAGGTAAACAAACATAATCCTTGAGAAATTAGGATAAACGATGTGTAGAACTTGAATCTTGCGTCTTGATCTTCAATCTTCAAGTTCTCTTGCGTATGGATGATTTTGGGATGAATTGGGGCCTCTATTGAACTCCTTGGAAGCCTAGGATATGTTATGTATGTCCTTTGGACAAAATAAGGTCAGGTTTATATAGAATTCCTCTTTCTTGCTGCATAAGATTTCTTCCAAAAATAACTCGTCCAAGTCGGCATCGACAGGGCATCGATCGATGCTTGCTAGATCTCTGCGTTGACGCGCATCTTCCGCCCATGTCGACATGCATATGCATCGACCGACGCACCTTCAATCGTTGCTACAGAGAGTTACCGTCGAAATGGCATCGAAAGACGGAACTTGAAACGACGCTACTACAGCTTCTCGTCGACCTAGCGTCGACCAACACACGCACAGAGCCGCACATCGCGTCGACCGACGCGAACCATCCTCACCAATGACGCGAGCCATCGACGCTTCCTTCTGATTCGCCGGTTTTCTATCGTCGATTCGTTGATCCTCGTCTCTCAACTTCCTTGTAAAACATCCTTCGTTTATTATAGCACCAAATACTGCAAAATAAGAAATAAACATACAATCGGTGCTCGACTACTCATAATAATAAATATGCGAGAAATAAACATATATAAGAATATTAAGTACATAAAAACATAGGAGTTAAACCCTTAATTACCGCACAATTTCTCGCTTATCAAATCCCCCAAACTTAGACCTTGCTTGTCCTCAAGCAACATTAGAATTAAAGCATAGGACGAACATATTATTTGTAAGTTACTCAAATTTAGTCAAAAGAACTCATCCGGACTCTAGACATCATTATATCTCTAGAAATCGCAAGCGTTTCATGTATTGTCCTAGGTAATCCCAACCGTTTAGCAACCCCTTTTCATATGCGTCACGTCAATGTACCATGGTGCCCCCTCGCTACTCAATGCTTTGACTCTATCCATTGTTGGTTGCGATCAAATATCTCGTCCTCTCCTATTTATTTATTTACTTTATTTTTTTTATTGAGGCCCGCAGCTCCGCACTACCGTTCTTGACTTGACTTGATATTGATTCGGTGCTTGATAGGAGGATCGTCTTGATTTGGTAATTGATTTGTTGAGTTCACCTCCGCCATGTTTGAGATTTTGGTTGGATTGCGCCACTTGAGTAAGTGCAAGAATTTGTTGAGCTACTAGCATCTTCATTGGACTTCGCCCTTAAAATTTGTAAGCGAATTGCACTTGGTATTGCGGACAACAGCTGATTCGGCACCTCAATTCTTTTTGATTTTTCAAATTTCTACTTATGCCATGCCGGTATACTCCAACCGGACTTTATTGACTTCTCTTTCAACTAACGAGATATCATCACACAACCGCCAACTTCAAGGACCCACACAACTCATATTGAGTGCGGCAACCACAAATACACATCAACAACGCAATGATCTAGAATCGACGCCCCACAAATGGATCACAAAATCACTAACATGCGTACCCTTGATCCCTAAATCAAATGACGACTAAAGACTTTAACCGAAACATAGTTCATCCAAGCAATTCAAGCAAATACTTTTAACCATTTACTTTTCAATCCCTCGGAATTTGTCACAAAAATTTTCAAAATTTTATCAATTTTTAGCACAATATCCTCAATAATAGCCCACTCCCCCAAACTTAAACATTAGCTTGTCCTCAAGCGAACATAAAACAAGAACAAGCACAAAACAAATATTATTAGGGAAGAGTGGGAAGAGAAATCACCCGGGTAGATGTTGAGGGGTCTCGATCCTATTAATTACGACATAAGTCCCTATTGAAGAATGGCCCAACCATCCAAAAACGTCATCGCCCCCTATAACTTCAAGAAAAAGAAAAATAGAAAATAAAACGAGTAAACAGTGGTTTGCCTCCCAACAAGCGCTTTTGTTTAAAGTCTTTGGCTTGACTTAGTCCCTTAATCAAGGCGTAGGTGGCGCTTCCAACTCCATCTGTTCCTCATCAATAGCACAAAACCCTTCATAATACGGTTTGAGTTGGTGTTCATTCACCTGAAACGTCTTGTTCGTCTTCGGGCTAGAAATCTCCACTGCACCATGTGAAAAAACGTGGGTGACAACAAACGGTCCAACCCACGAACGCAACTTATCGGGAAATAGCTTAAGGCGAGAATGAAAAAGCAACACTTTCTCGCCCTCTACGAACTTTTTCCTTGAAATCTTCAAGTCATGGAATGCCTTCGTCTTCGCTTTATAGATTAAGGAATTATCAAATGCCTCGTTCCGAATCTCCTCCAACTCTCGTAGTTGCAGCTTTCTTCGCATGCCCGCACCATCAAAATCAAAGTTGCATTGCTGCATGGCCCAGAACGACTCGTGTGTGAGCTCCACCGGTAAGTGACATGGTTTCCCAAAAATGAGGTGATACGGGGACATTCCAATTGGCGTCTTATACGCCATGCGATATGCCCACAGTGCATCCTTCAGCTTGATGCTCCAATCCTTGAAGTTTGCATTAACGTTCTTCTTCAAAATAGACTTGATCTCTCGATTCGAAGTTTTGGCTTGCCCGTTCGTTTGTGTATGATAGGTTGTAGAAAGCCTATGAGCAACACCATATTTTCGGAGCAACTCCTCCACCATCTTGTTACAAAAATTGGTGCCACGATCGCTTATCATAGCTCGAGGGATCCTGAACCTTGAGAAGATCCAAGATTTAATGAATCGTGCAACGACCTTCGAATCATTAGTTGGGGTGGCTTTTGCTTCTACCCACTTGGAGACATAATCCACCGCAAGCAAGATATAAATATTCTTGAAGGAGTTTGGAAAGGGCCCCATAAAACCGATGCCCCACACATCAAAAATATCACAAACCATTATGGGCGCGCGCTTGGGGCATTTGGCTTCTCTGTGAAAGATTCCCCGTACGTTGACAATTATCACATGACTTACAAAATTCATAGGCATCTCGAAACAAAGTTGGCAAATAGAAATCACTGTCCAACACCTTGTGTGCAGTCCTCTTAGACCCAAAGTGTCCCCCACATGCATGAGAATGGCAAAATGATAGAATGGCGTGGAACTTCGAGTTAGGGACACACCTTCGAATGACTTGATCGGCGCAATGCTTCAAGATATATGGAGGTCCCATACATAATATTTCGCATCACTCCTCAGCTTGTCCCTCCTTGCTTTTGCCATCTCTGTTGGAAACACACGATCAGCTAGAGAATTAACTAAGTCAGCATACCAAGGTTCCAAGTGCTCAACTGCAAGTAGCCGTTCGTCTGGAAATCTCTCATCAAGTTGTAGCTCGTCCTCCACGTGCACAAATCGACTGAGGTGGTCGTCCATGGTATTCTTGGCTCCTTTCTTGTCTTTGATTTCCAAATCGAATTCTTGGAATAATAAGTTACACCGTATGATTCGTGGCTTCGTCTCCTTCTTTGTAAGTAGATGTCGCAGGGCAGCGTGGTCACTGAAAACCACCACCTTTGATCCAATGATGTATGAATGAAATTTTTCAAGGGCAAACACAACAACTAGAAGCTCATTCTCCGTGGTAGTATAATTTTCTTGGGCAGGGTTCAAGGTCTTCGATGCATAGTAGATCACATGAGTCGCTTTATTAATCCTTTGCCCCAGCACAGCTCCAACAACATAGTCGCTTGCATCGCACATGATCTCGAAGGGTAGATCCCACCTTGGCGGTTGGATAATTGGAGAAGTTGTCAGCCGCTCCTTTAGTGTGTCAAAGGATGTCTTGTAGTCATCATCGATCTTAAACTCCACATCTTTTTGCAAGAGCCTACAAAGTGGAGATGTGGTCTTTGAAAAGTCTTTGATAAATCTCCTGTAAAATCCTGCATGTCCAAGAAAAGAAAGAACTTCCCGCACATTGGCGGGGTAAGGCAACGCAGTTATGGTGTCAATTTTAGATTTATCGACCTCTTTCCCTTTCAACGAAATAATGTGTCCTAAAATTATACCTTGTTCCACCATAAAATGACATTTTTCCCAATTTAATACAAAGTTACATTCGACAGAACGTTTCAAAATTAACGAGAGATTAGTAAGACATACCCCAAAAGAGTCGCCATAAACGCTAAAGTCATCCATGAAGACCTCTATGATATCGCCAACATATTCCAAAAAGATACTTACCATACATAGCTGGAATGTGGCCGGTGCATTGGAAAGTCCAGATGGCATGCGGCGATAGGCAAACGTGCCGAATGGGCATGTGAAGGTAGTCTTCTCTTGGTCCTCGGGTGCTATAAGAATTTGGAAATATCCTGAGTAGCCATCAAAAAAGCAGTAGTATGAAAGGCCCGCCAATCTCTCAATCATTTGGTCAAGAAACGGAAGAGGGAAATGGTCTTTGTGAGTCATGGAGTTCAGCTTACGATAATCAATACAAACTCTCCACCCTGTTTGCATCCTTGTTGGAACCAATTCACCTTCTTGATTTTCGACCATTGTAACCCCCGAATTCTTTGGAACGACCTGAGTCGGGCTCACCCATCGACTATCAGAAATAGGATAAATCACACTAACATCCAGCAGCTTCAAAATTTCCTTCTTTACCACTTCGATCATTGGTGGATTCATTCGTCTTTGGGGCTCTCTAGATGGTGCAGCATTCTCTTCGAGCAGAATTCGGTGCATACACATGGAAGGACTTATCCCTTGCAAGTCCGCTATGGTCCACCCGATTGCTTGCTTGTTGTCCTTGAGCACCTCCCGCAGTGATGTCTCTTGGGAGTTGTCTAAGTGTGACGAAATGATTACGAGCAATGTTTCATTTCCCCCCAAAAAGACATACTTTAAGTGCTCCGGTAGGGTCTTGAGTTCAAGCTCCAGTGCCTTGACTATGGATGGTACGACTTTCTTGAGTTCAAGGCCGACACTATCTCTTGTATGTCGTCCTCCCAAGTTGTCTCAGTTAGGGGTAACTCAAAGTAACGAGTCCTCCCCCAAACTTCGTGTGATCGCCATCTCGAGCTCATCTTGTTTGTGCATTTCTAGAAATTCCTGCTCTAAATAGTCAAAACAATCAAGTGCAAAAACAAGGTTATCGCAGTCAAGAAATCTCATAACATCAAAAATATTAAATTAACAAATGTGACAGTCAAACTCCATTGTTAGAGTGCCTCGAGTAACGTCGATTTTTGTTTGGGAAGTGTTCAAAAATGGTCATCCCAACAAGATAGGTGGTGACTTTGATACAAAATCGTTTATGCTCAACACATAAAAGTCAGTAGGAAAAATTAACTTGTCCACTTTCACAAGAACATCTTCAACAACACCATCAAGGTAAGTAGTGCTTCATCGGCAAGTTGAATCACCACCCCATTTTTCTTTAATGGCCCAACCTTCAAACAATCGAAAATGGTGCGTGGTATGACATTTATTGATGCACCTAGATCTAGCATGCCTCGCTCGACTCGCATGTCTCCAATCGTGCATGGAATGAAAAATATGCCCGGGTCATTCTGCTTTTGTGGCAAGCTCTTTTGGAATACAGCCGACACATATGCTCCCATTAGGACTTTTTCATCTCCTTTAAGCCTTCCCTTGTTGTTTCATAAGTCTTTAAGGAACTTGGCGTAACGAGGAATTTGCTTGATCGCATCAGCAAGTGGAATAGTGATCTCCACCTTCTTGAAAATGGCTCGTATTTGCCTCTCCGTGTCTTCTTTAGCTTGGTGCTTGATTCTTGATGGAAATGGAAGTGGCTCGGTCCTAGGATGAGAAATAATGGGATTATAAAAATTATTAAAGGGTTTAGGATTACCCTTGTCAGCATGTTTCGGCTCCGTATCATCTTCCTCCGCTTTTCCCGGCTATAGCATTGTATTGGCCGGTCCCTCCACTTTTTTACCACTTCGTGTCATAACAACGCTCACATTTTTTGGGTTCACCTCGATTTGAGGAGGTAGTCGGCCACTGCCTCGTGCTTCCAATTTGACTATGTGTTCCACCATTTGACTCATTTGGGTTTCCAAGCCTTTTACGCTTGTTGCTAATGATTTCACCATTTCCTCAAGCTGTGGGGATGTATTCTCTTTCCGTTGTTGGTTGTTGTATTAATTCGGGAAATTTTGCCCCCTTTGCTGAGTTTGAGGAGTCCTTTGATCTTGATTTCCAAATGCATTCCCTTGATGATCCCTCCATCTAAAACCGGGGTGGTCGCCCCATCTCGGGTTGAAGGTTTGGGGGTACGGCTTGTACTTTCTCCCTTGTCCATTTCCGGTCCCCAAAGCATTCACGTGGGCCTCGAGTATGGCGTAAAAATATGGGCAGTTATCAGTAACATACTCCAATGTTTTGCATAAGCCGCATGGTATAAACTTTGGGGCTCCTCCCGCACTTATCATGGCCTTTAACTCACTTAGTTGGGCTTGTAGTGAATCATTACCCGCTTCATTTCCCAATCCCGGTGAAGGATTACAGCTGCCGAATTGCTAAGAGTTAGCCGCCATGTTCGATATTAGTTCTTTTGCTGCCATCGGTGTCTTGTCCATCAAGGTGCCTCCACTAGCTGCATCAATCATATTTCGATCAGTGAGACACAAGCCTTCATAAAAATACTGGATCAATAATTGCTCGCCCATTTGGTGCTGAGGGCAACTTGCGATGAGACTTTTGAATCGTTCCCAATACTCATGCAATGTTTCTCCTTGCATCTGCCTCGCCGCACAAATGTCTTTCCAAAGATTTGCCACTCGTGATGCGGGAAAGTACCTCTGCAAAAACGTTCTCTCCAAAGCTCCCCATGAAGTGATGGATCCCGAAGGTAAGCAGTAAAGCCAATCCTTGGCTAGGTCTTTCATTGAAAATGGGAATGCCCTTAGCTTGATTTGTTCATCCGTGACTCCGGCGGGTTTCATGCTCGTGTAGATGACATGAAATTCCTTCAAGTGTTTATGTGGATCCTCGCCAGTGAGTCCTTGGAATAAAGGTAGGTGATGGATTAGTCCGGATCGTAGCTAGAATGTAGCATCGTCTCGTTTTCTCGTTCTTTGCTCTCACTTGAAGAGTCCTCGGATATATAGTTAGGTAGTAATTGTTCTAAATCCGAAGTCTCCTTCTTCTTCAACTCACGACTTCTCTTGTTGATTTCCGGATAGTAATGCAAATTTTTCTTCCCCGATGATCTCAAGTTCATTCACTTGAGAAAACACTCAACAAGAGTTCAACTTGTTCTAAAACAAAAATAGTAATAAAAATAAAAATAAACTACTAAAATACTTAAAACCACAATTTACACGCGTCACTCCCTGGCAACGGCGCCAAAATTCGACCGCTCGTCGTTAAGCGTCAAATTAAATATTTATTTTTCCTCAAATTTTCTCTACCAACTAGTAGTAGCGATAAGTAAGGGTCGATCCCATGAGGAGTGCGGTTTAGATTGTGATAGTTCGTATTTTATTAAACTAAAAATATGGGGTTTGAACATTTGATTTAATCTAAGAAAACAAAATAACAAAATAAATAAGCAAATAATTAAAACGAGAAAGAAAATAATTGACAGAAAATTCAATAATAGTAAAGCTCTAGTTCTAGTTCAGTATCCACCCTCGTTCCACTCATCTAATCAACCACAATATCGTAATCCATTCATCACATGCGACTAAAAACCCTAAGTAGCAATAATCTTTGCTACTCGAATTTACCGTTACTGTTTACTCAATTAAAATAAGCTCTTCAATTGATTTTAATTATTGAATAACCTAGAATAAGCTCTCTAGATTCAACCCAACAATAGCATTAATAATCAGGCAAATAGATTAAACTAGTCAATAAACACATAAGCTCTGTTTATTTAACCTATGTTATGTTGTCCCTAACGATTTGCAATCATTAGTTGCTTCAGAGAAATAGTAATTACGATAATTACACGGGAAGCAATCCTATTTCTAGCAATAGATAACCAATCCCTAATTTAGGTAATCAAGCCAAATTAAGAATTAAGCAATCATAAATTGAAATTAGAACAACACAAACAACCGCATATGAAGAACGAAAGATAATACTACATAAATTAATTAGAACATAGTTTTACGAGGGTTTCAACATCCCTAGAACTAGATAATAAGTTTACTCACTCATGGAGTTAATAAAAAAAAAAAAAAAAGGTTCAGGTAAACTAACATAATCCTTGAGAAATTAGGAGAAATGATGTGTAGAACTTGAATCTTGCGCGTTCATCTTCAATCTTCAAGTTCTCTTGCGTATGGATGATTTTTGGATGAATTGGGGCCTCTATGGAACTCCTTGGAACCCTAGGATATGTTATGTATGTCCTTTGGACGAAATAAGGTCAGGTTTATATAGAATTCCTCTTTCTTGCCGCTCAAGATTTTGTCCAAAAATAGCTCGGCCGAGTCGGCATCGACAGGGCGTCGACCGACGCGTGCCAGACCTCCGCGTCGACGCGCATCTTTCGCCCGCATCGACGTGCATGTGCATCGACCGACGCAACTTCAATCGTTGCTACAGAGAGTTACCGTCGACATGGCGTCGACTGACGGAACTTGAATCGACGCTACTGCAGCTTCTCGTCGATCTAGCGTCGATCGACGCGCACACAGAGCCGCACATTACGTCGACCGACGTGAACCATCCTCACCAACGACTCGAGCTATCGACGCTTCATTCTGATTCGCCGGTTTTCTCTCATCGATTCATTGATCCTCGTCTCTCAACTTCCTTTTAAAACATCCTTCATTTATTATAGCACCAAACACTTCATAATAAGAAAGAAATATACAATCGGTGCTCGACTACTCATAATAATAAATATGCGAAATAAACATATATGAGAATATTAAGTACATAAAAACATAGGAGTTAAAACTTAATTACCGTACAATATCTCGATTATCAGTGGTGGTCCGGATTATGGAGGTGCCAATAATATTGTTCATGAGGACACTCCCGATCCGTATGCTTTGTTTGGGGGTATAAGCCATAATACCCAAAATGTCCCTCCCATCCTTGCTATGAAAGAGGTTAGCAAAGCCTTTGTGGGGGCGACTGTTTCATCTTGTGTATCCCTTCCTTCCGAGATTATGGTTATCAATATCCGATCGCTCGATTTCTCCCGACTCCTGGTCTTTCATGGGTTTTCTAAGGAGGATCCTCTTCAATTCGTCCGGAAACTTTTAGTGCAAGTCTCGAGTTTCCACTGCCTGAATATGATGAGTTTAGAGCATCTTCAACTCTGTTGTTTTTTGTATGCTCTCCAAGATAATGGTTTATCGTGGTTTCTGGGTATCCAACCCAATTCAATTCGTACATCGGACGAGTTCTCGGCAACATTCTTGGATCATTACTACTCCGCGGAAAAGACAGCCGAGTTGAGGATCAAGATTATTTTGTTTAATCAAATGAAAAATGAGCCATTCGCTTGGGATCATTTTCGAGATCTTCTCATGAGTTTCCCCCATCGTCTTATGCCCAAGGAACTTTTAATCCAAACTTTCTATGAGGTGTTGGACCCATAATTCCAATATATGGTGGATACGTCAGCCGGGGGTAATATGAAAGAACAACCTCCTCAAGTGGTTCTCAAAATCCGCATCACTCTTGCAGAAAAATCTCAACAAAAGTCATCTCGAGCAACGTACTCAAATGCTAATGAAGTGAGTGAAGATTCTTCTCATAGAGAGCTTGATTTGGAAAAGGAAGTAGTGGCTATGAAAGCTTAAATGGATAAATTGTCGAGCCCAAGTCTGGATCCCCTATGCACATCGTGTGGAATGATTGGTCATGATACCAATTCTTATCCGTCGAACCCTTCTTTCTATATGCCGATGCCTCAATCGGAGGAGTTATGTGGGGTTAAAGGGTATCAAGCGGGACCCAGTGTCTCTAAGCCTCCTTTTGCCCGTCCACCGAATCACAATCCTCTATATCATCGGAGCAACCGCATGCATCTGAATTTTGGTTATGCTAATCCGAATGTGGGTCCATCTCGTCGTTCTATTCCGATGAATGCTCCTAATCCACCTCCCGATACAAATTTCTTGGCTATTATTCAATAATTGCAATATTTGTCCGTTACGGTGGCTTCGTTTGATGCTAGGTTCAACGCTCTTGAGGCCACGACGAATGGGTTGAACACTAAAGTGGGGAAATTGGTAAGTGACGTGAATATGCTAAAACAAGCGAATGAGAAAGTAAAATTTCCAAGCCAACCTTCGCAAGCCCATGAAGTCACGGTCCTTAGAAGTCATGGGGTGGTTGATAACACGGATGTACCACCATCCGAGAAGGAGGTGGTTTCTATCTTTAGTGTTTTTACTCTTCCCAATTTCACGCCCGTGGGTCCCACTTTAGCAAGGGAACTTCCCGATGGCCTAGACAAGTCTTCAAACCCCTACAAGGCACCAATTTCTAAGGCCCCCATGCCCTATCCATCCCGCTAAAAAGTGCTATGAAGGATGACCAATTTCAAATGCTCCATAGTTTATGGTCCGACATATTAGACGCCATCTGGACTTTGCCCAATTACTCTATGTTCGTCAAGGAGCTTTCTCCCAAAAATCTCGAGAGAACTATTAATGATATAGTTTATCCATCTAAGGAGGCAAGTGTTGTTAGTGACCCCTCTCTCTCGACTCTTAAGAGGGCGGATCCTGGCTCGTTTTGTATTGATATCAAACTCGAAAATGGGAAATCATTAATGGCATGCTTGATTCCGGGGCGGGTGTTAATTTGATGTCATCTTTGATATACAAACAATTGAATCTTCCTCCTTTACAAGAGACACGCATTTGCTTACAATTTGGTCGATCGGTCAATTAGACACTCAAAGTGAGTAGTCAAGGATGTTCCTGTTCAAGTCGGGGGGATTGTGGTTCTGGTAGATTTCGTGGTGTTGAATGTGGGCATGGTGAAGAATGATGGAGCCGACCACACTATCTTTCTAGGCCGCCCATTAATGGCTACAACTCAATGTTTGATAGACGTTGGGAAGAAAAATCTCATGTTGTCCGTAGCGGGTGACACTGTCACATTTTCTATGGCTAACTTGTCATACACTCCATCAAGGATCTTCTAAGAGGATTGCTTACATATTGACGTGATTCACGAAATGGGTAATCAAGTTTCCATGGAGGAGGAAAGCAACAAGGAGGATTTTGATCCGGGAGATTATGTTACGGGTTATGATGAGGGTAATGAGACTCTTGTTCCTAACGACGAGTCAATTGTGCTTCAATGTGCCAACAATTTATGTGAAAAAGCTTGTATATGTGTCGTTGAGGGAAATGATAAATTTTTAGAGGGGGAGGTGGAGATTGTTGATGATGGGTTGGAAATGAAACCCAGTGAAAAACTCGAATATTATCTTGAGGAGAGCGAACCGGTTATTTTCTTTATCAATGTGAATCGAGATGAAGAGGAGGCCGGGCGTGAGAGGATGTTGCGATTGGAGGAGTTAGACGAGTTTTGAAACTTTCAATGTGAAAATACTCACTTCTTCAAGGAAAGAGCGAAACGAATCCATGACAAGAGGATGGGCCCAAAATATCTTGAAGTTGGTAAGCCCGTCTTGCTTTACAATGCCGGTTTGACCTTATATCCTGGCAAGTCAAAACCTAAGTGGATGGGGCCGTATACAATTGAAGATGTCAATCTAAATGGGGGCGGTGACCTTGATCGATCATAATACGCAAGAACGAGTCCAAGCCGACGGCCATGGGTTCAAGCCTTACCGTCACGGCTTTCTTTATCCAGCATAATAAGAAGGGAGTTCGTTAAGCTAATGACGTTAAAGAAGCGCTTCTTGGGGGGCAACCCATGTTCTTTTCGTTTATTTCTTTTATTTTTACATTTCTTTATCGCATTGCTTTCTTATTATATGGAAATCCAAAATCATTCAATTATATTAAAATCCAAAAACATTCGAAAAAATAGAAAAATAAAAAGAAAATTGTGTTGTCTTTTGGTTCTTTTTAGCCCTTGATTTTGTCTTGTTTTGATTCATGTGCATATTTTCTCGTGTTTTTGATTTCGTGTGATTTTTTTTTATAGAGTTTTATTTTTCGACTCCAAACTTGGTCGATTTGATAAGTTGGTAGTGTTCATGGAGCCAAGAGAAAAAAGATATGCCCGATTTTTGCTTGGATTGCTTGGATGCTTAAGTGGACCCCACCGAGCTCGACCCAAACTCGCTCGGATTAGGAAGCTTCTATCTCACCCTCCTTTTACTTGGTTTTCATTAAAATGCAATAAGGGTGTTGCATGGTTTAAGTTTGGGGTTGGTAAGTGGTTAGGGTCCGGGTGTCGCAAAGCATGATTTGTCTTTCTTAACTCGAGCCTTAGCGAAGTAACGTTTACTAATTGCGCATTTATATGGTGGAGTCGTGTTTGTGTCTTTATTACATTATTAAGCAATCACAATATGCTTGGAAGTTTGAATAGTTTACTTGTCGGGTTTTTACATGTTTATGCCCTCTTGTGTAAGGAGTTGGGTTTTTGTTATTCGTCCAAAACCCGCCTATATATATATATATATATACATATATATATATATATATATATATATATATATACTCAACATTTACTCGTGAAAAGATAGAAAATCTCTAAAAGCTCTTTTGATTGTGTTATCCAAAACCCTGTGCAAACTAGTGAGTATCCTCGTGTGAATTATTGGTTTTGCTTGCATTTTTATGGAAATTGCATTGAGGAGGCTTGATTTTGCTCGTACATGATTAAGTTTGGAAATGACCTCGAGGCACATATATCACCCTTATTCTGGCCATATCCAAATATACAAGCTACTTAAAAATTCCAAATGAGCCCCCTTGAGTCTATGCCCCGTTTCTTATTAGTCGAGCTCATTTTTAGCTCTTGTATCTTCATAAATTGTGAGGTGAGAGTGTATGTTGTTAGTTGACTAGAAATGTGTGGGAAATCAGTTGTGGGTTTCGGGTTTTGAGTTTCTTATATATATATAAAGAAAATGAAAAATAAAAAAAAGAGAACAAAAATAAACTCCAACACGAATCACGAAAAGTGATAAAGCGTGCGTTCAAGCGAAAAGCCTAATGTTCAAAAAGGCTAAATTTAGTAAAAAAGAGGCAAATTCTAAAAGCTTCTAAGTGTTATGAAATAAAAGTCGAAGAAGTGTGCAAGTGTACGAAAGGGTTTCAAATGAAATTTTGGTAATTTGAGCGAAAACCCTAAAAATTCCATTTGTGAGGAAGTCATCAATTTGGTTTTCATTTGACAAAGAGTAATACGAGCAATGCTTGACGATAACGAGTTTATGTTAATACTTTTATCACTCTAATAAGGATAAGCACAAGGATTTTTCTTTTTGCATAATGTTCATTACATGTACATTCTCGATTCTTTTCGTTGTTCGAGGACGAACAAAAGGATAAGTGTGGGGTGATTGTTTTGCATGTAATTGTGATATTTTTCTTGTATTTTTAATTAAGGTTTAGTGTCGTTTTTAGTGGTTTTGAGTCGAGTTTTATTAGGTTATTCGTTTGTTTTCTCGTTAGGTTGTTTTTTGTGTTCCTTGTTAATTTTATATTTGATATGGTTAAATGGGTTCAATTAATTTGAGGTTTGGTTAAATTCTTTGGTTTTTATGTTCAAAATCCTATTTTTATAGGTAAAGGCATTGAGGACCAAAGTTCAAGCCAAGACGTGCCAAATCGGTGCCAAGAGCAAGTCCAAAAACGGCCAAACATTCTTGAATGCTAGCCAAGGCACGCCACCTCATCACGTTTGTTGCCAAGCCTTGGCGCACTCCCATTCACACGCCAAAACTGGCGCCTAGCCCCTTGGCGCACGCCCAAACGCATGCCAAGCCTCGCACCCGCGTGCACCCAGCGCTTGCAAAAACGCACGCCAAATGTCTCACCAGCGCTCGCCACATCCCACACCTTGCACCCGCTGGCGCTTGCCAAATTCCTCGCCAACAACAGCACTCGGCCTAGCCTGCCGAGCCAGCCCAGAAGCTACCAACAGCCTGCGCCCAAGCTCGCCCAGCCTCGAGCCACCCCGAGACATATTAATCCAAATCAAGAAAAAAGGCTAGACAAGTGGCTTGCAAGCCCATTTTGGGTCAAACTTGGTCAAACCCAGGAAATACAAGCCTTAAAGCCCAATTTGACCCATTTAACCCCAATTAAACCTGGTATAAATAGAACCCAACTCTCATTTTGTAAATCATCACTCATTCTCCCAACTCTTGCATGAGTTTCATATTAATTTCTCTCTCTAGTTCTTAGTTTAATTTGAAACTTTTTCTTGGGTTTGTAAACCTAAGAAGAATTCAAGTCATTACTTGGATTTTATTTTTTCTATTTAATTCAAGTTTGTTACTCCTTTCTTAATTCAAGTGAGCTTTTCATTATTTACATGCTTGTTTTTCAATTTCATATTTTTTCTTCAATTATGGATTTTTCCTTAGCTCTTAGATTTATTGTTAGATCTTGTGAATTGGCTATGCAATCTTGGTAAGTGACACATCTAGATCATAGACCGAGTCCTTGGTCTTTTTTATTTTGAGTATTTCATATGCTTTTTTTATTTTCATGCATGTTTTTATGTTAAATCCTAGATCTACTCTTTGTTTCTTGTTATTTTTCGTAAAGTTTTTAACTTTCACGTCAACTTTTATTGGTGCTTTCGATTTTCGTTAATCGCATTATTTAAGTTTTTATGATCCTGCATGCATAGTTGTACCTTAGGTTGCTTTAGTTCTAACTTGTTGTTTCCTTGCTTTTTATTGCTTATTTTCATTATTACTTGCAATTTACATTGGGCAAATGCACGAGGCATACGAAATACTTGCATTTCCTTTCATAGTCAGTTGTAGTTTCATCTAGTTTCCATTTATTTCACTTTTCCTCTATTTTTACAATTGAATTGAATTCCGATAATACCAAGGCATGAACCCACTTTTCCTCTTTCAACACCACTAAAAACCTACAAAACAATGTGCATTTAAATGACCATTCTAAAATTATGAAGAATTTAGAGATAATGTGTGGTCAAATAATGACTTCTTTGGCGGAAATGGCGAACGAGAAGGACGAGGTACTGATTCTTGATATGATGGAACCGATCTTGGATGTTGAGGATTCAAGCTTGAACGATCGTTTGGGAGAGATGTGTACAGAGGTTGAGATTAGAGATATGGTGGATATCGCCCCTCTTGCATTTTTTGATGAAGTCGTGGATAATAATATTGAGGTGTTGCTGTTGGAGAGCTCGGAGGATGATGGCGAATCCATTTTACTTGCTCTCAGTTAGAATGGAGGAGTTGAGAAGCCAGATTTGGGGGATGTTGAGTTAGTCGAGCCTTTTTTTGTGCCACCCAAAGCTTTGATCAAAATTAAGACTGAGATGGTGGTAGAGGCAATCGAGAAGAATACTAATTCCCCTCCCTACGCCCGAATATAGCATTAAGTATTTTTCAAAACATTGAGGGGAATGTCAACAAAATGGAGGAGTTCAGGATTTTCGAGGGTTATGCCATTTGTTCGATGGATTTCTTAGTTTTACAAGTGGTCAAGGATCATCCCATGCCCCTATTGACTTTTGATATATTTGTGGTGATCGACTACTCACTTTTTCGACCTCCGAAGCGAGTTGAGGTTTTCATTTCTCTTACTCTACGACTTGCTTTTCGTGCCCGCCTTGGTGATTTTAATCGCCCACTCTTAATCTTAGAGAACACTAAGGCGTGGCACGATCGTTACCTTTTCTTGGATCCTGGATAGCATCGTTTGTAGAGGGCGTCGAGATTTCTACATTAAATAAGCGCTTCTCGGGAGGCAACCCGAGCTTTTAATATCCTTTAAAAAATCCAAAAATATTAATTAGTTAGTTTATTATTTGTTTTGTTTGTTTGTTTTTGTAGGTTGTTAATCAAGATAGTTTCGATCACGTGATTCGAGACGATTGGATGATTGCACAACTCTCCATACGGAGGCTCGACTATTTTAGTCTTCAGGTATATTTTCTTACTCCTTTCCTCTTTTGATTTGCTTTTATATATTTATGGCAATCAGGAGATTGCCGGATTTTTAGAGGGGGGAGGGTAGTTGAGTATGATTTGTATTTTTAATTGTGCAATTTGAATTCATGGTTTTGTAGTAGCTAGTATTTGAATGTCATTGATTGCTATTCCTGCACTGAGTTCTGATTGTCTGGCTTGCCTGTCGAAGTTAATTAAGTGTGATTTGAGGTTCTTACATTTGAGCGTGTATAAGTGCATAAGTTTTTCGAAATAATTATTTATATATATTGTAAAATGGTACTTGGACGCAAATGATTTTTCAAAACCCTAAAAGCAACCTCAATTCAAACTCTTTTCATGCAAAAGCTAGTGAGTAGCCTGAGTGCTTATCATCTTTGCATGCACTTGAGTAGGTTCTATTTTGAGATCTCTTTGAAATCGCTGCGTGTAGTTAGCTTTGAAGATGACATTAAGGCACATCCCTTATTCCGGCCATGTCTAATATATATCAGCCACTATAAATTCCGAATGAGCCAATCATAACCAAATTATCCATTTCCTATAGCCATGAGTCTTAACGAGTTGACTCTTTTGTCATTAAAAGCGTGGGGTAAGAGTTAGTTATTTTTGTTGGTTATTTGCGTTTTAGATTATTGGACAGGGATTTATCAAGAACTTTAATTAGTATTAAGGATCACCATCCTACAAAAAAAAAATAATAATAATAAAGAAAATAATAAAAAAATGAATAAAAAGGATGGTGAATCTTGTTGAGTAGTTGCCTATGCTTGTTTAAGAAGTAAAATTTGAGTTGAGTTTGAAAAAGAAGCGTTTCATAAAGCTTCTAGATTGTTTAAGTGGTTTGTTCAGGAAGTCGGTTTTGAGTTACGAGTTGAGAAATAACACAAATCTTAAGGCTACGTTTTGAGAGTTTAGTGAGGTTTCATTTGAATGAGGTGATGCATATTGCTTCGTGATTAGAATATGTTGAGTGGGTTATTGATCACGTTAGATCGTGAGTTAGCCACACGACTTATATATTCCATACCCGTCTAAAGATTACAACCCAAAAAGACCTTTTCTGATTCTTTGCTAGTTACACACTTAAACGCAATGGAGAAGTTTTTGATTTTCAGTAATTATTTATTTTACATGTATTTTGATGATTTGAGTGTAAACATGTCCCATTCAGAGCATACTTGCGTGAATTTGAGCGAACACATATATATTACCCTTTGAGAGGATATATGACTTGGTTTTTCGAGCGTCAATGTAATAATGGTCTAGTGTTTAAGTTTACGTTGCAGTTTTCTATATTTTCAAAATTACCTATGTAACACAACACAACTCTTTGCGTTGACTTATTTTCATTCTTTTTATTCTTTGAAATTATTGTTTGTTCAAGGACGAACAAACCAATTAAGCGTGGGGTAGTTGATTAACACAGATTTGTTTTGATTTTTGTTAGTATTATAGCTCATGTTTGTGATTAGTTTTTGTATAAGTTGGATACATTTAGCGTATTTTCATATTATTGTATCTACAACTTATTTTACCGTATTCTCATCGAAATTAATGCAAATGGGTGATTATTTCTCTTTTCTTCCCATACAGCTAAGTAGTTGAAGAACCGAGAGACGAGAGCAATCAATCGGTAATGAAGTAGCAGATTTATCGATGAAATCGAAGAAGAGATCGTCGATCGATGCAGGCGCCGATGCGACATCGACGCACTGGAGCTGCCGCGTCGATGGACCAACCTGCCGACGCCCTAGTCGATGGACCTTGTAGTATGCATCGATTTATTTCCATCGATCGATGCTCAAGCCGACATAACTCTCTATCAACGTCGATCTATATCCCGTCGGTCGACGCATACCACTAACGCAATCCTAGGAAGCCCATCGATCGACTGCATCGATTGACGCCCGTCGACGCAGATGTTGGAGAGCAATTTTTTGGAAGTGACTTGCGGCCCAAGTTTTGGAAAAACTATATAAACTCCTATGTAATTCATTTTTAAACAAGTTATTATTATTCATAAGGTTCTAAGACCACTTAGAGGCTGACAATCCCTAAGAGTGTTCTTCAATTTCTTTAGATACTTTTCATAATTTTTAGTTTAAATTTATGAATTTTAGATTAAGTAGAATAGAAATACTGCAGAACAGTGATTTAACGGCGGTTTTTAGGGACTTTTAACGGCGGTTTTTGAACCGCTTTTATATCGACCGCCGTTAAATAATACGGCGGTTTTTCAAAACCACTGTAAAAAAGTGGGATTGAACGGCGGTTTTGGAACCGCCGTAGAATGCAGCATTTTACGGCGGTTTTTAAAAATACCTTCTAGAAAGTCTATTTTCTCGAACGAACATTTTACGTCGGTTTTTGAAAACTACCTTCTAGAAAGTAGTAAAAAAATAAAAAAAAATGAAAACAGGTGCACCAAAATTGCCAATAATTAATATTTTGAATATATTGATTATTTCAATAAATAAATTAAGAATTAATACTCCAATATAATTAAGAATTTCCATCAACAACATCCACAAATAGTTCAACACTAAAAACAAGAGACTAAAAAATAAAATGAAATATCTTCGCATTTCTAACTAAGTTAATCCAGACACATATAAGGCACCTCATACTCATCAGTTGATCCAGGCCTTTTAACATTGCACTTCCTATCATACCTGCAACCATATTGCAATAATTAGCTAGCAACTAACACAGTTAACAATATAAATTAAATTAAAGCCCCTGATTACATAATGGCCTGACTGAGAGAAAATAACTAAGTAAAAATAACTAAGTTGAACACCACATAAAATCCAATATATATCTCTGCCTTTTACCATCAGCATTTAACCTCAAAGTTTTCGAAACAATCAACTTCAAGTTTCACAATGAACCCCCGAAAGAAACCAAAATCAGGCACAAACAAATATTGGGGACATTCCTCACCAGACTACTACTTTCTATTAATGGCAAGTTTCACGATTTGACCTAATTACGATTCCTCCTCTTTGTTTCAGCTCTCTGACTCTTGTCGTCATCCCACTCATTCACACGTCCTGAAACTTACTAGTTAAGGGGATTCAAAAGAACCAGGTCATTGTCAGTTTAATAATTACACACACACACACACAAAAAATAAAAGCCTTTCCTCAAAAGGGTTTTGTAATCTGAATAAAAATTAACTATATTTTGTTGTAATTAGATTGAACCTTCAAATTTACAATTTCCTTAAAAATACTAAGATTAAACACACTAAGTGTAGACCGAAAGTTGAAAATAAAGGCAATCAAAGTAAAAAAGGTGTGTTAAGGATACGGATAAGCGTCACGACGAGCTGATTGAATTGAACTGCTTCTAATATATATGATACTCTCGCCATGGCTAAAAGCCTAGATTCATTATCCATTAGGTCAAGAAAAACACCTACTGTGGGATTAAGGACGGCCATGTGAGAGAAATTAGATATTCCAACTTCAACAATCAACTGAACAAGAACAAGGAAGAACATGGCGGGTCAAGATTAATCCTAATTATAGTTTTATTAGTTTAATTGTGAAGTATTTTCTGGAAGAACCCATTTAATATTTTTACTATTTGTTTCTGTTTGTAACACCTTCACTGGGTATTTGTAATTTTGAAAAATAGTTTAATTCTTTAGTAATTAAGCTGCAAAACCTCAAAGGGCAGTTTCTGTAATTTAACCGTTAGGACAATCATATACAACTTCAATTACATCCAATTAGCATACCTTTGCCTTCTGAGATAACAGCCATCTACAATTCATTTTGTGAATTCAATTCGAAAAATACTTTAATTCTCTGGAATCTTATACCGATACAAAGAAAAAGGAAACTTGGCATAGTTTACTTACACTTATTTGAGCTTCAAAATTTTGTCCAGTTTGAATATGTTTTTCAGGACCTCTTCTCCCAGCTGCGCATGATAATCTGTTTTTGATACACTTCACATGGTTATGCTAGAATGCAATACGTTCAAGAAAACCAGTCAGAATCCTAATAAAAAAATACCAATGATAATAATAATATTAATAAAATCAGCTATGACTTCTCAAAGATTCCAAATCGGCTATATGCGAAATATATACGAATGCACTACTTTCATTTATTTATTTTTAGAAAGGCTAAATCTTTGAGGTAGTTTTAAATATCACACGCACACACACAAAGGAAACTTATGAAATGAGTCGAGATAACTCAGAGCCAAAAATATGTTTACATACCTAAGGCGATGTCGGTTGCAGGCAGTGACAAAAACCACAAAACCATCACGAATGCTCCGGAGAGCACGGAAAATCTGATTTAAAAAAACAAACATGAGATTAAAAACCAAAACATGCTAAAATCCAATCAGAAAATGCAGTTTCACAACAAATCACCTACGAGAAAAGGTCAATCCAAAGCGAACGCCACATCGAGACCTCGTACGAGCTAACTGTTGACTCGAACTCTCTGGTGAATCGAAGGTTTTGACTGGCGTAATGTGTTTTACAGCTACGACATTTTTTTTACCTAGCACAAAGGTGTAAAACACTCAAAATTCAAAATTAATTGATGAAACAATGATCATTAAAACTAAAATAATTCAAAGAGTAAATTGCTTTGAAACCTTTACCTAAATGCACAATTATAACTACTTATTTTTGGGTTATTTACAAAAACCACCCTTGATGTTTATCTTAATTACAAAAAAATCTGATTTTTAAAAATTACAAATACCACTCGACATGTATTTCAGATTGTACCTAAAGAGGGGTTATATGAAACATAACTAGTGTTTGTATCACACTAAGGGGTATTTGTATTTTTGAATGAGAAATGTTTTTTTTTCTTTTAATTAAGGTAATTAACCTCAGGGGTACTTTATGCACACCATATTCTTGAGCCTCAAAAGGTCAATGTAAAGAAACTTAGCCCATCCAACCTCCCACCAGTTTGAAGTTTGAACCACAAGAATAACAATACAAAATAAAAGCCACAAAAAACTTAAAAAAAAAAAAAGAAAAGAAACTGTAAAAAAGTTCAATAAAATTTAAGTAAAAAACGCTTGAACTAAACCAAATTAAATGCACCACAAAAATGAGGAACAACATAAAAGAAGAAATCAGTCCAAGAAAGTGCAATTATTACCAGAAATAATTGGTGGTGCGACTCGTAATAGAATAACAAGTGACGACGACCCTGATCTATCAACTAGTGAATGCCTCATGATTAGACAGTTTCTTGAAGCCTGTCCCAATGAGAACTAACGTCATTGCCACAACCACTAAAACAAGAAAAAGTATGTTTTAGTGACGCTAACTAAAATACTTAGAAACCTATGTTTCAAAAGCATAACGAAAATATTCGTGACGCAAGAATTATGTGAAGCCAAAACTCATTTTCAGAAGCTTCTATTTATATTTCATGTATTCATTTTATATGTAGAACCTATTAACTTCTAGGGTCCTATATTTATTTTTGATAATTAATTAATTAAACTTAAATATTGATTTCACATCTAGTCGCAAATATTAATTCAATAAAATTTTCAAACACATATAGCAAATACACACCAAATGTTAAGGGAAAATGGAGATTGAGATTGTAAGGAACAGTCAACTTACCGGGAAGGCGTCTGTTGATGGGCGACTGCGTGCGTGAAGGTGTGGTTGTGGAGTTTCAGTCTGAGAATAAAGGAGAAAAAGAAAAAGCAGCGTCGACCGCACAGGATCGACACCTCCGCGGCCATCGACACCATGGCCAAAGAGAGAGAGGAATATGACATCCGTTTTTCAATGGCGGATGCGATCCTCCGGGCGCAGCGTTGAACCACTAAATCGTCGCCATTTCTCACAGCAGATTGACGAATTGATTGAAAGGGGCTAGGGTTTTTTGTTTTTTAGTTTAATATATATATCTATATATATTTTTGCTTTATATATATATATATATATATATATATATATATATATATATATATATATATATTATATATATATATATATATATATATATATATTTAATGCAGATCGTCGGATGAGATATGGATCAACGGTCGAAACAACATGCTTGGGCCAAGACGTGGATTGATGACATGGCAGCCTACTTTCTATGGTGGTTCTAATGAAACCGCCCTAAAATGTCATCTTATTCACGGTGGTTCTAATAGAACCGACTTTAAATCTACCGAAATAATTAACATATGAACTAATTAACATAGGTTCTTAAGGAACCACCGTGAATACTTGTTAACTCACGGCGCTTTCTTAAAAACCATCGTTAAGTAGTTCAGTTTTAACATCGATTTTCATAAAACCCCGTAAAATGTACGATTCTACGGCGGTTTGAAAACCGCCGTTAAACGACCAATTTAATGGCGGTTTTTCCAGAACCGCCGTGGATGAGGCGCCTTTGTATCTACTTTCTGCAGTAGTGTAGTTGTTAATTTAGATGTTAGGCATAGATTAGCTCATAGTTCATGGATTTCTTCGTTTGGACGATGTTACTCTTCTTCGTTAACTAGTAAGCTTTCAATTCATCGCTTTTATTATTCGTATTTCTTATTTACTTAAATTACGAAATCTCTTGTTGGACTTGCTATGTTTTTGAGTTTGCATCGTTGTGCTTGCGATGAATTTATGACATTGAACATGTTGATGATAGTATGCTAAATCTTACGTGTCTAGTGTCTAAAACCATTTAGAACTATCTATTGGGACGATTTGGTGCTAAATCTACAAGTTGGGATTGACAACCCTAACTCGTAGGTTAAGTGTTCGATGAAATGTCAATAGGTCGTGGAGATGATTTTAGAGCACTAGAACCCTAGTTTTCTTAAATCTTTTTTAAGCTTTTAATTTATTGCTCATAGTTTAAATCATAGTCTAATTAATTGCTCTTAGTTTAGATCATAGTTTAATTTATTGCTCATAGTTTATATCGTAGTTTAAATCATCATCGTAGTTCTTTGAATGATCAAACAAAAACTCCTTGTCCACGTGTTTAGATTAGCTTTTTCTTTATTTTCTTATTCGTGAAAACAAAAACGAAAGGAACTTCCTATTAGGTTTTCTTGAGAGATTCGACTCGGTTCAACTTGCCAACCTACGAGTGACCTCATACTCTTGCGAGCGAGCTTTTTAACCTTGAAAAGTTATTAATAAAAATAGGTGCGGAAAATTCTAATCAAAATTTTAGCGTTGTTGCCGGGGAAAGCTAAAGGTTGTTATTTTTGTGTTTGCTCTTAGTGATCTTTATTTTGGGCCATTTGTATTTTTAAAAGATAAATGGGTTTATAAATCAACCAAAAATCCTAAGTGCGAATTTCTGAGCCAGTTTGTGATTTTTAAAGATAACAGTGTTTTTTAAAGAATCTAACAAGATCTGAAGTACTTCTAAATCGCCAAGACTTCAGTAGTATAAAACATTGATTGTAGAATAGAAAATCTAGAATGGTTATGGCGGCTACGCTTTAGAAAGTTGTCCATTGTCGTTTTTGTAATAAAAATATTGTACATTAGAAAAAGTTTTACAATATATTATCTAAATAATTAGAGGTGGATTAAAACTAGACGTAAATTGTAAAACCCATTCTAGAATCTGATCTTTTTATAACGTCTATTGTAAATATGTTCTGGTATATTATATTAATTAGAACATATATTATAAACAGTTCTTATGTATTCAATTATTTAGAACGTATATTGTATTATAAATTCTAGAAGGTAATAAGTTTAAATTTTTTTAAAATGAAAAATCACTTTCCAGATCTCCTTAGCATACGTCTCCTTTTTCTCTTTGCGTCATTTTCATTTTGCCTTATTTTATGAGTGTATATATCCTCTATCTCTCTGAGTCAGTCTCAATATATCCTTAGCTCCTCCATCTCCACATGCAACTCTCTTATTCTATATTAGCCATTGTTTGTCGCCTCAGTATAGATTTGTGTTTATCTTTGTACTGTTGCTCAATATAAAATTTCTACGCAAACAGTTGAACCCTAGAATACAAAGATAGTTAAAATTCAATTTGCAGGCCTTTATCTTCTATCACGGAATAAGCCTTGCGGCCTGAATACAAATGCCATTTACGGGACAACGACTGGTTTTGACCTGCCTTGGGATCATCAGGAGAGCGGCTACAACTCCCAACCATATTTAGGTAGGGTTGGCTTAGTCCCCTCTTCATCGTCAATTCCTTGAATAGCGACACGCTCCCCGCATTGAACCTGGTAAGAATGCCTGAACGCCGAAGGGATGATACCCCCATGCAATGCTACCTGGAATGCAGCTGATCATTTAAATACATCACCAGTCAACGTCCGAATAATACTCGTCGTGATGCAAGATATGTGATCCCGTGCATCACAGTCGCCTTTCCTCGTCAATCATGCCCAATCCTAGCCAATCAGAAAGACATAGGATAAATCAACAAGCGACTTTTGAAATCCTCCCCCACTTAATCTTGTGGATATCCCCGAAGACAATGCACTCCCATGGATTTGCCTTCTAAGACGGGTATCATTGTACGCGCGCCCCGCTCATGGCAAAAAAATAAGGGATCGTTGGGAGGACCAAGCTCAAGAAGTACTTAGTACACATTCAGTAAGTGCATCCGCTCAGCTTATCCGAGGAGTTCCTCTGTCTCGCCCGACGGACGTGTCGCATGAATCGAACTTTTTACACCTACTATTTATTTAAAAATAAAAAGCTCGTCCGTAAGAGAACGAAGCAGCTATAGGCGGTAAGTTAGACTCGAGATGAATCATAAGGAAGACTAATCGGAAACTATTCTGGTGTTTGGTTTAACGAACATAAAAATGAAATAAAAACTAAACTAAACACGTGATCGAATTTGGTTTGGGGATTTCTAACATCTACGAGCAATAAAATTGAAAACTTTAAAAACGATTATGAAAACGAGGGTTCTAGTGCATAAGATCATCTCCACGATCAAGGTTGTCAATCCCGATGGTTCTAAATGACTCTAAGCACACTAGAACGTTAAACTTAGCCAAAAAGCATTAACATGATCAAAACATAATTTCAACGCAAAGCATGAACATAATCGAACGGTAAAAGGAATACGAACTAAATTAACATAAACATTCAAAGAAAACCAAAGCCAAATACATAAACCAAATAAAAAGGTGCAGAAAAACCTATGATCTAGAAAAGCATCAGCAGCAATCCAACGAACTTCAGCATCGATAAAAAATCTTCAACGTCGGACCAATTAGAAACGAAGAAACGACGAACTAAAAACGCTAATCTTGCATGAATCGAAAGGTGGCAAGAACCGAGGGTTCTCTGCATTGTTCTGACCTTCCCCCCAAGTTCCAACACACTTAAAATGAAGAAACCATCGGCATTTTATAGATTTTCCCAAAATAACTGCTTAAACTGCCGGAGCGTCGACCGACGCGTGCCGAGCGTCGATATCGATGCTAGTCAGGATGCTCACGTCGATCAGGCAGGGCGTCGACCGACGCGTGCATGGATCGATGCAACTGCAAGTTTGCGTCGACTTTTGCGTGGAATGGCGGAGCAAAGGTCGACGCAATAGAGAGTTTTCGTCGACCTAGCGTGGACCGACGCGGGCATCTCCCAGCGTCGATGCGGCGCTGGCTGCGAGCATCGGCAGCACGTCGTGCATCTAGTCATCTTTGTATTGACTGAAACTAGAAATTAAGCAAAATTAGATTATTTTATATAAAATAAGGTAGATAGACATTAAACACGATACGAAACAAAGATTACCAAAAGGAAGAAAAATGAGAAGAAAATAAACCTAAACACCCTAAAAGCACACAACACACAATGCAAAAACACAAGAAAATCACATACAAATATGTACAAATCAACTCCCCCACACTTAGCTTTTTGCTTGTACTCAAACAAAATCTAATCTAGACGTATACAAGAGAAAGAGAATTACTCGATGACTTAATCACTAATACATTCATATGATTCCAGTAGTTAATGCATTAGATCGACTAAAAACTCAACTAAAAGGACGACACGATATCGTTGAGATAAGAGATTTAGACTAGCTTCCGAACACTTAAAAGTAACCAGTTAACCTCCATGTACATCACCCGTCCATGCCTCGGCTAAAGTCTATCCCTGCTCAAACCGCCAAGTCGTCAACCGACTAGCCCAGTCATCTATACACCTCTTTAACAATACAATCTAAGAAATAAAAACAAAAATAAGAATTTAACTTGTACAAGAATTTCTCTTCTTGTACTTATTATTTTTTTTATTCTTTTTCTTTTTTTTTTCTTTTTTTTAAATACCCATACTGATGAGGTAAAAATGAGCATAATTTACATAAATCAAAAATGAGATTTCATTGACTTCGACCTTACAATGCTAAGTGCAACTGATATCATTTCTCAATTTCGCACGTGGAGTTTTAACGTCTCCAAAAATTAAAAAGAAAAATTACATAAAATCTTTTAGAGGGCATCGAAAAACGGGGCTAGTAGAGAGTATTCGACTCTTTGGAATGAAACAAGAATAAAACAGAAGACAAGACACTTCATAGACTATTTACACTTCATTCCCCACAATTACACTATTGTTCGAACAAAAGTCTAAAAATATCCTAACCAAAGCATCTAACCATGTCACTCTGTCAAGGTTCCAGTCAATATCAATACACAAAACTCAAATCAACCACAAGCAAGCATACAAAAAATTACTAACCAAGGACAACCCCCCCCCCCCCCCCCCCCACACACACACACACACACAACTTAAACCATACAATGTCCACATTGTATAAAATGAAAAATTAAGCAAAGTATGGTAAAAGGTAAGAGAAAGAGAGATATGTCCCTGAAATCGCGCTTGTGGTGTTGAGTTGAGCGTCGAAAATCGTCCAACGAGCCTCAACATTGAAGGGGACCTGAAACAACAAGAACAAAAACACACAAAAACATATAAAATTAAAAGGGCTTGGTTGCCTCCCGAGAAGCGCTTGATTAACGTCTTTAGCTTGACAACGTCTACGGTCAATGTCACCCCGGGTCTAAAAACAAATGACAATCGTGCCACGCCTTGGTATTCTCCAAGAGCAAGAATTGGCAATGGTGATCACCAAGGCGGGCATAAAAATCACGTCCTATGATGCGAGAAGTGAACACTCCAACTGTCTTCGGACGTCGGAACCGTGAGTAATCGATCACCTCGAATATATCAAAGGGCAATTGTAGCATGGGGTGATCGGGCAATTTCTCGACTATCTCGTCTACCACCATAAAATATGAATCAATTGTCTCACTCTCCTCCGAAACTGGCACAACTTCATCATCAAACCGCACGGAAATGGTAATGCCTTCCTCCAACTCTTTCTTCTAACCCGTCAACTCCATCTCCTTGCACACATCTCTCAAAAAATAATCAGAGCTGGAATTGTCCTCAACCAAGATTGAATCTTCCACATCAACGATGGGCATCTCCTCATGACAAGGTTGGTGAAACCCATACACCTGTTTGACAAGTTGCTTTAATTGAATCTCGAAGCGATCCATGCGTTCATCTATCCATTGATCCCAATCCGAAATCTTGGTTATAAAAGATTCCAATTCCGATGGATGGGACATGGATAAATCTTGAGAAACTGTGGTGTAAGGATCACCGCTCGAAGTATATGCATCAGAGGTGGGTGGATTTCCGAAGAATAGAAATCTTGATACGGTGGAGCATACAAGTCCCCGTTCGGATAAGGCGGGGCAAATTGAGCATAAGAATCGTCATGACCCAGATGATAATACCCACGAGACAATGCATAAGCGCCCATGCTCGGACCATAGCAAAATGAAGGATATGGGCCGGAATGATCAAAAAGACGGGCCCATTCTTGACCGCTCGGAGCATCATGTCATAATATGATAGTGGAACTTGACAATCGAAAGTCGGAGTGTAAATGTCATCATATGGCGAACTAACTAGATAATCCGCCATCTTCAATCAACATAATCTCGAATCTTCAAAAATGTGCCTACAAAGCACAACACTCAAAAAGCGAGATTAAACGTACCAGAAAGAACAAAATGAAACAAAAACAAAATTCACAAACAAACACAAACACAAACAAACAAATAAGATCAAACAAAAATCACTAAAAGCAAACACCAAAAATCGACGACCTTTAGCCTTCCCCAACAACGGCGCCAAATTTTGAATCAAACTTTTTACACCTACTTTTTTATTTAAAAATAAAAATCTCGTCCGCAAGAGAACGAAGCAGCTGTAAGCGGTAAGTTGGACTCGAGTCAAATCACAAGGAAGACTCACTAGTGCAGAAACTGCATTCTAGAACAGAACATCCTGGTGCATCCAGAAGGGTATTTGAAAATACCGTTTTGGAAAGTAGACATTCCAGAACGGTTAGGGAAAAACCGTTCTGGATTATGTGTCGATCCAGAACGGTATTCTGATAACGTTCTGGAATGTGTGCATTCTAGAACGGTATTTTTAAAACCGTTTTGGATTGACTTACATTCCAGAACGGTTTTAAAATACCTTTCTGGAATGTACGTCAATCCAGAACGGTTTTAAAAATACCGTTCTAGAAAGTATTTTCAAAATTTAATACCGCCCGAATGAAAAWTTTTACCGCCCATATTTTTCCTTTCTAGAACGGTATTTTTAAAACCGTTCTGGAGTGACGTACATTCCAGAACGGTATTAGAATACCATTCTGGAATGTTCGTCAATCTAGAACGGATTTTAGAAAACCGTTCTCGAAAGTCTTTTCGAATTTAATGTCGTGTGAATGAAATTTTTGCCGCCCATATTTTTTCTTTCCAGGACGGTTTTTCAAAAATCATTCTGGATTGACGAACATTCCAGAACGGTATTAAAATACCGTTCTGGACTGTATGTCAATCTAGAACGGTTTTTTAAAAACCGTTCTAGAAAGTCTTTTTAAAATTTAATGGCACGTGAATGAAATTTTTTACCTCCCATTATTTTTTCTGTCCCTAACGGGTTTTGAAAAACCTTTCTCGAAAGTATCTTCCAAATTAAAATCAAACCCCACGTGCTTTTTCTGGAAAGTCTTTTCCAAATTAAAATTAAACCTTTTATTTCTTTTCTATTTCTACTTTTTCCTCCGTCTTCTCTCTAACCTTCTGCACATCTCTCCTCTCATCCTCACAATCTCACAAAAATCCACAAACTCATCAAACACTTTTTTTCTCTATCAATCCCCGCTCACTCCAAGCTAACAACCCCAAAATCGCCCTCTCAACATCTCGTCAACGAGCT